>CAJGYO010000016.1:60667061-61153706 GCA_904845875.1 Miscanthus lutarioriparius
CGCAACCTTACCCCTGCTCACCCTGCTGTTAGGCTAGTCACACGCTTACTATTATATTTCATTGCTTATTATTTCTACTACGCTTACACTACATTGATGCGTGGTGGAAACTGGTGATTAGGGAGAGTGCTTTGCGTGTGTGACTTGGGTGCGTGGAGGTGAGGGTTGTGTCGACCAAGTTGGAGTATCTGACGAGCACAGGGCAAGTCTTGCCGTGGGGTGCTACACAGGCACCCCGGAATGGATACCGTGGTGGGTAAATGGTATATGAGGTGGCCACAGGTGTGAACTGTGATGGAAGGAGCCCGGTGGTGGAGGTGTGTGTGGTGGCACGGTAAATGGAAACCCCGATGAAGACATTACGGCTTGGTCATCCCTAAGGACTTACTAGTACTCAGATTCACCGGGAAGCCTTACGTACCACTCGCCCCCTATATGTGCGGGACGGTGGACTACTTGGTAGGATATTGTCACTCTTGTCGGGGTTGTTAGCGGACGGTGTAAGGAGGAGGCACGGGTGCGGAGGATTTCCCCACACCCTTCCGAGACTTCATGGAGACCTTGTGGACCCGGCTCATGACTCACGATTTGACCACCCTAGACCGGACTTGGGGTGTACCAGGTGAATGGTAGAGTGGCATTATCCTAGGCTAGCAAGCGGAATCGAGCCTAGTTGACGACGGTCGGTCACGAGGAAGGCGGATCTTGTGGTTATGTAAAACCTCTACAGAGTGTATGGTTGATCGATCGATACATATGCCGACTTGTCGGCTATGGACCTTTTCTGGGTTTCGCTTAAACTAGATAGTGAGATGAGTCTTTCTATTCTCCCCTGGGAGTGAGTGTTCGGACGTAGCCAGCGGCTACGGGCCTTGAGACAGTACTGAGAGGGAGTTGGCCTGTCGACTGAGCGATGGTATGGCTGTGATATGGTGATGGTGTGGAAATGGTGGTTTATCGATCCCAGGATCCAAACCTGGCTCCGGAATGGGAATGGGGTGGAATGTGTGCGAGTGGTGTTAAAACTTGACCAACTATTATTATATACTTGGTATGTTAATGCATAGGAAACCCCAGCCTTTTAGGTTCCTCTTGATTATAACCAATTTGTATCCAATTTCCACAAAGCAATGCTCATATGGTTGGGAGTGGCCAGTACAAATCGTACTGATAAATTTTGGCACACAGGTTTTGCTGAGGAGTATAGCTCCGAGGAGTTTGACGGATGAGGGGTTCGTTCCTACGCTCAAGTTTGGCGATCTTATCTTCAAGCTGTTCTGAATGAATGCTACTTTTGATTCCGCCAATACGGCGATGTAATAAATTATGTAATTCTGCACTATTTGTACTCTGATGTTATCGTTGTATGGATGTGATATTCGACTGGAATTTGGGTAACATGATCTACAACGGTCTTATTACACTTTGACTCTGTGGATTTCCCTTCGTGGAAATCGGGGTTGTTTCAGTTGGTATCAGAGCCATACTTGACCATATGACGAAACCCTTAGAAATGGACGATAGAATAGGACGTGGACATCCCTTCTTTCGGTTATATACCGACCCTACATTTATTTTTTATGCAAGGCTTATCTATTTATTGACCTACTAACACCTGTTCCTTAAAACATGCAGATGGCAACGAACGTCGAATGGCCGCCTTTAGGACCGCTACCACTGGACCACGCCAAGCTTACCTTTGACCTACGTGAGCTCGGGGGTTTTGCACAGACCCTCTGTCGAGTTCTCGTCACGCTAGGAGTTCCCGACGAGTTTATCAACGTCACCTGTACCGGGA
Source organism: Miscanthus lutarioriparius (assembly GCA_904845875.1). Taxonomy (NCBI): domain Eukaryota; kingdom Viridiplantae; phylum Streptophyta; class Magnoliopsida; order Poales; family Poaceae; genus Miscanthus; species Miscanthus lutarioriparius. The sequence goes on from CAJGYO010000016.1 coordinate 60,668,860, forward strand.
AGTCAACTCAGGGAGGAGGAATCGAAGGACCAGTTGTCACCTCAGTCGAGTTCCCAGCTAGCACCACCTTACCGACTGTCCCAGCTTTCACCGAGTTGACTATAGAGGACCTGCAGTTGAGGAGGGATCATGAGTGTCTCACACAAGGCACTTCGCAGAGTGATGAGGATCACTACGAGCACCAAGACGACAGAGTTTCGTCTACTTTCCTAGGCCCTCGACCTCAGCCTTACCCCTAGTGAGCGAGAGTTTCGCAAATGGCGAGTTATCTCGTAGAGGAGGACAGATGCCTTCGTGTCTCAAATATTCACCTACTAGAGCAGGGCAGTACGTGACCCGGCTTGAGCAGAAGAGACGTCGGGACCGGGCTCTTACGTGGGATTGCCAGAGCGAGACTCGTAGGGAGCCTTTGGAGCGAGCTAGTTTGCTCGAGGCGGTTGCCAAGCTACAGGGCGAGCTCAACTGGCGTCGTGAGGAAGTCCACAGAGCCGAGGTCGCCGACTTACAGGACAAAGCACCACCTAGGCAACAGAGAACTGCTATCTCGGCGAAGAAGGTCTTGGAGTTGCGAGAGGGAGTTGGACGACAAGAAGGCCGAGTTCAACCGTAGAGGAGACCGAGAGAGGTCCAAGGGGATTGATATGTCTTTGAAATATAATCTCGGAACAAGACCACGACCTAGGAGCCGGAGGAGTTCAGGAAGAAGGCCGTTCATAACTGTGGTCACTGATCGAGGCACTCAGTGGGACCGAGTACTTACAGGACAAGTGTGAGAGGACATGGCGGGCTTGGCACAAGTCCGACAAGAAGCGCCTCGTGGAGATGATGAAGGTATGTGGGATCGACCCAAGGAGATTCGCACAAGACGAGGCCTAGGATAGAGGAGTTTGAGTTAGCCTTGACTCGCCTCAACCTAGACGCTTTGCCCTACCCTACACCGGAGCTAAGCCTCTTGAGAGGAGCTTGCCGAGGCCTTGAAGCACGTGTCCCGACTTCACAAGTCCGACGAGGAGATCGAGATCGAGAACAATCGTATCCAATTTGCGGTGTGTACGAGTTAGAGTAGATGACCTGCGTGGTCATGAGATATGTCAGTAGCTTCCATGAGTTGTACTCCATGATGTACCCCTTATGAGATGTATTATGAGACACTATGCGTAGTACGATTCTCGCACGTCTTCAAGTGTAGCTACTGGAGATGATGCTATGTAATAAAACCCATGTAATGAATGTTTTGGATCTTATTGCATCTTATGGATCTTACTGCTTCTTTGTAATGAGTGTTGGATAGTATAATGATTTTCTTTAAATCGTCGAAATCATATAATCACTATCGAATTATAAGCACTTATGGCACGAGCACTAAAATTCTTATGGTCCGTGTTGCAGATGCCGAACCACCGATCTGCTCGTCCAATGAACCGTGGACGAGCACCCATCCCCGAACCAGCCGAACCCAATGGGGGACGTGGTGGCAACAACCGTGGCCGTGGCCGTGGACGCGGAGGGATACCCTTTAACCTGGAGAATACGCCGCCTGTTGAGGAGAACATTCCACCACCACCACCATCGAACCTGGCAGAAGTGATGGCACAGCAGACCCAGCTTCTTGCAGCTCTTGTTGAAGGAGCAAATCGTCGCCAGGGAGGTCAGCAGAATGACTTCCAAAGGAAGCTAGAAGGATTTCTGAAGCTGAGGCCACCCACCTATGATGGCACCGATCCTGACCCGCTTGTAGCCGATGACTAGCTCAAGGAGATGGAGAAGAAGCTTGACCTCACTACTTTCACCGACGATGAGTGTGTTAGAGCTGCCACACACCAGCTCACAGGTGCAGCACGCGCCTGGTGGGACAGTTTCAGTGATTCCCATGAGGACCCTGCCAATATCTCGTGGGATGAGTTCGCCGAAGCATTTACTGAGTATCACATTCCCAAGGGTATCATGGAGGCCAAAGCCGAGGAGTTCCGCAACATCAAGATGGGAAAGGACAAGGTGACTGAGTACACTACTCGTTTCACCAACCTTCTGCGCTATGCACCTTCCTATGTTGTGAACTCTGAAAAGGAGAAGCTGTACTATTATCGCAAGGGACTTAACCCACACATCAAGCTGAAGTTTGGCGGTATTTAGAGTAACACACTACGTGCTCTGGTGGATCGCTGCATCCAGATTGAGAAAGACCGTGCTGAAGCTGGAGAAGAGTACAGGGAGAGAAAGCGTAAGCCTGAGGATTCCTTCCGTGGCCGTGATCGCAAGAGGTTTCGCAGAGATGCACCATCTAGGGAACGCTCACGCCACAACAGGGATGACAACCCTGGATCGAGTAAGGGAAGTGGAGGCTACACCGCCAAATACTCCCTCCCTGCTCAGGATCGTTACACCAGGGACCGTTATGCTCAGGACCGCAACACTCAGGATCGTTTCAACCGTTTCCGCTCAGCGAATGAACGCCCAACACAGAACCGCTCCGCACCAGGCACTGGAAACTGGAAGGCACCCGCGCCAACCCCTACAGGCGGTGCGCCTTTCACCTGCTTCGCTTGTGGCCAACCAGGTCACAAAGCCGCTGAATGTCCTCAGAACTCAGCTACTCAGAAGTCTCAGTTCAAGGGATCTGCTACTCGTGGACGTCTCAACCATCTGGACGCTGAGGAAGCACAGACTGCCCCTGACGTTGTGTACGGTATGTTTTTAGGGCGTGTTTGGGACTGCTCCGCTCCACGTTTTCTAGCTCCGCTCCACGTTTTTTAGCCAAACGGTTTCAGCTCCACGCACTCTGCTCCAGGAAAAAGGGTGGAGTTGTGAGAGCACCTAAAGAGGTACTCCACAAACTCCAGTTTTTTGTGGAGCTGCTCCACGGTGGAGTTTGTGGAGCAGAGTTTGTGGAGTAGTCCCAAACACCCCCTTAGTTAATGGCAATACTGCATCAGTTCTATTTGATTCTGGAGCAACTTGTTCATACATATCATCCAAGTTTGCACGAGAGCATGATCTACCTGTAACCCCACGTGAAAAGCCTATCATCACCAGCTCACCTTTAGGAGACCTAAAATGCACCCACATCTGTAAGGGAGTGAGTCTTACCATTGAGGGTCTTACCTTTAAAGCCGACCTAACCCTGTTACCTTCCACAAACCTAGATGTTATCTTAGGTATGGATTGGCTAACCATTCACCGAGGTATCATATCATGTTCACATAGATACGTCCAAGTGACCCATCCATCGTGCCAAATTATTAGATGTGAACCCCGGTGCGAAAGTCCACCTCTATCCTATGTGCCCTTAAAGCAAGTTCGTAATCACAAGAAGAGGAAAAGATGCTTCATGATGTGCTTGTGGTCGAGACTATCCCGATGTATTCCACAAGAGTTACTTGGGTATGCCACCGCACCGTGATGTAGAGTTCATCATTGATCTTTTGCCGGGGACAGGACCCATTGCCAAGAGACCCTATCGCATGTCAGTAGATGAACTGGCCGAGCTCAAGAAACAGCTTGATGAGCTCATCTCAAAGGGATATATCAGACCCAGTGCTTCACCCTGGGGATCCCCTGTTCTGTTTGTTAAGAAGAAGGATGGCTCAATGAGAATGTGCATTGATTACCGGAACTTGAACGCAGTCACCATCAAGAACAAGTACCCCCTGCCGAGGATTGATGATTTGCTTGATCAACTTAGAGGTGCCAAGTACTTCTCCAAGATTGATCTCAGATCTGGATATCATCAGATGAAGATTCGAGAGAGTGACATACCGAAGACAGCCTTCGTGACTAGGTATTGACAGTTTGAGTTCACTGTGGTATCCTTTGGACTCACGAATGCACCTGCATACTTCATGAACATGATGAATAAGGTTTTCATGGATGATCTGGATAAGTTCGTGGTAGTATTCATTGATGACATTCTTGTCTATTCATCCACCGCTGAAGAACACGAACATCATCTGAGAACTGTACTTGAGAAACTAGCCCAACATCAGCTCTATGCAAAGTTCAGCAAATGTGAGTTTTGGCTACAGGAAGTTGCTTTCCTAGGCCATGTACTATCAGTTAAAGGTGTAGCAGTTGACCCAGCTAAGATTGAAGCTGTGAAAGAATGGGGACAACCCCGTAATGTGATAGAAATCAGAAGTTTCTTGGGACTGGCTGGAAATTATCGCCGATTCATCGAGAACTTTTCCAAGTTAGCCCGTTCGATGACCAACCTTCTGAAGAAGACCAAGGAGTTTGAATGGACGCCCGAGTGTGAACAAAGCTTCCAGGAATTGAAACGGAAGCTTACCACCACTCCTGTGTTGGCATTGCCAGATATCAGCAAAGATTTCATGGTCTATTGTGATGCATCCCGTCAAGGACTTGGTTGTGTATTGATGCAAGATAGAAGGGTGATAGCTTATGCTTCCCGACAGTTGAAAGAACACGAGAACCGTTATCCAACTCATGATCTTGAGTTAGCAGCAGTTGTGCATGCCTTGAAGATCTGGAGGCACTACTTGATAGGCAATAAGTGTGATATCTACACTGATCACAAGAGCTTGAATTACTTCTTCACTCAAGAGGATTTGAATATGAGGCAACGCCGATGGCTAGAGTTGATCAAGGACTATGACCTAGAAATTCACTATCATCCGGGGAAAGCTAATGTAGTCGCAGATGCTCTCAGTCGAAAGAGTTACTGTCACACTTTGATTACTGAATCCGTACCACCTGAGCTCAAGGAAGAGATTGATGATTTCTAACTTGAGATATTACCTCATGGCTTGTTGAATGAGCTCCGCATATAGTATGATCTCACAGACCGCATCTGTCAAGCTCAAAAAAAGTGTGAGGAGATTGAATACCTTCGTGGTCTGATGAAACTAGGCTACAAGACCAACCACCATGAAGATGAACAAGGGACCATCTGGTTCAAGGATAGAATCTATGTACCTTCTGATCTAGCCCTACGAGAGGAAATTCTGTCAGAAGCCCATGATTCTAAGTACTGTATTCACCCTGGAAATTCAAAGATGTATCAAGACTTGAAGAAACACTTTTGGTGGAAAGGCATGAAGACAGACATTGCATGACATGTGGCACGGTGTGACACCTGTAATAGAGTCAAGGCTGAACATCAAAGGCCTGCAGGATTGCTAAAGCCTCTTGACGTTCCCGAGTGGAAATGGGAGAGTATATCCATGGATTTTATAATTGGATTGCCTCGTTCACAGAAAGGCAATGATTCCATCTGGGTGATTGTTGATCGTTTGACCAAGATTGCTCACTTTGTACCAGTGAAGACCAAGACCAACGCAGAAAAATTAGCAGATCTATATATCGAGCATATTCTCAGACTGCACGGAGCTCCCTCTAGTATTGTATCTGATCGTGGTCCTCAGTTTGTGTCCCGATTCTGTGAAGCTCTGCACAAGTCTATTGGAACTAAACTTGATTTCAGTACCGCTTACCACCCGCAGACAGATGGACAGACAGAACGAGTAAATCAGATCTTAGAAGACATGCTTCGCGCTAGTGTGCTGAATTATGGATCTGATTGGGAGAAATGCTTACCCTATGCAGAGTTCTCTTATAATAACATCTACCAAGCCAGTATCAAGATGTCGCCGTTTGAAGCCCTGTATGGCAGACCTTGTAAGACACCTTTGATGTGGTCTCAACCGGGTGAAAGATCATTCTTTGATTCCGCTAAGATTCAAGAAGCAAAAGAAGGAGTTGCTCAAGTAAGAGAGAATTTGAGAATTGCTCAAAGTCGATACAATAGCTATGCTGATAAAAGGAGAAGAGAACTTGAGTTTAATGTGGGAGATTTCGTCTATCTCAAGGTATCCCCGCTACGTGGGACTATCAAATTCCATGTGAAAGAAAAGCTTGCACCTAGATTTGTTGGCCCGTACAAGATTTGCAAAAGGATTAGAAAGCTCGCCTACAAACTTGAGCTACCTGAGGAATTGGTGGGTGTACATCCCGTATTCCATGTCTCACAGCTACGCAAATGCTTGAGAGTGCCCGACGAAGTAATCTCGACTGATACACTTGACATTCAAGATACACTTGAGTATAGAGAACATCCTATCATAATTCTAGACAGAGATACCAAAGAAACCCGAAGCAAGACTATTCCTATGTGCAAGATCCAATGGAGTAATCATACTGAAAGAGAAGCAACATGGGAGAAAGAGTCTGACCTCCGGCTACGATATCCTTACCTCTTTGAAGAGTACATTATGCTTTAATCTCGGGGACGAGATTCTGTTAAGGGGGTAGGACTGTAACAACCCAGAACTCCACACACCAAAAATCACAACTACAAATTTTTCTTAAAACTCCCATGTGATGATGAGTGACATTGTAGGAGCCAACTCTAAGAGTTGCATTAGAAGTAACCCAACCTAAGTCAACACATAAGCAAGGCATATCATTTGTTGATTATGATTATTAAATTTCCAACAAATAACATGTTGCATACATTGTTAATTCAAGTTGTGAATTGGATTTCCATTTGCTTTATGTTATGCCTAACAATTCCATTAAAATAATAAATCATAAAGTTATTATTAAACAAAATTCTCTAAACTCCAATGAATAATTTACCTCAATTTTGAATTCAAATTCTAAACCAAATTTGAAATTCAAACAATGGAAAAAAGAAATGTAAAATAGAAAAAGAAAAAGGAAGAAGAAGGCCTCATGGGGCTCGACTTTCGACGCTCGGCCAGCACGTCAAGGCCAAATTTCAACAGCACACAAGACGCTGCCCAAAGAAGTCGGCCCAGAGGGCAGCTCACGCTCACAAGACTTTTACTCGGCCCAAAGATGATCGCCGCCACATTGGCCCATCACACCGGCCACCACACGCTTCCCACCACCAGCTTATCACTTTTATGACCATACCATAGCTAACCCCTTTCACCACAACCGCCATGCTTCTTCCCCACGCCACACTCAAACCACACAGCGACAGAGCCCCGACAAAGAATGGCAGGGGTGGGCGTGGTCATGCCCGGGCATGGACTGTCTCCCCCTGGCGTCGCGCCCACGCAACCCTCGTGACCGTAGGATGCAAGCAAGCGCCCGCGATTGCCCTTGATCCTCGTCCGCCAATCACACGAAGCTCCATGGCCGAGCTCGGCTATAAAGGCCACGGTCCTTTGAGCCCTAGCGCCGTCTCTCGTTGCCCGCCGCCACCTCGGTGGCCATCCACTACGCACCCAAACCTAGAGAGAAGAGGGAGAAGAGGAAGAAGGGGGGGGAAGAACGCCGAAGCCGCCGTAGGGGAGGAGATCGCCGGAGCCGGGAGCGACGCCGTCGGCTACATCACCGACGCGGGTCGGCACGGCACTGCATGGCTTTCGGAGCTACACGGCCTCGAATTGACACTACACCGCCATCCTATCTCCCACAACACCTACGGTGAGCCTTCCGATCCTCTCTCGCGTCGTCTTCACCACTGTCGGCCATGGCGCTCCACACACGAAGCGCGTGAGGCGATGGTCTTGCCTCAATGCACTTGGAACACATGCACCCACGCGCACACCGAGATCACCGTGACACCCCACCGGAGCCCATAGCGCACCAGTGTGTGCATCGCCGTCGACACCGCCGCCATGGCGCACCAGACCACCTTCGAGCATTAGACCACCGTGCCGAGCACCAGACCACCGTGCCGAGCACCAGACCACCGTGCCGAGCACCAGACCACCGGTTCGAGCACCGACCACCGTGGCCAGTACTGCTGGGAGCGCCTGGCGCCTCCTTGACTCGCCCATCCTGTTCGGCCGAGCCGCGGGTAACTCACGCGCGCCGCGACCACCACCTTACCGAGTCCGTGGTTCACCCGCGTGCCTCGCCATCGTTTTCACCGTCGCCGTGGCCGCCGGGATGTCCCCACCGGCCACAGGAGAACCGAGCCTCGCCTTGAGTCTGGATGACCTCGCCGCGTTCCCACGAATCCATAGAAGCGTGCACGCCCCGCCGAGACGTTTTACCATGACCGTAGACACCTCACCGATACCGCCGTCGAGCTCGGAAGGGCGCCGCCGTGGCCAAAGCCACCGGAGGCCCTAGAGGACCCCTCGACCTGCCTAGCATACCCGTTGGGCGCGCCAGTCGCCCACGCACACCACATGTAACCGCCCTATGCCGTAGCTCCCGCCGCCATTCCCGCACGACGTCGGTGAAGCTCGAGCCGCCGCTTCGCCGTGGCAACACCTTGGGGAAGCTCTGGCCGCCACTTTGACCCCACTGACACAGTCGCCGTGGCCCAGGGAAGCTTTTCCCCTCCTCAATCGGACACCAGCGCCACCGCAAGGGCTCATCAGGAGCTTCGCCACCACGGCAGAGCAGCACCGCCATGTAAGAAACAGGGGAAACACCTCCCTCACGGCCACATGCCCATGCACCCGGTGCACGTGAACCACAGAGAGAGAGAGAGAGAGATGACTTGGTCCACCATGGACCCCGCTTTAGGACCATGGACCGTGAACTTGCGTCCACCGTGGACCACGCCTGTGGACCACACCCAAAGAAGAGCCCACGACTTCGACGTGGCGGCGAGCCACAACACGCCACGTGTCCGTCCGGTCGGCCCGGCCTAGACCGCCCAACCCGAGCCCGCCCGACCCGGACCAGATGACCGCTGATCGTCACCACCGACCGCTGACTGACCCCACATGTCGGTGACACGGACACCCTAGACCCGACGCCGATGTCGACGCGTCATGATGACGCCACGCGACCCACACGCCGGAAGCCGGCGTCGCCGGGGTGACGCTCATGATGACGTCCACGCGACATCACCGCCGACGCCGCCAGATCCAGCCCCACCGCCGCTGACCTCGATCGTTGACCGCTGACTAACGTTGACCGACGTTGACTTGATTCGGACCCACCTGCCGGTGAGCATGACGTTGACGACGTCATCATGCGGACGTCAGCAAGCCACGTGGACCAACCACAGCGTGACACGTGTCAGCCCAGGATTAATTCAGCCTTTTTCCATTTTCAGAAATGGAATTAATCTTCGGAAATTCATAACTAATTCATACGACCTCGGAAAAATACGAAACCAGAACCAAAATTCATCTAAAATCGAGCTCTACGCAATGAACCTATGTTTGAGTGCATTTGGCTCTTTTGAATTTTCATTGCTTCTTTGTGGTATTCCATAGACGTCGCTAACGCGACTATAATGCGGTCGTTTGCAGACTCGGAGGAAAACCGGACGGACGAGGATCGTGAGTACCGTGAGGAGTACGGAGACGACTACACTGAAGGTGCCACATCCCACCCAATCTCGTAGCACCTATTACGCATGGCTAATATAGAAATGCTAGCGCTTACTTTATTGTCATGATCACACTATGATAGGACTTGCATGGTAGTATGCTTTCTTGATGGCCTTTTGCCTTGACGCAACCTTACCCCTGCTCACCCTGCTGTTAGGCTAGTCACACGCTTGCTATTATATTTCATTGCTTATTATTTCTACTACGCTTACACTACATTGATGCGTGGTGGAAACTGATAATTGGGGAGAGTGCTGCGTGTGTGACTTGGGTGCGTGGAGGGTGAGGGTTGTGTCGACCAAGTTGGAGTATACGACGAGCCTGGGGCAAGTCTTGCCGTGGGGTGCTACCTGGGCACCCCTGGAATGGATACCTATGGTGGGTAAATGGTATATGAGGTGGCCCTGGGTGTGAACCTGTGATGGAAGGAGCCCAGGGTGGAGGTGCTGTGGTGGCACGGTAAATGGAAACCCTGATGAAGACATTCTGGCTTGGTCATCCCTAAGGACTTACTAGTACTCAGATTCACCGGGAAGCCTTACGTACCACTCGCCCTATATGGTGCGGGACGGCCGGACTACTTGGTAGGATATTGCCACTACTTCTAGGTTGTTAGCGGACAGTGTAAGGAGGTACGGGGTGCGGAGGATTTCCCCCACACCCTTCCGAGACTTCATGGAGACCTTGTGGACCCGGCTCATGACTCACAGTTTCAGCCACCCCAGACCGGACTTGGGGTGTACCAGGGCTGAATGGTAGAGTGGCATTATCCTAGGCTAGCAAGCGGCCGGAATCAGCCTATTTGACGACGGTCAGCGAGGAAGGCGGATCTTGTGGTTATGTAAAACCTCTGCAGAGTGTATGGTTGATCGATCGATACATATGCCGACTTGTCGGCTATGGACCTTTTCTGGGTTTCGCTTAAACTAGATAGTGAGATGAGTCTTTCTATTCTCCCCCGGGAGTGAGTGTTCGGACGTAGCCAGGGGCTACGGGCCTTGAGACAGTGTTGAGAGGGAGTTGGCCTGTCGACTGAGCGATGGTATGGCTGTGGTATGGTGATGGTGTGGAAATGGTGGTTTATCGATCCTATGATTGAAACCTGGCTCCGGAATAAGAATGGGGTGGAATGTGTGTGAATGGTGTTAAAACTTGACCAACTATTATTATATACTTGGTATGTTAATGCATAGGAAACCCCAGCCTTTTAGATTCCTCTTGATTATAACCAATTTACATCCAATTTCCACAAAGCAATGCTCATAGGGTTGGGAGTGGCCAGTACAAATCGTACTGATAAATTTTGGCACACAGGTTCTGCTGAGGAGTATAGCTCCGAGGAGTTTGACGGATGAGGGGTTCGTTCCTACGCTCGAGTTTAGCGATCTTATCTTCAAGCTGTTCTGAATGAATGCTACTTTTGATTCCGCCAATGCGGCGATGTAATAAATTATGTAATTCCGCACTATTTGTACTCTGATGTTATCGTTGTATGGATGTGATATTCGACTGGAATTTGGGTAATATGATCTACAACGGTCTTATTACACTTTGACTCTGTGGATTTCCCTTCGTGGAAATCGGGGTTGTTTCAACTGACTACCACAGAGGTCAGCAGTGGCCTTTATTTTTACGTAGAGCTCTGCAATCGTGTTACACTGACACCTTTTAAGTGAAGAAGTGTAATATAGAGGCCTTGTGACTATCATTTGGTCAATAGGAGAACAGCATCGATCTTGTTAGTTCTTAGCTGCCCCTAAGTTTTGAAAATATTGCGTGGGATTATTGTATAACCATTTCTAGATATAAATCCATAGCTCATAGCCTCATATTGCTTACTTAGGCAAATAAGCAATTTTGAATCTGGAATTTTACACTGTACCTAAGCACTATCAACTCCCTTCAACAAACTTTGTTTTATGAAACAGGTGGGGCAAATTCTTCCCACTAGGAAATTTTCTTGGGCTGACCCAACTAGTCATCCAAATGGCCTGATCAGATGACTAATCATTATTAGAATATTAGTTGGATGGCTAATTTTCTAGTCGTGCTAATCATATCGAGGGCCCTTATCGAGTCCCAAGTTGTGATAAGGACGACTAATCATGATTAATCACGATTAGTCATCCAATCTGATAACACTGAGCTGGTTCTAATTTTTTAACATGCAGTGACTGATGTTCATGGCCGTACTTTTGGTGTCTGGACTCTTCTGACCTGCACGTTGTGCTTCCTCTGTGCACTGAACCTGGAAAACAGGCCTCTGTATCTGGCCACCTTCCTATCATTCATCTACGCTCTTGGTCATTTCCTCACGGAATACTTGATATACCACACCATGGCTGCAGCAAATCTGAGCACAGTTGGCTTCTTTGCAGGTACTAAGCTTGCCTTCTGAGTTCTGAGTGGACCAGTGTTCTGATTCACCTTTGACAATTAAGTTCTTCGGAACCTAACCAGCTTTTAGTATCGCACTTGTAATTGTTAGGTTGATTATCTGGTACTTTTATCGAAATATTCATTTGATTTAGCTTTAGGAGCTATCCTGTTTTCCTATGCAGGGTCTTCATTTCTCAGGATTTTATCAGTACTTTACTTTTGCAGTTTAAACAATGCAATGTAGCATTTATCAGTTCCAGCTTTCAATCTTGCGAAATAGAATTGTGGGCACAGCGTGCTCGTTGCATGTGTTACCTGTAATAATGCTCCATTTGTCTTTGTTATTTGTTTAGCCACTCTGATCAATACTCCCCGTTTATTTACATAGGGACGTCAATCATATGGATGCTTCTTCAGTGGAATCATCATGTGAATCCCCGTGGTGCCCAAGCTGTGAAGCAGTCATGAGTGATACTTGGGCTGTTAGGTTGATGCGGTCTGTGGGGAGGAAGGATACCTTGGAGAAACTATGTCAGAAAGCCCCATTCGTACTTCATTTTTTCATCATGTTATTTCTTTGCATGAAACATTTGCCCAACTGAGTAGGGAAATGGAAATTCAAATTATTTCTGCTACTGGTTTGTTAACATTCCGGCGAACCTAGGAAACAGATAGCCACTCAAATAGTCACCTGTTGAGAGCTGAGATGCCAGTAAGGGAGGTATAGACATGTACCAAGGGTGTTTGTAGTCTTTCTTTCATTTTTTCATATATTTTTGTCCTGTACATTAGCACAGTACGGTCAATAAAGTCAACTTTGACAGCTTTGTAGGAGCTTTCATCATGCCATATGCATCTACCTAGTCTCGGTTTCTGATGACTAAGCACTTGTTTTCTAATGCTTCATGTGTTGATTCAGCCCGGAACAGTGAAGGTTCCTCAGTCCCTGTTACTGAATAATAATCGGCAATCATCTGAAAGAGCTCTTGTTTAGCTGTGCTGTAAATAAAGCAGGGAATACTGAATTACTGATGGACATCATCTGAAAGAGCTCTTTTTAGGATTGTTTACTGAATACTGATGGACGTGTATTCTGTCTTCTCGGGCGTGGAAGCTTCGCTCTCGCCCAGATCAATCTAGCTTAGCATCACGTCGCTTTCGCGACCATGGATAAAGCTTGCCGACCTTACTTGTATGTACCACTGCCAGTCTACCACCATCTGGAACCATCGTTCTTCCTCTGTTGATTGCTTAAATAATGGTCTCCTGCCCTGCCACTGCCATTGCCCAACGACATACAGCTGCCACTTATCAACAACCTGCACCTCCTCCAGTCCAGCTGGAAAGAAGACGAAAGATGGCAGCTCAGATGGCCTGCTTCCTCGCTGCCGGCAATGCGGCGGCTAAGAGGTGCGCCGGCACCGCGCTGCGCCGCCGCGGGTTCGCCTCCTCCACTGCACGCCACGAAGACGCGAGTAAGAGACCGATTCCACCACTGCCAGCTTAGCTTGCATAGTTGCATGGAAGGGAGGAGAGGGAGAGAGGACGACGTTTGAGGTGAGCTCCGAGCATGTGTGTTTGCGCTTGCAGAGGAGGCCGTGAAGTGGGAGCGGATCACGTACGCCGGGATCGCCACTTGCACCGTGCTGGCCGTGTACAACCTGTCCAAGGGCCACCGGGACTTCCCCGACCCACCGCCGTACCCGTACCTGCACATCAGGAACAAGGATTTTCCCTGGGGTAACATAAACCACGGATTTACTCTCGTCCCAAAGTAAAAATAATTCTAAATTTAAACCAAGTCAGTAAACCACTAACTAATTCTCGTAAAAAAAATAGATTTACAGATCTAAACCAAATCAAATATTTTTAAATTTTACTAAGTTTATAGAAAATCCATATATGTTTACTCTATGAAAACATATTCCATGGTTAATCTAATGATATTTATTTGGAATTGTAATTGTTAGTGAATTTTTTGGTGTACTAGATTAGATCAAAATTAAAGTCTAGCATGCAGCTCTAATAATTACTTAGATAAATAAACAGATTGCTGCATAACGGACTTCACTAGCTACTTGGTGTTGCTTGGGTTCAGGTCCTGACGGCCTCTTCGAGAGGAAGAAGAAGCACTCCAACGACCATCACTAGGTCTAGCTAGCACGAGGACGAGGCTGCAACATGTGTACTGGTGATGCCCAATCCTTGTGCTATCTAATTTTGGAGGACTCTATGGCGAAGTCACGACGATAAGGCCCTCAAGACTATATATGTGCAGTTCAAAAAAAAAGACTATATATATGTGTGTCTAATTTTGCAGAGTGATAAAACTTCTAATACCATTATTAATTGAACAAGTTTAATAATGATCGACGAACAATGTCAAGATTAATAAAATAACTTATTATATAGTTAAGATTGGCGACTGAATAAACTGATCTCTGGTTCTCTCTCTATTTTTCCTCCTTTTTTTCTTAGCACCAGAAAAACGTTGCTTAGCTATTCATTGTAAAATTCCCAACACTTAATAAACAAAACATATGTATATGACTATATGAGCATAGAAGAAACAACCCTAACAAGATTGGATGAGACAAATAGAAAAGAAAACCCCAAACATCCGTTGGAGACATGGAGGCAGCCTTCAGCCTTGATTGCCTGAATCTCCATAAGGTGAGATGGAGAATCATCATATACTGGCGTGAGTGACTGTGTCGTCAGGCCTAGTCAGTGGACGGTTGCTAGGATGGTCACTGGTCCATGGACGCCAGTCGCCTACTACGCCCAGTCGACAGTTGAGATAGATTTGAGAGCCCGATCAGCGTGATTTCCTGAAGCCAGTGTCGCGGCGGCGTCGATCGTGGGCTCGTCGCGACGGCGCGGCCGCCCTCGGTCATTATTTCCTCGTCGCCGCCTTGTGTTCGTGGCCTCGTCCCTCTTGAGACTTGGGGGCCCCATTTGGTAGGATCCATATTCTCTTTAAAAACATTTTAGATTCAGATTTTCTCCGAAAACGTTTGAAATAGGAATCACTTAATAATCGGTGAAACATTTGGTTATGAATTCAGATTTTCGCTGAAATAAACTAGAATTACTGCAAAACACCTATTCGAGTGATTCTCATTTCTAGTAAAAAACGAAAAACATTTCTCTGTTGAATCACTTCGCCAGATACACGTTTGGCACAGATTCTGGTGATTTTTACGAGAAATGGAACCGATTCTCGTAGCCCGCCGAACAGGTTAATTCGGCCAATCGCGAGTCATGGATGACGGTTGCTGGATCGGTGATCGTGTTGCCTTCATGGGCTCTCGTCTCGGCGCCTGGGAGTTGGGCCACATTGACTAATGGGTTTCAGGGTTAGGGGCTGCGTACAGGGTCTGGCCCCCTCTGGGTTGGGTCAGCGCTGGCCTCACCTTGTGTCTAGACCCTCCACTAAAAAAAAAAGGCAAAATTTGCCGTTGCACACTGAAAAAAACGCGAATTGGCCAATGAACACCACCAACGCCGAAATTTGCTGGCGGACATTACAATTTCGTGGTTCTTTGCCCAAGACACCGTATCGATTATTTTATTCAATGTTCGAGAGAAGGTGGGAGAAATGTCTAAAATGCCCTCGCCTTTCACGCAAAATGGTGGGCGCCGCTTCTCCGTGCGCCCACCGCCACATCTCACATCTGCTACCTCCTCGCCTTGACACACACGGGTGGTGCCCTCACGCCACCGTGGGCGCCACCTCGACAAGCCACAGCCACGGCCAGGATGCTGCTATCACTGCGGGGGTGCCTTCCCTCTTGCCTGCCTCGTCGTCCCCTGCGCCGCCATCCACGGAGCTTCACGACCAGCACTGACGCCGGCCTACCACACGACGCCGAGCCCCTTCCTCGCTTCGTCGGTCACCTGGATCCGCGCCAGAGCCAACCTCGCTGAGCCGCCGCCATGTGAGGCCAGGGAGCTCGCACCACCGTAGTCGGTGCGGAGCTCGTCGGCGTGCGCAGCCTGGATGGAGCTCCTTGCTACGCACAGGGCGGCACGGCAGGAACGGAGGGAGCAGCTGCGCGCGGTAGCTTGCAGCTCCACGGGCCAGTGAGCGCCCAGCGCTGTCATGCTGCCGGCTCAGCCCGGTCGGAGCCACCCCCGACCCCCCACGTGCACAGCCCTCAGCCATGGCTGAGAACAGAGGTGGAAGATGACTCACAAGGACAATTTGGTCTATTCGTCGCCCTTTCCCTCTCCCAAACTACGAAAATGAATATTTTAATCGGTGCGGTGTCCTGTGGCAAAGAATCATGATTTCATAATGGTACTAGGCATATTTTGAAGTTGACGGTGTCCAGCAACATATTAGACGTTTGTGTGATGTCCTTGAGCAAATTTTGCCAAAAATAAGAACGACAATCAATCAATCGCCTAACCTCAATGACAATGCTCGACGTGCGGATCGACGGGCACGCCTTCCCACTCGCTCCCTCACCGTCCGCTCGTTCCCATCCATAACCCTTTAAAAATAAAAAATCTCTCTACCCATACCTAGGGGTGCTCGTGTTGGCCAGCCATGCTCGCCAGCTGCTGGCTTGCTCGTGCTCACCAGGCAGAGGGTGCTCGTCGGTTGCTGGCCACTCACCAGGGGGTGCTATAGGGGGTGCTCACCGAGCAGGGCGCCGTGCTCGCCAGGTGCTCCTCGCGTAGGTTCTCGCCTAGGCTCTCGCGGCCTCGCGCAAGTGCTCGCCCAGCGCAGTGCCTCCGTTGGGGCACCTGCGATGCTGCCTCCGCTGGGGCACCAGCAAGCTCCATGCGTCGCCTTCGACCTTCACTCCGGCGTCGAGCTCCCGCAACGACGAGCCTCCATTCGTCTAAGCAGCAAGGTGACATTGCTCTGAATGCACATGTTGCAAGCGTATGTTTCAAGTGTTTCAGATGTTTCAGAGATGTGTTGCAAGTGTTTCAAATCGATGTTGCAAAAATATATCAGGATGTTGCATATGTTGCAATAGCTATACACGCATGTTGCAAGGGTGTGTTCCAAATGTTTCATCTGTTTTTCATAAGCATGTTGCAAGTGTGCTTATTTTGTATGTTGCATATGTTTCACGCATATATTGAAGTGTTTTATCAAGTAGTTTTTGACGTTTTGCAAGTGTTTCGTACATATGTTGCAAAAGCAGATTAGGATGTTGCATATGTTGCAATGGCTATACACGCATGTTGCAAGGGGTGTTCCAAATGTTTCATCTATTTTTCAGAAGCATGTTGCAAGTGTGTTTATTTTAGATGTTGCATATGTTTCACGCATATGTTGCAAGTGTTTTAACTGGATGTTGCATATGCTTGCAATAACTTTTCAAGTGTTTTTAGACGTTTTGCAAGTGTGTCATACATATATTGCAAGTGTTTTAGCTGTTTTAGACGTATGTTGCAATTGTTTCATCTGGATGTTGCAAAAATACATCTGGTGTTGCATATTTTCAGCTCTTACAGGCGGGCGAGCAGGCAGAGTAGTGGGCGAGCAGACGGCCTATTTGCTACTTTTTTTATCAGGTGCAACTTGAACGCATAGAACTCATACACTCTACGCTCACACCAAATACGCACACACACGTGTGTCCGTACACACACAAAGAAGAGATTGGGAGGCGTCGCCTCCAATGCGCGAAAAACGCGCAGTACCACCGAACGCACCGTGTGCGTGTACCCTAAAATTTTTAAAAATTTCCAGAAAAATGTGCAATAACCCGACGGATAGCGTTCTGGAACACAGCCCTACCCTAGGCCACGAGCCTATCGACTCGGAACCACGTTTCGGAGTTGAAGGACACTGATTCCTCATAAGTCATAAGTCAATTCATCTAAAGAAGAGATGAGGAAAAGGCTTCGTCAGCGGGCCGGCGAGCCCAAGCAGGTACGGGCTGAACCAGAAGGCCCCATCAACGACGTCGTGAAGGAAGCACACAACGTGTTCCGTGACAAGGACAAGAGGAGAACGTGCCGGCACTGACGTGGAATGCGATTATGCGACCCTGACCAATCTTTTTTTATCCAATTCATTAGCTGGAGCACTGTTATGTCGTATCATATACAAGTAGGAGTATAAGATAAGAAGAGGAAGCATCCCGAGTTTTACAATAGTACTGTTACAAGAATACGATTACGATGAAAAACACATACATCCAGAAGCTAATAAGTCTATCTACGGGTGCTGACAAGCATGCCTTCTAAGGGCCATCTGTCCTTTGTATGAAATCGCTCGTGATTGCAGCATTTTGAAAAACGAACACGGCCGCCACTGGAGAGTCGTTTATCACAGATTGACAAAGTGACAATGCAACTAAGACTGTTTCCCCATCGTTTTTATTCAGTTATTCCCAATCATCAGAATGTACAAGGTTGATGTCTACCGTCTTCCTCGGGGAAATAACATAAAACAACTTCACAGGCGTGATTTTGCTGACACAGCAGGCTTGAAGCTCGCGATCCCGGTGATCTCTCTGCCAGTCACCAGACTGTTTATGTCATAGGTGCCCTCGTACGAGAAAATGGGCTCCAGATCACAAAATGCCTGCAAACGTAAGTATTGTTTCAGACACTTCCGTCGGTAAAGACTGTAAGTTGAACCACATGGTTTACAAAGTGCGATGAGCCTATAGGACAAAGCAGCAAGCACGATACTGTTTTGTTTCTTCTTCTTCTTCTTTTTTTTGGGGGGGTTGTTTGCCATGTAAGGAAAAGATCGAAAGTAAATGTTGAACTCCTCTTACCTTGGCGACAAGAAAATCAGCCAAAATGCCATTGCCACCCAGTAGCTCTCGGCCAAGAGAAACAACCTCCCTGGCCTTCTTGGACGTCCACGCCTGCATTCAGTTCTTATCAGTAGACTGCAAAATAAACTACCTATGATGAGAACATAGACGGGCTGAAGATGTGAAATCCATCCCTAGCTATATTGCAACCTACGAACCTTGCCTAAACTAGACCGGCCTGGTGTCATTTTGCCTGACTCATACAGCTTGCACAGTCGCCAGCCAACGAGAAGCATAGCCTGAATGTTGCCAAGCATTCGGACAAGCTTTTCTTGATTGAGCTGAAAAGCTGCCAGTGGAGCTCCAAATTGCTTTCTTTCTTTCAAATACCTATTTATTCAGTAAAAGATTGTGAAATAGTGGAAATCTAAAACATATCATGCTGAATAAACAAAAAATAGATGTAGTAATGTGACTCCCACCGATGGCAGATGTCAAAAACTCCCATTGATATGCCTATTGGTTGCCATGCCACCATAATTCGAGACATAGCGAGGACCTGTTTCAAAAGTAAAAACGATGACCAAATAAAGTTCTGATTATCCGACAAAGCACTGAGCACAACAGGTTGTAAAAGAGTCATCCAGTCAGTACCTTGTTTATATCCTGAAATGAACTGATGCCTGTTAATCTGTCTTCCTCAGGGACAAATACTTTATTTAGAATTATGTCTCCATTTTGAACCATTCTGAGTCCAATTTTGTTTTCAATCTTTGTGGCTTTTAGACCTGGAGTTCCTTTCTTTACAATAAATCTAGAATAGCGCAACACATTCATTGTCAGAAAGCAAGGTAATCCTTGCATTGATCAAAAATAGATATACCTTCATATTGAGACGTACAGGAACAATAGATACAGTACCAGCAGTATAATAAGGCCAGGAAGAAAAAGATGATTACCCATTTAGTTGGTTCGTGTCTGCATTCCTAGCCAAAATGATGAGGACATCTGCAAAAGTGCTGTTACCTATCCAGCGTTTTTGGCCATCTAACTGCCAACCACCAGGTACCTACCAAAAAAAAACCCCAACATGATGAGGTAGTGTGAAAAGGCCACATCATTGGCATCACTAGAACTATCCAAATTTATCGGAGAGAATCATGCTTCTAAATTAACTAAACCTTGGTTGCTGCAGTCCTTAGGGAGCTTGCATCACTTCCATAATCTGGCTCTGTCAATGCCTGCAGAAAGCAGACAATCCTCTCAGAAAGGTGAAACATCAAATAGTATGACCAACCCTCTCAGAGTGGAGTGCTGACAGTATGAGAAATGGTTATAAAATATATTGGACAATGTTACTCACCCAACAACCAATAGTTTTGAACTGGGCAAGAGATGGCAAGTATTTCTGCTTTTGAGCCTCAGATCCACAAAGGGCTACTCTTGAGGAAGAAAGGGTGAAAAAACGATAACTGAGATCCTGAGCACATGTGTACAAAGTTGTTTGGACATCTGTATAAAATGTTCTGAGAAATGCTAGATTTACCAATCGTGGACATAGCCAACGAGGAGTGCACTAGAATAAATGTGGAGCAGCTCGCATCGACCCGTGCAACTTCTGCTATCGAAATAGCACTAGCTGTAAGCGAGAGTCCTGGGCACCCATACCCCTGTAAATTTGAAGGGAAAAAAATCAATGAAATGATGTGCAGGTGGATAGGCTTTACCTTCAAAATAGAGCCCATATTTGTTTGGTTGCAACCTTTATTGTACCACCAGCTAAGCCGAGACTGGCAAGGCTGGGAATGGCATGGAATGGGAATTCAGCCCTCTCCCAGTACTGCAGAGTAAAATGACACCATTTAAGCCTATGACAAGATGAGGCAGTATAAAGGACTTGCAGTACATTAGCAAGTCAGTTCAAGGGAGAGTAAAATACTAAAATGCAATGGTCGAAAAGGAATATGGTGTATACTATACCACTACAAGATTTCATTTAAAAAAAAATATTTCACTGAAAAGCTACTCCATATTAAATGTTTTGTAAGAAAATCAGAAAGATTACATATGTTGTTTAGTAAATCTGAGTCGAGCGGTTATTTTCTAGCAGCATAATGCCTTTGGTAGCCCAATCTGCGTACATTACAGCTATTTTTATCTTCTTCAGCTTAATTAAGAGCACTTCTCCTGCCATTACTCAGTCAAAAAGAAAAGCATGGAGAGATTAGTAACTGTCTTTAGCAAGAGCATACCTCAGTCATAATGGGCGCAATATCCTTTTCCATGATACCCCGGACCTTCTTCCTGAGTGCCTTCTCTTCATCAGTCAGCAAATCATCAAATTGGTAGTAGTCCGAGGCTGCAACCAACAACAGGTCAGCTCAAAGGTAAATGGAAACTGACAACTGACATCCTGCAAATTATGATGCAGGAGTCACAGATTGTAATATGCAATCGACACTGCACAATGCTAAGTAACCTAGCTGACACGAGCATTAATTACACAATAATCCTAGAGATGAGCTAAAGATTAGTCTAGTTCTTTCTGACAGCAACAGAAAACATAAGAAAACAGGTCCACATCACGTGTTATTCAATGCAAGTTGTACAGTGACAGTGAGCCGCCCAATTATTATCCAACCAGAAGCACTCTTGTCAAAAAGTAAAAGAGGGACAGCTGAAATAAAGTAGAGTACCGTGTGCCCGCATCTGCCCAAGGTAGTTTTCAATACACAACAAAGAATGCTTCTAGTGACTATTATGTAGGAGTATACAGGTCACAAGAAATCCATATCGTCCTTGAAAGTTACTCTAACTCTGAATGCAACCCAACTCCAGTAAGATTAACCACGGATAAAAGGGGATCATAAACAAACTCCAGAAAAAATTGAACTACATCAAAATTGAAGACATGGTTGCAGCGTCTGGGTGCCCAAAAAAAACCCCCTCATATTATTGGAATACCACATCTTTGGAGACAAGTACAAACTGGAGCTCTGCTCATTCGCACCCAAACAAGCAACAGAAAGACTCGAGAGCATTACTGTACTGCAAAAGGATGAACGGAGCCATGGATCCTCCACTCTGAAAATGACGAGGCAGACACCCTTGTCGAATGAGAAATAGAAGAAAAGAAAGAATTTGCCGCTTACGCCGTCACAATCGATTCGCCGCTTACGCAATCATATTGATTTGATCGAACAATTCTGGCATCTCCAGTTCGTTCGAACGAATATAACCAAACTACTAGTAGTACACAAATCGCGAGAGCGGATGCAGCTTGACAAGGAGATAGATATCTCACCGGCGGGCGGGAAGAGCGATGCCGGCGTGGCCTGAGGGAACGCGAGCGCCACGTCCAGCGCCGGCAGCCCGACCTTGCCGCCGAGGTCGGCCCCGGCACCGGCGCTCCCTGCAGCAGCGAAAGGGAACCGGTCAACCACGGCGAATAAATAGCCCACCACCCCCGACTCATCCGCCGGACGCCGCCGTCCGAGAGCTCGGTCTGGCACCCACCTCCCAAGCTGCCCATCGCAGCGCTCGATGGCGTTAACTCGCCCCTCGTGGATCCGCCTCCGGCTACGTCGAGCTCCCCTCCCCGATCAAAGGAGTAGTAGGTGGAGGAACAGAGGAGGAAGAGGAGACGAGACGAGGGGCAGAGCGGCACGATCCGATACGAAACGAAACGAAAACGATTTGGTGGGTTGCAGACTTTTTGGAGTGGAGAGCCTTTTACGTGGAGGAACAGAAGTTGTCCCCGGACCCACCTGTCATAGGAGGCGGGCTGCGGAGAGAGCAGTGACGTCGAGGTGGGTCGCGATGGATTGGATAGGGGCGCATGGGCTGCCACGCCCTACCAGCACCAGGTGGCGGTGGGTGTGGGCCCTCCCTCTGCAGGCTCCACGGCGCCGGATGCGATGGGCCCACGTGTGCATGTGCTGCTCCAATCCTCCATGCTGCCGTCGTTCCTACCCTATCCTACCGTGATGGTGTGGCGGTGGAAGTGGCAGGCGCCTGGCGGGTCGCGTTTGCGACTCTGCGATGTGGGCACCATGTCCGTGACACGTCACGGACAACTCGGATGGCGTGTCTTCGTGTCCCCGGCTCTTTTTTTTTCTTTTCTTTTATAACAGGTTTTTTATTAGCACGAGATATGGAGGGTTACAGCGGTGACCGGTGACATTAGCCTTTTTTAAAAGTACTTGCTAAAATTCATACGGCTTCCTTTTAGGCGATGATTATTGTATGTTTTTATACTAAAATTGTAGTTTTCGTTAGATACAATTTATGTTGACATAATCTACAATTTTTTGTTTCGAGAATAAAAAAATCGTTAGACAAAGTCCTAAACTCGACAAAATCTAATTTGAGTCGTCACAAAGACAATTAGCAATTAACAATTATTTCTATAGTCAGACAAGAACAAAAATGTGATATGTTATGATACATACAAAGACAAAGGTAACAATTTACTTGTACTAATTAGTTGTACAATTGTGTTGTCTGAAATCATCTTAAAATTCTGGCACCTGAAATATAGGAGAAGTATTTTTTTAAAAAAAGATATATCAATTTTTTGGCATAAAACAGAGAGAAATATATCTTCTAGTAATTAACTGACGGTCTGAAAAATCTCTTACAGTTATATATAATATTTTTCAGTAACAAAGTTATCATCTATTATATATGATTGCATACTTTCTTCATTTCAAATTATGAGACGTTTTGGCTTTTTTAGATGCAATGTTTTTATTATGTATCTAGACATAATATATTTCTAAATGCATAGAGAAAATTATGTATCTAGGAAGATCAAAACGTATTATAGTTTAGAAACAATTGGTTGATAGTTGGCTTGTCTATAGTGTTGTCTATGATTGATATGATGAAGTCATCTTATATACAACGATTGTTTGGATTGCTATACATACATGTCCTAATAGAGCAGCACAACTTGCGTGGTGACGGGATTACCTTTACCACCTCCTTATTAAGTCCCTGCACTGCTACAAGTAGAAACATGTTATCTTATTGTCTTACCATCATATCGAAGGTTGGAGTGAAATGGACTACTAGGGATGGGGATCGAGGTTCTCGATGATATATTGTGCTCCACATAGGCTAGGACCTGTTTAGCAGGGTTCTAGCTCTGGCTCTTATATATGGAGCAGCTTTTCTGATTGAGCTAAAGCTGATTTAGAAAACATTTGGCAAAAACAACTTTAGTTATAGTTTGTGAGGAATGACCGAGCAAAGCCAAATTTTTTTTACTCTGGCTCCTTAGTAAAAAACAACTCTGACTTCTCCAGTCTCTTTGTATGGAGCCATTATTTAGATGGATGTTTGACAGGGATTCTTGCGAAAAAGTCATAAGAAGTAAGAGCTGGAACCTTGCCAAAAGAAACCTTATATGAATGGTAGGCTTTAAACATAGCACACTTTATGGATCGAGAGTGGCAAGGCGAATGGAGCACCGCCAAACCTAGCTTAGGTTGGCAACATTATTTGTTTGCAAAAACCTTTTTATCAATTATGGTCCCTAGATTCGATGATTTTTGCTTTGTATTTCTGAATACATTGCTCTTTCATTACTCATTTTAACAAAGTAAAATTTGTCTTAGAGGGCATATACTCTTGCGTATGTTACTACTACTAAATCTTCATTGGAGGGAAACAACAATTTGATGTCTCTTTTCAGTTATGCATGCACTTAGGGCATATTTGGATACAAGAGCTAATTGCCGACTAGCTAAAATTAGCTAAAATTAGCTCTAGCACATCTAAACAGAAGAGCTAATAAGGTGGGCTAATTTTTTAGACAAATATTTAACTAGTAGTTAGTCAAAGCTAGATAATAGCTAATTTGAGCTAATTTTTAGTCCAGCTAGTAATTAGCCATGTATATGAAACATGCCCTTAATCTTGCTCGGTGTGCATCAGACCATATTACTGTATTTAAGAACGTGCGTTGGAAGCACGGAGAACATGTCACGGCCCACGGGCCTCGGAAGAGCAGAACGGTCGAGGTGCAGGATGGGAAGGGCCCGACTCGCTCGCCATGGCCAGCTCGTGCCATAGCGCGTGCGTGCGGTGTCGTGGGCCTTGATGGGCCACTCGACTGACTGCCGTAAGGGCTTCTCACCACGACATGGCCGCTGCGTCGTTAGTTTGCCTGACGGAAGCATTAAACTTTTCCTTGCAGTGAGTTAGTAGTACTAACATTCTCACTCACCTTTGCAATTACGAGAAATTAATGCATGGTACCGACAAAGTCTGTAGGCAAATACATACTTACCAAATAGGCACACAAGTTATCCTATTACTATTACAGTTCCAGCGATTAATTGAACGCATCAACGTACTGATCGAGTAAATAAATACGGGAAAACGGGAAGTTTCACTTCACAATTCACATGCGCGATTTCGCTACCATGGCAGGTTTGAAGCTGGCGATCCCGGTGATCTCTCTGCCAGCCACCAGGCTGTTAATGTCATAGGTGCCCTCATACGAGAAAATCGGCTCCAGATCACAGAACGCCTGCAGAGACAAGTATATATGCAACGTGAAGGTTGAAGATGAGATTAAAAGACAGTCTCAGCAGATGTTGGTGCCTATTGGAGTATTGAGCCCCTCGCTCCTTACCTTTGCGACCAGAAAATCAGCTAAAATGCCGTTGCCACCCAGCAGCTCCCGGCCAAGAGAAACCACCTCCCTGGCCATCCTGGACGTCCACGCCTGCATTCAGTTGGTGTCGTCTATCAGTAGATTAGATTAGATTGTGCAGGAAACTACCTAATGATGAAAACAGCACAGACTACTCTTGGCAAATCAAAAGGAACCACCAGATAAACCTTGCTGCTGGCTATACTACAATTTGCCAACCTTGCCTAAACTGCTATGGCCTGCTGTCAATTTGCCTGCCTCGTAAAGCTTGCACAGTCGCCAGCCAACGAGAAGCATGGCCTGAACGTTGCCCAGCATTCGGACAAGCTTTTCTTGGTTGAGCTGAAAAGCTGCCAGCGGAGCTCCAAACTGCTTCCTCTCTTTCAAATACCTATTCAGTTTCAGCCACACACACAGATTCTAATTTAGTGGAAATCTATAGGATCAAAAGGAGCTAAAAGATAGATGTAGTAGGTAGGATGGCTTCAGTTTCACACCGTACCGATGGCACATGTCAAAGACTCCCATTGATATGCCTATTGGCTGCCATGTCACCAAGACGCGAGACATGGCAAAGACCTGTTACAAAAAGTTATAAAAGCATGCGACCAAATCAAAATCTTGATCCAACAAAGCATGGAGAAGTTAAAACTTTCACCAAATAAAATTCTGATTATCTGACAAAGCACAGAGCACGACAGGTTGTAGAAGAGGCATCCAGTACCTTGTTTACATCCTGGAACGAATTGATGCCAGGTAATCTGTCTTCCTCGGGGACAAATACTTCATTTAGAACTATGTCACCGTTTTGCACCATTCTGAGTCCAATTTTGTTTTCAATTTTTGTGGCTTTCAGACCAGGAGCCCCTTTCTTTACTATAAATCTAGAGGGAGCGTATCGTATTCAGTAACAACGAGCAGGATAATCCTTGAATTGGCGAGCAATAGAAATAGCTTTCATGTTGGTATTTAGGGGAAATGAAACCAATCATGATGTATAGAGAGCAATATAAACAGTACCAGCAACACAAGCTCAAAAAAAAAAAGATGATTACCCATTTAGTTGTTTTGTCTCTGCATTCCTGGCTAAAATGATGAGCATATCTGCAAAAGTGCTGTTACCTATCCAACGCTTTTGGCCATTTAAATGCCAACCACCAGGTACCTTACAAAATAATAACCAACGTTATAATGCAGTGCAGAAAGGCCACATTGTCGTCATCACTAAAAAATTTCACATTGGTCTTTCATTAAAAAAAATTATAATTCCAAACTAATTAAACCTTAGTTGCTGCAGTCCTTAAGGAGCTTGCATCACTTCCATAATCTGGCTCTGTCAATGCCTGCAGAAAGCGGGCAATTCTCTCAGAAAGGTGAAACTAAACACTGAAGTGCAGAGTGTTGACTGTATAAGCACAAAGGGTTAAAATTTAAATTAAACAATAAAACTCACCCAACAACCAAGCGTTTTAAACTGAGCAAGAGATGGTAGATACTGCTGCTTTTGAGCCTCTGATCCACAAAGAACTACTCTTCATAGAAATAAATAGATAAATAAAAATGAAACACTTAGCTCAGGTGTACAAAGTAGTTGGTAGCCAAGATCCCATAGAACTAATAAATGGTAAAACAGTGCTAGATTTACCAATCGTCGGCATTACAAGAGAGGCATGAACTAGAATAAATGTGGAGCAGCTCGCATCCACCCGTGCAACTTCTGCAGTTGAAATAGCAGCAGCTGTAAGCGATAGCCCTGGGCACCCATACCCCTGAAATTTCAAAATACAAACTTCAGTGACTTGTTGCGTATTTCGGTGAGGCCAAACATTCGAAAGTAGAAGAGCTGTTTGGTTTGTACCTTTGTTGTACCTCCAGCTAAGCCAAGAGTGGCAAGTTTGGGAATGACATGAAATGGGAATTCTGCCTTCTCCCAGTACTGCAGAAGTAAAATGACGTCATGTAAGGCTATGGCAAGATAGGCAGTAGTATTACAGACCAGCAAAGTCAGTTGAAAGGGGAGTGAAGAACAAGATGTCACAGTAAAATATAAGAAGCACAGTTGCTACAATATTTTGACACAAAAGATATGGTCGACTAATTAAAGGGCTAGTCCACATCAGTTTGTGTTTTGTGACTAGCGAGAAATCAGAAAGACCGGTAACTGTCTCCGTCAAGAACATACTTCAGTCATAATGGGCGCGATTTCCTTTTCCATAACACCTTGGACCTTCTTCCTTAGAACCTTCTCTTCATAAGTCAGCAAATCATCAAGCTGGTAGTAGTCCGACACTGCAACCAACAACAGGTGAGCTCATAATTCACATAAGGCTACAAACTATATGTGGTAGTTAAAACTTATAATTAACCTATGCAATGCTGAATAACATAATTTAAGTGGAAACGGAATTCAATTACACAGTAAGCCTAGAGGGAGTTAGATTGCTAGACAAGAGTCATGTTCTTTCTGATATAATAACAACAAAACATAAGGAAACAGGTCCACACCAGTTGTTGTTCAATGCAAGTTGCACCAATGAGTCACCCAACGATAAATCAGAAAGCACTCTTGTCATGTCACAAGTATGAGTCAAATAAAGCAAATTCATTTTGATCATTGAAAGGAACCCATCTGTTGGTCTATCAGCTCCAATGTTTTCAAGTCGTCCAGTCGAACCTAGTCGCCATGGTACTGACTAGGACGACTAATCACGATTAATCGCGATTAATTGGACGACTTGTACAAGTCGACGGTACCCCTAATTAGTCAGCAGGGACTGATTAGGACGATTAATCGTGATTAATCGGACGACTTGAAAACATTGATCAGCTCACGGTAGTTTTTAGAGTATACCAAATACAGACTTCAGTTCCCGTATTACCGGATCGCAAGAAATATGTACTGTTCTGTAGTTGGATGTGGTAATGGGCTTATGTTTGGAATCAGAGAGGGTGCAACAAAGAATAAACGATTAGAAAGGATGAACAGAACAGTACATCCTCCGCTTCAAAAGGGATGGTCAGTGCATTTCCCATTTTCCCGTGTCAGTTTCTATTTCCGATGGAAAACAAGAAACATTTGCAGCTTACAAACAGCCATAATTGATTTATGAAACTATTTTGACCTTTTCCATTTTGAACGAAGAGAGGCGTACGATGTGACAGGTACCTCTGGATTGGGTTGGGCCAGGCTGAGGGCAGATGCAGGATATAGGCTTGGTCTTGTTCGTTTTGCTTGTGGTTGGCTCTTGTTTGGTTGGGTTACATCCCTTGAGTTGCCTCTACAGTAAGTGTGTTGTGAAAACTGTTAGCAAGTCCATTGACCTTGACTTGCCCTCCGCATATGTATTATTGTCAATAATAACTGCAGTAATGGTGGAAATTTGCACATTTTTTATAAGGTAATTTTTTTGCTGTTGCAAAGATAGTCATGAACAGCAGTACACACACACACACAAGAAGGGTACAGTAGGTAAGAGGCTCAATGGGTGACAATCATGATGAATTCAACAACACGTTTATCGACAATCAGAAGTTCTCTACTTGATGGTGTTTAAAAGTTTACATCTACCAACACACAAGACAATGGCAGCAAACTGTTAAAATTTTAATCAGTTTGCTCAAGAGGATGCATGACAATGCTATGAACTGAACACCACTAATTTCAATTGCATTCTTCCTGTAACCTCAGCAAACGGAGAATGCAGACAGATCTGGTGACTTGTGAGGACTGAGGAGAAGAAGGCCTAGCGCCTAGCGCCCTAGCTAGCCACATCCCCCATACGTACGTAACGTACGGTTGCCAGCTAATGAGGACGTACGGCTCGCAAGACAAATGTGCCCGGAGAGCACAATGCAGAAGAAGGGAGGACGCGCGAGAGCTCGTCGCCGGCGAGTGGGAGAAGAAGTGGGAGCGAGAGAGTTGAGGCACACTACTGGCAAAGTGGCAAGTGGCAACCCAGCCACACACGTACGCCTGCCAACACGTAGTAGCACTAGCACGAGAGAACAGCGGGAGCGACGAGGCTGCGAGGGGGCTCACCAGCGGGCGGGAAGAGGGACGCCGGCGTGGCCTGCGGGAACGCAAGCGCCACGTCGAGCGCCGGCAGGCCGACCTTGCCGCCGCCGCCACCGGCACCAGCACCAGCGCCTGCAAGAAGGAACGAATTCGATGAGCTGGGCAATTCGGCACCGGATCCCGCCGTTGGGGTGCTCGATGGGTTTGCCACCCACCTTCCAAGCCGCCCATTGCCGCGCCGCGCTCGTGGATCTGATCCGGCGAGCTTGCTCCCGAGCCCTGACCAAGAGCAGTAAGTAGCAGGAAACGTGTGAGTGGGTGGAGGACGAGCGAGGACACGAGGAAGGTGGCAGCGGGCAGCGGCCGGCACCGAAGGAAACGAAACGCTCCGAAAGCCTTCACAATGCGGCAGGCAACACGTACCGGTACCACAACTGGGTCCCACTTGTCATAGAGTCGGGCTACGTGGCTGTGACGTTGAAGGAGCGACGCGGGGTATTACGCCTACGCGGTGGCCCGTGGGCCTTCTGCCGCCTGCCGCCTACTCGAGCGGCGGTGCCGGTGCTCGTAGTTCATGGCTGAGCGTAGCCTGGCAGCTGGCTAATGAGTGGTATATGCTTACTTACCGGTGGGACTACTGGTGGGTCCTTCTGCTGATGTCAGATGTGACGACTGACGTCCATGGTGGCGGCGGACGTGGCTTCGAGCAGGATGTCGTGTTCATACGCAGCTCCCCCGCTCGCATCTCGTCCCACGCCCCGCGTCAGCATGTTGCCCCACGCCTTCGCGTCCGCATCTCATCTAACGTCAGCGTCTGTCGCAAGACCGCGCCCCCGCGCCCACATGGAAACCCACGTGGATTGACCCGACCCACGATCGATCTACTTTTGAAACATTCAAATGAAACATTTGCAACGTACGTCTAAAATAAATAAAACAAACATGCACTTGAAACATGAATGTATAGTTACAGTAACATATACAACATCCGGATATACTTTTGTAACGTCCAGATGAAATACTTACAACATAAGTATGAAACACTTGAAACATACGCTTGCAACATGCGGGTAGAGCCATAACAACATATGCAACATCCACATGGAACACTTGAAACATACGTCTGAAAACACCTGAAACACTTGAAATATAGTCTTGCAACATGCGCATATTGTTATTGCAACATCCCAGATCTATTTTTCCAACATCTAGATAAAATACTTGAAACATAGGTCTGAAACAGATGAAACACAGTGTTACCGGTGACCACAGCCTACCTGGTGGGGAACTGCTATATCCAGCAAGCTCGGGGCAGGGGGGATGTCGAGAGCTGTCTAGCGTACATCCAGGCGCAGACGCAAGCCTCCCCTCCCTATCGCGGTGCACGCCATGGCCATGGGGTGCGACATGGGGCGCGGAGGAGCACGGGATGGGGGCCGGGTGCGGCGCACCCTGGAGAAGGTCGCGGTGGCCAGAGCAGGCGAGCGACGCGGTGGATGTGCTAGCGACGGTCGCATGCGTTGGTGGGGAAAGGAAATGTCGCTATCTTTTTGAGAAACCGTGAAACGCTTAACGTCGGGTTCATAAACCCGGGTTCCCCAATGGACCTGCTTTCCAGCGAAAACTCGGCCCAGCAGACGGCGTAGAGACAACGCGCCCCTCCCGGGCCGGCCTAGTTACCTAACGACCGTCCGGGAGAAAGATCCGGTCTCCGACCGGAAGGATTGGCCAAGGAGGAGATGTAGTCCGACTCCGACCTCTTTTTTCGATCGAGAATGCACCGGACCTCCGCTCGAGATTCTTCCCTGACCGACACGGTCGGAGCCAACTGGGAATGACCGACCGGGGACGCCCTCTCCGTGAGGACCCAAGGATCAAGCGAAGTAGATAAGGTAAGGTACTCAAGTCAACCGCAATACCGAGGACCGTACCCAGCCATACCCTACACACCTACAGGGCAGTGCCATCAGGCCATGCCAGACGGGTACTATGCAACCTTCTAGGCGTGTCAGAACCCAAACAGTGTTGTGAGCGCCGATATTTGCCTTATAGTATTGTAGGCGCCGACATTTACCATATCAGGCGAACACGGTAAAACCTGCCACACGTGTCTAGGTATGAACAGTATTGTGGGCGCCAACAATTATCTCATACCTGATGGCGTGAGCTACAAGACTAGGTAGCACATGCATACATTCTCTCTTTCTATCTAACTTGTAAGGCCACCCCCTTCACCTATAAAAGAGGATGCGCTCTCTCCCAACAAAAACGGTCATTCAGACTCTCTCTCTCTCTCTGGCTGGCTCTAGACAATCTGAGCATTCGAACAGCTCCACAGCTCTAGAACTCTAAAGCTACACAGAGTACACGCTCCAACACTTAGCGCATGTTAGAGCTCCCGTCACTCTTGGCCCTTTGGTTCAGAGTCCAACCAGACCTTTAACACCCCCCTTCTTATTCCTACTCGTTTGTAACCCCCACAGCAAACTCCGAGCACCTGGGCTCAGGAATAAAGTCACCGACCAACCAAAACTAGACGTAGGGCACGTTGCCTGAACCAGTATAAATCCTATGTCATTGAGTGCTAGTCCATATCCAATCACAACGCACGGCAAAAACTACAAATGTTTACTTGTTGGTCACTTTTCGCACCGATAGTTGGCATCGTCCGTGGGGAGGACGCCGTGCGTTCACGCTTTTGGTCATCGGATGGCCCACCTTTCCACCATTTTCGGCATGACGGGCTTGAGCAGTACGATTCGCTTTGGCTCGCTGGAGTTTCTCACGTTCCCACCTGTTGGGATGTGGGTTCCTCCCGTCTTTAAGCCGCTCCAGACCTTCCTCTTTAGAAGTCTGGACTTCGTCGCCGACCAGCTCGATGTACTCCGCCTCCGCGAGGAGGCACTTGCCCGGTGCCCACTAGAGGAGGAGCGTCCTCCGCCGACCCCAGGCCACTCGATGACCTCAACGTCGAGACACCCACACTTCGCCTAGAGCCCATGCTAGGTTCAAACTCCACGGTGAGTAACGCACATGTTGTTCTTTACTCGCTGTTTAATACCTTCCGCCGGCTCTCCGAAGGGACCCCATTGTCCCCACGCGACTGTCGTGCGACCGGTTCCCCTACGGCTTCGCATCCCCCGTGGATGCGTACACACTGGGGCTCCAAAGCATGCTGACACCGCCCCCTCTCACATCCGAATTCTTGGGGATGGCGGGCTATGCTCCTGCCTCTTTTCACGACCTCGTGGATGACGAGGTTGAAAGCGATGGCTCCAGCATCGGTGACGTCGTGGCACCTGGCCACCCTCTGTCCCGGGAGTGCACTATGGCGGACGCTCCAGGACAGCCACCGATGGTAGCGGAGTCTCTACAGACTCACACCCCTCCAGACCCTCGTGCGGAGGCCCTTGCTCATGAAAAGAAGCATGGCGAGGAGTTACGACAAAGGCGGCAGAGCCAGCCACCACTTGTGCTGGCGCGCTCGGCGCAGCACGCTGCACCACACGCGTGGAACCCGACGAGTGGCGCTCGGGGTCACACCCGTTAGGTCCATTGCAACATCTTGGATGAAGGGAACGACCCCCTCAGTTCGCTCGAGCTAGCCAGAACATCGCTGCTGCAGCGATGCTTCTGCGCGGCCTCCTTAGGTCGCACCCCTAGGAGCTGACAATCCATCGGAACCTCCGGGCACTGGTAGAGACCGCTGCCGTTCAACAGGCGGACAGCTCCATGTCGCGACATCAGCTTGTGGCCTCTTGCCCCACTAGGGGACAGGGCCGCACCAGTCAACTCGCTCCATCCACTCACCACTATAGGTTGCCAGGAGTGGGGCAGGATGCCGTGGCTACACCGCAGCCCAACCCGACGCC
Organism: Miscanthus lutarioriparius; assembly: GCA_904845875.1. Classification (NCBI taxonomy): domain Eukaryota; kingdom Viridiplantae; phylum Streptophyta; class Magnoliopsida; order Poales; family Poaceae; genus Miscanthus; species Miscanthus lutarioriparius. The sequence continues at coordinate 60,701,814 of CAJGYO010000016.1, forward strand.
CGCTCCACACCAACCACCCATGCGTGAATGTCTCGGGCCAAACCATGACGCTCGTAGCGTCATCGACAATCGATGTCATGCCCATCATGATGATGACGTCTATCGAGTGGCGGCGAGAGCAGGCAGCACGGATCTTGGCCTGACCATCGAGGAGTGTGGGGACACGCACCCCAGGCATGGTCGCCGACCAGACGACCGGAGTCCTAGCCCGGATGGCCCGGGACCACGGGCCTTTGGTTGTCGCATCCAGAGAGCGCTGTTTTCACAGCGCTTCCGACCACCCACCAACATCGCCAGATACACCGGGGAGACCAACCCCGGTATATGGCTCAAAGATTTCTGGCTCACCTACCGAGCCAGAGGAGTGGATGATGACCACTTCATCATCTAGTACCTCCCCATTTACGTGGGGGAGCATGTTTGAGCATGGCTCGAATTCCTCCCGCCCGACAGCATCCGTGACTGGGCAGATGTCAAGAGGATCTTCATCGGAAATTTCCAGGGGACATATGTCCGTCTTAGGAATTCCTATGACCTCAAGAGCTGCCAGCAGGAGCCCAATGAGTCCCTACAGGATTACATCCATAGGTTCTTAAAACGGTGCAACTCCCTTCCTGATGTCATTGATGCGGACGTCATCAGCGCGTTCATCTCTAGGACAACCTGCAAGTCCTTGATCCACAAGCTCGGCTGTGTGAAGCTCCATACCACCCGCGACCTACTCGACATTGCCACGAACCACGCCTCCGGCGAGGAGGTGTTTGGGGTGATCTTCAGTGGCGGTCGGGACAGGGGCAAGGCCAAACACGAGGACCAAGCTGAGGGCCCCTCTATACAAAAGGGCAAGAAGGGCAAGAAGGATCGGCGCCGATCGACTAACCCAGCCTTGGTCACCGCAGCCGATCGTGCAGGCAAGCAGCCTCAGCAGGGCCAGCACGACCACTTCGACAAGCTCATGGAGAGTCCTTGCACCAACCACGCCTTCCCCATCAAGCACCTCTACAAGGACTGCGAGCTCCTCAAACGCTTTCTGCGGCATGCCGACAAGCCGAAGGAAGGAAAGGGCAAGGAGGTAGCGGCCAAGAAAGGAGGCGCGGCGGGCAGGGATGATGATGGCTTCCTTGACCCTGAGGAATGCCTCATGATCTTTGGGGGATCCGACGCCATCCACTCTAAGCGCCAGCAAAAGGTATGCTATAGAGAGGCATGTGCCGCCGAGACGGCTGTCCCCTCTTTCCTTAGCTGGTCGGACTCCCCGATCACTTTCGATTGGAGAGATCATCCTCCCCACGTCACCCGACCAGGTCGCTACCCGCTCGTCGTCGACCCCATCGTCCACAAGAAGCGCCTCACCAAGATGCTGATGGACAGAGGCAACGGACTCAACATTCTCTATGTCGACACCCCCGATGCCATGCACATCTCCCGGTCGGAGCTTCGACCAGTGAGCTCACCCTTCCACGACGTGATCCTAGGGACGCAGGCATACCCGCTCGGGCAGATCAACCTACCTGTCACATTTGGCGACCGAGCCAACTTCCACTCAAAGGTCATCACCTTCGAGGTGGTGGACTTTCCAGGGTCCTACCATGCCATCTTGGGGCGACCATGCTATGCCAAGTTCATGGCGATCCCGAACTACACCTACCTCAAATTGAACATGTCGGGACTGAACAGCATCATCACCGTGGGTAGCACCTTTTCGCACGCTACACGTGTGACTGCAAGCATTACGAGCTCGCCACTGCTGTCATCAACTCCGCTGAGCTCCCGAAGCTTGGGAATTCATCGACTCCAGCAGTCCTAGACTGCAACGAGCTGACCTCCTCAAGTGCCTTTCACCCGATGGAGGAAACCAAGGCGGTGGGGATCAACCCCGCCGACCCGACCAAGACGGTGCGGATCGGGACTAAGCTGCCGACCAAATAGGAGAGCGAGCTCGCCGACTTCCTACGCGCCAATTGCGATGCCTTCACGTGGAAACCTTCTGACATGCCGGGTATACCAAGGGAGGTCACCGAGCATGCATTACGCCTCGTCCTGGGCTCAAAGCCCACCAAACAACGCCTGCATCGCTTTGACAACGAGAGGCGCAGGGCCATAGGCGAGGAGATCGCCAAACTCCTGGCAGCCAGATTCATCAAAGAGGTATACCACTCTGACTAGCTAGCCAATCCTGTTCTTGTTAAAAAGAAGACCGGAAAATGGAGAATGTGTGTTGATTATACTGGCCTCAACAAGGCGTGTCCGAAGGACCATTTTCCTTTGACATGCATAGACCAGATAATCGACTCCACCTCAGGATGCCAAATCCTCTCCTTTCTGGATGCCTACTCTGGCTACCACCAGATTGCGATGAAAGAGTCCGACCAGGTCATGACTTCATTCATCACCTCGTATGATTCGTACTGTTACGTAACTATGCCTTTTGGTCTAAAGAACGCTGGCATCACCTATCAACAGTGCATGCAGCGATGCTTCACCGACCAAATCGACCCGTCCGACCAGCCTGACCAAGTCAAGCGGCCAAAACCAACAATCGCCATCTATGTAGATGACATAGTGGTGAAAACGGCTCAAGCTAGCGACCTGATCGCAAACTTAGCTGCAACATTCGTGAACCTCCGAAGGTTCAGCGTCAAATTGAATCCTGAAAAATGTGTTTTCGGGGTCCCGAAGGGGAAGCTGCTCGGATACATCATGTTCGAGCGGGGCATCGAAGCTAACCTCGATAAAATCATGGGCATCTCCAACATGGGCCCTATACGCAACGTCAAGGGCGTACAGAGGATCACCGGCTATTTGGCCGCCTTGAGCCGGTTCATCTCCCGACTAGGCGAGCGGGGGATGCCTCTCTACAAACTTTTCAAGAAGACAGACACATTCGTCTGGATAGAGGAGTCACAACAGGATTTGGAAAAGCCTCAAAACATTGCTGACGTCGAACCCAATCCTCGTCGCTCCCAAACGGGGAGAACCCCTCCTCTAAATCACGGCAAACAACCACGTGGTGAGCGCCGACCTAGTCGTCGAAAGGGAGGAGCCGGGACACCCCCAGAAGGTTCAACGACCAGTATACTTCATCGGTGAGGTACTCACCAACGCCAAGGTTCGGTACCCCTAGGTTCAGAAGCTTCTATACGCCGTGCTAATGGCGACCCGGAAGCTCCTGCACTACTTCACCGACCATGAAGTCATGGTCATCACTTCGTACCCACTAGGAGACATCGTCTACAACTACGACGCCATGGGATGGATCTCTAAGTGGGCACTCGAGCTCATGGATCACGACATCAGGTATATCCCCCGCACTGTTGTTAAGTCTCAGGCTCTCATCGACTTTATCGCCGAATGGACAGAGGTCTAGCTCCCGACCCCAAACGTCAACCACGAGTATTGGACGATGTACTTTGATGGGTCGGTCATGGCACTCGGCTTGGGGGCTGGAGTGGTTTTGATCTCCCTAGATGGGAGCAGGCTCCGCTACGCGATCCGTCCCCATTTTTTGGCCTCAAACAACACCGCGGAATACAAGGCCCTCATCAACGGACTGCGCATCGCCATCGAGCTTGGCGCTACGCGGCTGTATGTCCACGGCGACTCAGAGTTGGTCGTCGACGAAGTCATGAAGGAGTCCTCTTGCAAGAGCCCTCTCATGGCAGCATGCTGCCAGGAGGTGCGCTAGCTTGAGGACAAGTTCTAAGGGATCGAACTGCATCATGTCCCCTTAAGGACAACGATGCCGTCGATTTCCTCACAAAATTAGCTGCCAGGCAGGTTTCGTCTCCAGATGGGGTCTTCATCAACGATCTCCACGAGCCATCCACCCGCGTACTGGAGGATTCGATCCAGACACACTCTGACACCAATCTGGCACCCAGGGGCTCCGACCTCCTGCATGTCCCAACCCTGACCAAGTGCTCGGGGGCTCCAACCTTGGTGCCTTAATGACACCGATGCCCACCAATGTCGTTGTGGTGGCGCTTGATCTGGTCGACTAGAGAGCACCACTACTCGCCTACGTCCTCAAGGAGGTTCTCCCCCCAGAAAGGACTAAAGCACGAAGAATCGCTCGACGTACCAAGTTGTTCGTCGCCATTGGTGACGAACTTTACAAGCGAAGCCCATCGGGAGTACTCATGAGGTGCATCCTGACCGACTAAGGGAAATGGCTTCTCTTCGAAGTCCATGCCGGAATCTGTGGACATCACGCGTCCTCGAGGTAGCTGGTTGGGAAAGCCTTTCGCCAAGGTTTTTACTAGCCCACCACGCTGCGAGATGCAGAGGAGGTTGTCCACAGGTGTGAAGGATGCCAGTTCTATGCTCGATAAACTCATCTGCCGACACAGGAGCTTCAGACCATCCCCATCACCTGGCCATTCGTGGTGTAGGGCCTCAACATGGTCAGACCCCTCAAAAAGGCCTCGAGCGGCTTCACTCACATGCTCATAGAGGTGGACAAATTCACCAAGTGGATAGAGGCGAAGCCCATCACCAACATCCGCTCAGAGGAGGCGGTCAAGTTCTTCCTCGACATCATGTATCGGTTTAGTGTTCCAAACTGCATCATCACCGACCACAGAACAAACTTCACCAGGAAGAAATTCCTAGACTTCTGTGATGGATATGGCATAAGGATCGACTGGGCCTCAGTCGGACATCTGCGTACTAACGGTCAGGTCGAGCGGGCCAATGACATGGTCCTCCAAGGACTCAAGCCCTGCATCTTCGACCAACTCAATAAGTATGCCGGGCGATGGGTTGTAGAGGTCCTAGTGATCCTCTGGAGCCTAAGAATGACCCCAAACCGGTCCACAGGGTTCACACCTTTCTTCCTAGCCTACGAGGCTGAAGCAGTATTGCCCTCTGACCTCGACCACGGCACCCCAAGAGTGAAGGCCTTCGACCAAGGCCAAGCCGCGGAGGCACAGCAGGACACGGTCGACCTACTCGAGGAGGCTCGTGAGACGACCATCATTTGCTTCGCTCGCTACCAGCAAACTCTTCGTAGGTACCATGAAAGAAAAATCAGGGGGAGGATCCTCGAGGTCGGTGATCTCATGCTCTGGAGAACCCAGTCGACCAAGGAGAAATATAAACTCTCTCCACCTTGGGAAGGACCCTACACGGTGACCGAGGTGATCCGACTGGGTGCCTACCTGCTGAAGGACGACAACAACAATGTTCTCACCAAGACATGAAACATCAAACAGTTACGTCGTTTCTTCCCCTAAAGCTCGGTCTTACCAGTTTCTTTCCATTCAACGTTTGCTTCTACAGCACCCTAGCCCGAGCACTCTCGGCCTGGGTCACTCGGGGGCTACACGGGGGTACGATACCACCCTCCTTTTTTACTATCATATAGTAATACTTTTCGCCCAAACGAAAGGGCATTCCATTCCTTTGATTACCTTCCGTAACTACGTTTTTACCTCCCGACCGATCACACCCCGCCACGACCTACGGTTATGAGCAGCCGAGCCTCACGGGACACGTCTGGGTTCTTAAGGTTGCAACCTACAGGTCAATAGGCAGGTGCAAAAAAGAAAGGACAAGAAACTAGAGCTACGGAAGGGTAAAAACAAGGGCGGATGGGACAGGCTTCCCCTCATGAGTGATTTCATCACAAAAATATTCATGAATGTAAAACTGTTCACACGGGGGCTTCCCATGAATTCATTTTTACATGAACTGACTATTTCTACTCTAAACTATATTATGGCCGCCCAGCAGCATCGGCTGATGGTATGGTCGATGAGGACGAAGGCAGCTCGCTTCTGGCCAGGATGAGATTCGGCTCTATTGGGGGTAGGACGACGCTAGCCTCCGACCTGGTCTCCACTCCCTCCACAGGCTAGATGACATCTTCCTGGTGCACTTCTTCAGCCACACTCGAACGGCGAGCCTCCATCACCCACTGCGCGGTGACCTGCTCGGCGACCATCTGTGCGTATGGCACCAAACTCTCCCCCAGCGCATGTATTTCATCTGCGCTCCACCCATCGGCGTATCCTCTATAGATGGCCGTGAAGTCTAGATCAGAGTGGTGGGTCGCCACCGAGGTCAGCACCGCCGATGTCCCATAGAACATGTCGTCGAAGATGAGCGCCCGAACTTCATTCGGGACCTCCGCCAGCTGGACAACGGGTGTACTGGTGCTCGGTCCTGACCCGAACACCTCGGAGATGACCACTTATGCGACGTTACAAATCTGGTCGAGCTCTCCCTCGAGAGCACGTCGCTCCTCAAGGGACTTGGCTAGCACCTCCGTGCCCCGACCAATCGCCGCTTTGGCCGTCTCCAGCTCTTGCTCCAAAGAGCCGATTTTTCCACCCAGTTCTGGAAAAAGACGATAAGTTTAGAAGCAAAGAAAAGGAAAAACCAAGGCATCAACCGAAGGTGGAATAGATACATACCAAGGCGGGTGCTTTCGAGGATGGAGAGTCCTTCCTCTTGCTAGGTCACCATCTCGAGCGGTCAAGCGTTTGACTCCTCTACCCCGAGCACCTGCCCTCGGAGCGTGACCACTTCTTGTTCAGCATCCGACCGAGCCTTCCATTCGACCTCTAGAGCCTCCAAGGACTTTTAAAGCATCGCCTCAGTCTCCGCCAAGTGGACCTTCACTACATCAAGTTCCCGCTCGGTAGCAGTCGCCCACTCAACAGCACGCAGTTCTGCAGCCCACGCTCCTGTCGCCTCGGCCGTCTAGTCTTGGGACTCGCGGCGGGTGGATTCCAGCTGGTGCCTGAGGTTGTCAACCCACCATGACGTCGTTGCTTCCTGCTCCATCCGACCATGCTCCTCCCAAAGAAATCGGGACTTACGGATCGACATCATCTCCAGATCCCGTGAGACAAGAAGCGGGCATACTGAGACAACCATTGAAAGGCCAAGGAGTCACGAACAACACCAAAAACATAGAGAACTTACCTCTGCAATGCGCAGTAGGTCAACTGTCACAGCATGATAGACGACCTCAACCCTCTCCAAGGCCTCCTTGAGCCTCGCCTTGGTAAGGGCGAGGTCGGACTCCATCGATAGTCCTCTTTCCCCGAGTAGGGGCCAGAGCTTCACCTCCTCCTCATCATGAAGGACGAACCGGGCCTTTCCCAGCTCGCTAAGGCAAGGCCACACTAGCTCACGCCTTGCCCTCGACACGCTAGAAGATCCGGCCACCATAGCATCATGCGACGACCGGATCAACACCAGCTCCCGGGACGGTGGGATGGCCGACGGCTTCACCCTGGTGTTTTCCTTGTCGGAGAAGGGGATCTCCACCGCCTAGGTTCCATGGCCTGCCGGTAGATGCACTACCTCCGGCCTAGCCACGGCTCGTCCGGACCCCTCCAGCTCTGACCAGGTGGGCAAACCGTTAGCTCCTCCGTCAGGCGAGGCAGGGAGCCCGGTTTCCCCCCCTCTCCTCCTACGCAGCTGTTGGGGTAGGGATCATAAGGGTCACCTCTGACCCAACCTCTGCCATCACCACGGGGATCGCCACCATCACCACCGCCGCTGCTGCCGTCGTGTTCGCAACTGGCAGGGAAGACGCAACCCCTAGTAAGGAAGGTCGCGCCACCGCCAGCCTGCTTCCTCCGCCACTCGTCGCGACCCACTGTAGGCTGGGTCTCCACTCCTCCTGCATGGGAGGTGGGGAGATGCCCAGTCCTGCTAGCCCCTGGCCCTATCAAATAAGCGTAGGCTAGTCACACTCAAAAAACTCTACTATGAGAACAAGAGGGAGCGTGAATGCTTACCTAGACGAAAGCGGTAGAGCCCTGAAACCCTGACCCACTGACGATGGGCCAACCGGACGAGGACTGCTCGAGGGTAGCAACCCGCACCCCCTTGTATCGACCAAGGGAGGAGCTGACCCGGTGAAAGGTCCTAATGGCTACAAGGGGGTGAATAGCCTATTAAAAATTTCTACAACAACACCTAACAAACTAGTTAGACAAATATCAGGCGAAACAAGTGTTGTGCTAGCCTACTAAAAATGCAAGACACCTACCATAATTCTAGTTTATATAGTCTCTATCCACACAATGGCTATGTCACTACACTAAGTTAGTGTGCTCTCAAAGGATAACTAAAGAGCCACACTAACCAAACTAAGAAGCTCTCACGACTAGCTACACTAAAGAGCTTGACAACTAGTTTGCGGTTATATAAAGAGAGAGAGCAAGATGGTTATACCGTCGAGTCAAGGAATAAACCAATCAATCACAAGAATGAATACCAATCACCTCGGAATCAAATGATGAACACAATGATTTTTACCGAGGTTCACTTGCTTGTCGGTAAGCTAGTCCTTGTTGTGGTGATTCACTCACTTGGAGGTTCACGAGCTGATTGGCATCACCCACCAAACCCTCAATAGGGTGCCGCAAAACCAACATAAGATGAGGATCACACAAGCCATGAGCAATTTACTAGAGTACCTTTTGGTTCTCTGCCGGGGAAAGGTCAATAACCCCTCACAATCACCACGATCAGAGCCAAAGACAATCACCAACCTTCACTCAACGATCCTCGCTACTCCAAGCTGTCTAGGTGGTGGCAACCACCAAGAGTAACAAGCGAATCCCACAGCGAAACACGAACACCAAGTGCCTCTAGATGCAAACACTCATGCAATGCACTTGGATTCACTCCCAATCTCACAAAGATGTTGAATCTATGATGGAGATGAGTGGGAGGGCTTTGGCTAAGCTCACAAGGTTGCTATGTCAATGCAAATAGCCAAGAGAGTGAGCCAGAGCCGGCCAAACAATATTTATAGACACCCCTAAATAATAGAGCCGTTGGCTCAATTATTGGGCTGACTGCGCGTCGACCAGACACGCAGGTCGTATGCACCAGACGCACCGGTCGTGTATACCAGACGCGTCCGGTATGGTGATTGAATGTGTCCGGTCGCTACATGACCGCCATGTGTCCAATTTAAAATGAAGTAGCCGTTGCTGCCATGAGTCCCATGTGACCGGATGCTCTGTTATAAATGGCTGGACGCTGAGTTAGAAACGATCGGACACTGAGCCGCAGCGTCAGGTAGAGTCCAGAGAGTTCCCAGGGCCGACCGGACGCGCTGTTAGAAAATGACCAGACGTTGAGCCTTAGCATCCGGTCAAGTCCAGTAAGCTCTCAGGCCTGACCAAACACGTCCGGTCACTCCGGACTAGACACAGGAGATGTAGCGTCTGGTCGAGTCCAGAGAGCTCCCAGAGCCGCTCTGGGCCGACCGGACGCGTCCGGTCACTCTGCACCGGACGCTCCCAGCATCTGATCAACTATTTCACTGAACATCGACTTCACTGATTCACACCGGATGCGTCCGGTGTGGCGACCGAACGTGTCCGATCGCTTTCTGAGCCAGAGTTCGATCGTTAATACCGAACGTGTCCGGTCACTCTGTGACCAACTCGACCAACTCATTTTCAACTCTATCTTCTTCACCCTTGATCAAATGTGCCAACCACCAAGTGTATCACCATGTGCACATGTGTTAGCATATTTTCACAAACATTTTCAAGGGTGTTAGCACTCCACTAGACCCTAAATGCATATGCAATGAGTTAGAGCATCTAGTGGCACTTTGATAACTGCATTTCAATACGAGTTTCACCCCTCTTAATAGTACGGCTATCGAACATAAATGTGATCACACTCGCTAAGTGTCTTGATCATCAAAACGAAAAGGCTCCTACCATTTATACCTTTGCCTTGAGTCTTTTGTTTTTCTTTTACTTCTTTTCCAAGTCTAAGCACTTGATCATCATCATGGCAACACCATCATCATGTCATGATCTTCATTTGCTTCACCACTTGGAGTAGTGCTACCTATCTCATAATCACTTTGATAAACTAGGTTAGCACTTAGGGTTTCATCAATTCACCAAAACCAAACTAGAGCTTTCAATCTCTCCCTTTTTGGTAATTGATGACAACCCTTACACAAAGATATGGATTGAAATTCAATTGAATCCATGTTGCTTGCCCAAGCATATTTACCATGTGTAAAAGGATATGGACAAGTTTCATGAACCCCGTATGGTAGCAATTGCTCCCCCTACATATGTGCTAAGAGTTTGGATTGTAGCTTGCACATATGTTTAGATAGGAAATATAGGAGACAATATCTACCAAATGATGTTAAGGTGTAAAAGATGGACCTTTGAAGCGTGATACCAATCGGAGTGCACCAATATACCATCCTTAGCACCATTAGTAACTAGACATACACAAAAACTAGAATACCCCATGAGATCAACATTAGAAGCAAGGGTCTAATTTTCATAATGTGAGCATGAGTCTAGTTACTTAAACCTATGCATACTAGTTTTTCATTTCATCATCCAAACCTACAACTAGCATACACCACACAATCATGGATATTAAAATTTAAAACTTGTGTCATGCAAGCAAACATATGAAATGCACATTTAAATACACCATACAAGTTCATGAGCTTGCTCCACCTACTTGTGTCCTCAAAATTTTAATTGATTCCTTTCCTTTGTCATATATCTCCCCCTATGTCAAATTATCCCCCTTTGTTATCTTTCTACTATCTTTGTACACTATTTCTCCCCATAGCACTAATATCTTTGTTTTTCTCCTCCTTTGTCATCAATGACCACAAAGGTTCAAAATGTAGATAGGTTGAGATTATCATTGTCAATCAATGGGGTGAGGATCATTTTCTCAAATTTGGTCCAATCTAGATTATTTGCCAAAGATATTTAACTCGGTTTGATCCAAGGACAAGCTTTTTCACACCTCCAAATAAGGGTTATCTTGTACCATGTTGAGTTAAACACTTAGAGCTCATTTTCTAGATCAAACACTAGGTTCACAAGCCCACAAACATGTCAAGATCAAAATAAGCATAGAAGCAATAGTGGTACCATACAATCATCAAATTCATTTGATTTTCATGAATGAGACTATTTAATGTGAAAGATGTCTAGATGCACTAAACATGTCCTTAGCAAGGATGTATGCCATGCCAATCAACTTTTACCTTGGATTGATCGAAGGAGAGGCATGTCATATAAGTGCGGGTGCATCAACACATATTTGAGAAATCCAATATATTCAACTCATTCCTTAGCTTGCAAAACCTTTTCTCATCCAATGGCTTGGTGAATATATCGGCAAGTTGATCTTCGGTGCCTACACTCTCAATGCAAATGTCCCCTTTTTGTTGGTGATCTCTTATGAAATGGTGGCGGACATCAATGTGCTTTGTTCTTGCATGTTGAACGGGATTGTTGGTTAACTTGATTGCACTCTCATTGTCACGTAGCAATGGCACTTTCTTGAACTAGATTCCAAAGTCACTCAAAGTGTCCTTCATCAAAAGTATTTGTGCACAACAACTACCGGCGGATATGTATTCGGCTTCGGCGATTGATAATACAACACTATTTTGCTTCGTTGATGACCATGAAACAAGTGATCTTCCCAACAATTGACATGTGCCCGAGGTGCTCTTCCTTTCAACCTTGCATCCCACATAATCCGAGTCGGAGTAACCAACTAGCTCAAACTTTGCTCCTTTGGGATAACACAAACCAACATTTTGTGTATGCTTCAAGTACCTCAATATTTTCTTTGTAGCCTTTAAATGACTTTCTCTTGGTGAGGATTAAAATCTTACACACATACATACACTAAACATGACATCCGACCTTGATGCGGTCACATAGAGTAGGCTTCCAATCATAGACCGATACAATTTTTGATCCACCATATTGGCACTTGCATCACTATCCAAGTTGCCATTTGTTCCCATTGGTGTGCTAATAGCTTTACTATCACTCATGCCAAACTTCTTGATCATGTCCTTGATATACTTGCCTTGACTCACAAAAGTACCATTCTTCAATTGCTTGATTTGAAGACCAAGGAAGTAACTTAACTCTCCAATCATGGACATCTCAAACTCATTAGCCATCATCTTTCCAAACTCTTCACAAAAGTCTTGATTGGTTGATCCAAATATGATGTCATCAACATAGATTTGCAACACAAATAAATCTTTTCCAATCTTCTTGATAAAAAGAGTGGTGTCAACCTTGCCTATCATGAACCCTTTAGAGAGTAGAAAGTCCCTCAATCTCTCATACCATGCTCTAGGTGCTTGCTTCAAGCCATACAATGCCTTCTTCAACTTGTACACATGGCCGGGCTTCTTGTCATCTTCAAAACCGGGAGGTTGCTCAGCATATACTTCTTCATTGATGTAACCATTGAGAAATGCACTCTTAATATCCATTTAATGGAGTTTGATGTAGTGGGCACAAGCATAGGCTAGCATGATTCTAATTGCTTTCAATCTAGCAACTGGGGCATATATTTCTCCAAAGTCAAGACCTTCAACTTGTGTATAGCCTTGTGATACCAATCTTGCTTTGTTCCTTACTACAATCCCATCTTGATCTTGCTTATTTCTAAAGAACCATTTGGTTCCAATCACATTGTGTCCCTTTGGTCTCTCTACTAATTCCCATACTTGATTTCTTGTTAAGTTATTCAATTCTTCATGCATAGCATTCACCCAATCAACATCCTTCAATACTTCATCTATCTTCTTTGGTTCAATGGATGACACAAATGAGAAATGCTCACAAAATAAAGCCAATCTTGATCTTGTTTGTACCCCTCTAGAAATATCACCAATTATAGTGTCCAATGGATGATCCCTTGCAATATTGGTTGGTTGGAGCATTGGAACTTGATTGCTTGTATTTACTTGATCATTGGGTTGAGATGATGTAATAGCCACTTGATCTTGTTCATTTTCATGAGAGCCACTTGTACTAGCTTGATTTGTATCATCTTGCATATTTGAGTTAGAGAGCACTTGCACTTGATCATCTTCATCATCATTCACTTGCCTAGGCCTCAATTCACCAACATCTATATTGTTCATGGCATTTGAAAGTTAAATGCCTCTAACATCATCCAAGTTCTCATTCTCTTCTTGTGAACCCTTGGTTTCATCAAATTCAACATCATGAACTTCCTCAAGAGTACCACTATCCAAATTCCAAACTCTATATGCTTTGCTAGTTGTTGAGTATCCAAGTAGGAATCCTTCGACACATTTTTTGTCAAATTTGCCCAATCTAGTGCCTTTCTTTAAGATATAGCATTTGCAACCAAAGACCCAAAAATATGTAATGTTGGGTTTTCTACCATTAAAGAGCTCATATGGTGTCTTCTCTTTCAATGGATGACAATAGAGGCGGTTGCTACAATAGCAAGCCGTGTTGATAGCTTTGGCCCAAAAAGATTGACTCGCATTGTACTCACTGAGCATAGACCTTTCCATATCAATGAGTGTTCTATTCTTCCTCTCAACAAGGCCATTTGATTGTGGAGTGTACTTGGTCGAGAATTGATATCTAATTTCAAATTTATCACACAACTCATCAATTCTAGTGTTCTTGAACTCACTACCATTGTCACTTATAACTCTCTTGATGGTTGTTTCAAACTCATTGTGAATGCCCTTGACAAAAGATTTGAATGTTACAAACACATCACTTTTGTCCACTAGAAAGAATACCCAAGTGTATCTAGTATAATCATCCACTATCACAAAGCCATATTTGTTTCCACCGATACTAGTGTATTGTGTTGGCCCAAACAAGTCCATGTGCAATAACTCAAATGCTTTACTAGTGCTCATCATGCTTTTCTTAGGATGGGTGTTTCCAACTTGTTTGTTGGCTTGACAAGAGCTATAAACCTTATCCTTCTCAAACACAACATCTTTCAAGCCTCTAACCAAGTCATACTTAACCAATCTATTCAATTGTTTCATTCCAACATGACCAAGCCTTCTATGCCATAACCAACCCATGCTAGACTTAGTGAACAAACATGTAGATAATTTAGCTTCACTAGCATTAAAATCAACCAAGTATAGATTCTCATATCTAAAGCCTTTGAAGATCAAATTTGAGCCATCTACACTTATGATCTCTACATCATCTACCCCAAATATGCATTTGAATCCAAGATCACACAATTGAGCCACAGATAGCAAATTAAAGTTCAAGTTCTCTACTAGCAACACATTGGATATGCTCATGTCATTGGATATTGCAATCTTACCAAGCCCTTTCACCTTGCCTTTGCCATTGTCACCAAATGTGATACTATCATAACCATCATTGTCATTGGTGTTTATTGAGTTGAACATTCTTGCATCACCGGTCATGTGTTGAGTGCACCCACTATCAAGAACCCAATGCCTTCCTCCGGCTTTGTAATTGACCTACAAAAGAGGATCAATTTCTTTTAGGTACCCAAACTTGCTTGGGTCTTTGAAGGTTAGTCACTAAGATCTTTGGTACCCAAATGGCTTTCTTCTTTGAGCCAATCCATGGTTTACCAATGAACTTAGCCTTTATACCATTTGCACCCTTGGTAAGCATATAGAAAGAATCAAGCTTAATTGAGGATACATTAGTATTTTTGCTCTTGTTCTTCAATTCATGCTCTTTATGATCAACTTGCTTGCAACTAGTGCAAAACTGACCATTGTTCTTCACAAAACTAGTCTTATAAGGAGCAAAGGCCACCTTCCCTTTCTTGGGGGTATAGCCCAATCCCTCTTTGTAGAGAGAAGCTCTTTGACTATCCAAGCACATAAGCAAGCGGTTCTCACCACCATAGGCCTTAGCCAAGGTGTGAGTGAGCTTATTGACCTCCTTATTGAGGTTCTCATTCTCAACCATTAGTGAGGCATCACAAGTGAAACCAACACTACTAGATGAGGTGGAAGTAGAAATGCTACAAGAAGTGTTAGCGGGAGCAACAATGATAGACATAGATAATGATTCATCAATTATATCATAAGTTAAGCCTACATCACAAGTCTTAACATGCTTCTTTTTATTTTGCTCAACAAGCGAAGAGGAATGAGCTTTTTCAAGCTTCTTGTGAGCCTTGCCAAGCTTCTCATGGGCTTCCTCTAGCCTCTCATGAGTTTCTTTGAGCTCATCAAGGGCTTGCTTAAGGGCTTTTACTTCCTTATTTAAGCTCTTGCATTCCCTTCTCTTAATGTCAAAGTGTTCTTTAGCATCTTCTAGCATGTCAAATAATTCATCTTTAGTGGGTTCATCATCATCACTATCACTATCATTTTCATTATCATGTTCCTCATCACTTCCATCATCATAAGTTTGTACCTTAGTGGCCTTAGCCATGAAGCATGATGGAGTGTCGAAGAGAGAAGGCTTCTCATTGATAGCAATGTTTGCAAGTGCCTTCTTCTTGGTGGTCTTGTCATTGTCACTATCATCATCATCACTTGAGGAAGCATCACTATCCCAAGTGACCACATATGAATCACCCTTTTTCTTCTTCTTGAAGGTCATCTTGTCCTTCTTCTCTTTCTTTTCCTTCTTGTCCTTCTTCTTGTTCTTCTTGTTGTCATCACTATTGTTGCTATTGTATGGGCATTGAGCAACACGATGATCCTTGCTACCAAACTTGAAGCACCTCATTGTTTCATCCTTGTTCTTTGATGATGACTTCTTCCTTATTGCATGATAGCCCTTCTTCACCATGAATTTGCCAAATCTCTTCACAAAGAGAGCTATCTTCTCATTATCAAACTCATCAAAGCTTGAGTCTCCATCTTTACTTGATGATTCTTGCTTTGCCTTGCCCTTGGATGACGTGGCCTTGAATGCTACACTCTTCTTTTTCTCATCCTTCTTCTCATCTTTCTTCTCCTTCTTTTTTTCCTTCTCATCATCATCTCTATAAGCATCATTGATCATGATATCTCCCAAGATTTGGTTTGGTGTCATTGTGTTCAAACCGGTCCTCACTAGCAAGGTGACCAACATGCCAAATCTTGTGGGTAAGCATCTCAAGAACTTATGAGAGAAGTCCTTGTCCTCCACCTTCTCACCAAGTGCTTTGAGATCATTTATAAGCACTTCCATCCGATGGAACATGTCTGGCACACTCTCATCTTTCTTCATCTTGAAGCTAGCAAATTTCTCCTTGAGAATGTATGCCTTTGCACCCTTTATTGCCTTGGTGCCCTCTAATGATTCTTCCAACTTCTTCCAAGTCTCATGAGCCATCTCAATATTCTTGATTTGCTCAAATGTTCTCTCATCAATTGCATCATGAATGGCACTTACAGCAATGTTATTATTTTGGAGAAGCACTTCTTCAGCCATGGTGGGATTCTCTGGATCATCAATCTCAATTTTGGTTTCTACCACCTTCCACACTCTTTTATTGATTGACTTGATATGTGTGGTCATCTTTGATTTCCAATATGGATAATTTGTGCCATCAAATTGGGGTGGCTTCATGGTGTTGTTGATTTGAGCCATTTTTACATCAAAGGTTGTTAAGCCTCAAATCACGGTGACCTCGGCTCTGATACCACTTGAAAGGTCCTAATAGCTAGAGGGGGGTGAATAGCCTATTAAAAATTTCTATAACAACACTTAACAAACCGATTAGACAAATATGAGGCAAAGCAAGTGTTGCGCTAGCCTATTAAAAATGCAAGCCACCTACCACAATTCTAGTTTATAAAGTCTCTATCCACACAATGGCTATGTCACTACACTAAGTTAGTGTGCTCTCAAAGCCTAACTAAAGAGCCACACTAACCAAACTAACAAGCTCTCACGACTAGCTACACTAAAGAGTTTGGCAACTAGTTTGCGGTTATGTAAAGAGAGAGAGCAAGATGGTTATACCGTCGAGTCGAGGAATGAACCAATCAATCACAAGAATGAATACCAATCACCTCGGAATCAAATGATGAACACAATGATTTTTTTACCGAGGTTCACTTGTTTGCCGACAAGCTAGTCCTCATTGTGTCGATTCACTCACTTAGAGGTTCACGAGCTGATTGGCATCACCCACCAAACCCTCAATAGGGTGCCGCACAACCAATACAAGATGAGGATCACACAAGCCACGAGCAATTTACTAGAATACCTTTTGGCTCTCCACCGGGGAAAGGCCAAGAACCCCTCACTATCATTACGATTGAAGCCGAAGACAATCACCAACCTCTGCTCAACGATCCTCGCTGCTCCAAGCCATCTAGGTGGCGGCAACCACCAAGAGTAACAAGCGAATCCCACAGCGAAACACGAACACCAAGTGCCTCTAGATGCAAACACTCATGCAATGCACTTGGATTCACTCCCAATCTCACAAAGATGTTGAATCTATGATGCAGATGAGTGGGAGGGCTTTGGCTAAGCTCACAAGGTTGCTATGTTAATGCAAATGGCCAAGAGAGTGAGCTAGAGCCAGCCATATGGTATTTATAGACACCCCAAACAATAGAGCCGTTGGCTCAATTATTGGGCTGACTGCGCGTTGACCAGACGCGTAGGTCATATGCACCGGATGCATTGGTCGTGTATACCAGACGCGTCCGGTATGGCGACCGAATGCGTCCGGTCGCTACCTGACCACCACGTGTCCAATTTAAAATGAAGTAGCCATTGCTTCCACGAGTCCCATGCGACCGGATGCTCTGTTATAAATGACCGGACGCTGAGTTAGAAACGACCGGACGCTGAGCCGTAGCGTCAGGTCAAGTCTAGAGAGTTCCCAGGGCCGATCGGACATGCTGTTAGAAAATGACCGGACGCTGAGCCTCAGCGTCCGGTCGAGTCTAGTAAGCTCCTAGGCCTGACCGGACGTAGGAGACGCAGCGTCCGGTCAAGTCCAGAGAGCTCCCAAAGCCGCTCTAGGCCGACCGAACATGTTCGGTCACTCCGAACCAGACGCTCCCAGCATCCGATCAACTGTTTCACTGAACATCGACTTCGCTGATTCACATCGGACGCGTCCGATGTGGCGACCGGACGCGTCCGGTCACTTTCTGAGCCAGAGTTTGGTCGTTAATACCGGACGTGTCTGGTCGCCATACCGGACGCGTCCAGTCACTCTGTGACCAACTCGACTAACTCCTTTTCAACTCTATCTTTTTCACCCTTGCTCAAGTGTGCCAACCACCAAGTGTATCACCATGTGCACATGTGTTAGCATATTTTCACAAACATTTTCAAGGGTGTTAGCACTCCACTAGACCCTAAATGTATATGCAATGAGTTAGAGCATCTAGTGGCACTTTGATAACCACATTTCGATATGAGTTTCACCCCTCTTAATAGTACGGCTATCGAACCTAAATGTGATCACTCGCTAAGTGTCTTGATCACCGAAACGAAAAGGCTCCTACCATTTATACCTTTGCCTTGAGCCTTTTATTTTTCTTTTACTTCTTTTCCAAGTCTAAGCACTTGATCATCATCATGGCAACACCATCATCATGTCATGATCTTCATTTGCTTCACCACTTGGAATAGTACTCCCTATCTCATAATCACTTTGATAAACTAGGTTAGCACTTAGGGTTTCATCAATTCACCAAAACCAAACTAGAGCTTTCACCCGGCCGGTCCCGATCGGCCCACGAATGGCCGCGACCGCCAGCTTGTGGCGAAACCACCAGAGCAACTAGTGGGACATCCCCCCGTTGGAGTTCGCGCACACGCACCTATCCCAAAGATGTAGGGGAACAAACATGTTCCTCCAACCGGCCATCGTGCTCCGCCACACTCGGAGCAGGGGGGTGTGGAGCCAACGACGCCTCCGAAGGGCGCGACAACTGTGCTCGCTTTGCCTCTCATTCGACGGTAGTGTCATCACTCACGGCGTGCTTCTTGGACTCAGGAACATCGCCGCGCGTCTCCGTATCCCGCCCGCCACCGACAGATGCGGCTGCAGGCTCATGGTGCTCCACCGAGGTCACAACAGCGCCCCTGTCTCCTTCATCCTCGGAGGCACTCGCATCGCCACCCATCTCCGTGGGCTCCTCTGACTCGAGCTCTGCCTCCACATCGCTCCGGCTCTCACCCTCCCTAGACCCGCCGGCTGATCTCTTTTTCCTTTTCAAACCTCCTCCATGCCTTCTTGGCTCTCTTCTTCTTCTTGGCAAGCGCCGCCTTCCTCTGGGCAGCTTGCCGTGCTGCGCCTTCTGGACCCCTCGGAAGATGCGACCGGGATTTATAGCCTAAGAGTCCCTTCGAAACGGATAAACTCGAAATCAATCAAAACATCAAAACAAGAAGGATTAGGTCACGGGAAAAGGGGGCATACCAAGTTGGATAGCTTCATGGCATGAAGAGGTCTGAGCGTCCCTTCGAGGGAGTCTTTATCCCTCAGCTACAGCACCCAATCGAGTCGACTCTAGACTTTGTCCTTTGGCAGCTCCTCCGGTGACGCGCGGTCGGGATCCATCGAGCCGATGTATTCCCCCAATGGATGCGTTCTTTCTGCCAACGGGGCGACCTAATGACAGAAGAAGGTGTGGAAGACCCTCAATCCATCGAGGCCATGCTGTACAAGCTTCTAAAGCTCCACCTCGATAACCTCCAACTTGTTCTGCCGACCGGCAGGACCCCACGACCAGCTTTCCATCCTCTCTGGCCTTCTTCCGGTGCACGACGGGAATGGTGCCTCCACTGGGTTCCTGATGTAGAACCACTCGCCGTGCCACCCCTGATTGGAGTCACAAGGGGAGTACGCAGGGTAGGGGGTCGATAGCTTCGGCTTCTTCTGCAAGGCGAATCCCCCAACTGGCGCTGTTCGGGGCGGCTTCCCCTCGGACAGGGCTTGCCCGCTGAAGATTCGTCGGAAGAGGTCCACATGCAGCTCCCTCCCAAGGAAAGCCTCATAGACGGTGACGAAGCTAGCGATGTGCAGCACCCTAGTCGGGTTGAAGTGCTGTAGCTCTAGGCCCTACACGTTGAGGAGCCCGCGCAGGAACTAGTGCGTGGGATACCCAAGCCCGCGCTCATGGAAGGTGAGGAAGGACACGACCTCATTGGCTCGGGGTTGCAGAACAACTTCCCCCAGCGTAAGAGCCCTCCAATGCGCCACCTCCCTCAACGGGAGCACCCCTTCTCGGTGAAGGCAGCCAGCACCTCCTCATCCACGGTGGAAGGCCTCCAGTTTGACATCACACCTCAAATTCATGAACAGATCTATAAGTTCTCTCCCTCGCTTTACCCTCTCTCCTAGAAACCACCGCGACGCACGAATGGGCTTGGCAAAAAGGAAGAAGGAGAAGAGGTAGTAGTTGGAGAAAGGAGAATGAAGGGGAGGAAAATCCTCTCCCTTCCCCCTATTTAATGTGGGTAGGCATGCGATGGGACGCGTCCTGCTGATGAGACATGCCCTGCCCAATGAAACATCGCCTGGTTAAATGGGACGTGGCCGAGGCAGGGCCTACCACTACCGCAACCTGGGCATAGGAAACAAGGCACAACCACATGCAAACGACCCTCCACCTTCCTAGGCAGGGTTTGGAAGGGCCCACCAACGGGATCTACATCGAGGAGAGACCAACGGGTCACCCGAGTTGATCGGATGGCTCGGGCGGCTGTCGAGAGACAGGAAAGGAGCAGTGGGATGCCCCATGCGGGTCATGCTGACTCCGTCACGAATGATGGGCCTGAGTTCCATTCGGACATATCCAATAAAAAGCTCCCTGAACCCGTCACTCAAGCCATCGAGGTAACTTTACTAAAACCCCCTTTTTGTTTTCTGGTGCATGATCATTCATTCATCCATTTTCATGCATGCATTCATATATTCATCCATACGAATATCCCATACATCCAAGCATTGCATATGCAATTGTTGCATCACAACGCTTCGTGTTGCGTCATGAAGCGGTAGTCGCCTCATTCGATATGAGCAGCGACCGACCGGGGTTCGAAAGTCGGCCTGTGAAGGGCTCGAGTCCGCCTCACGTCAAACAGAGCTAGGGGAGAAAAGCGTAGATGAGCCCCAGTGGCCCTCGCCCGATCTGCTCTGAAGCGGACAGGGTCATCTCGACCTTCTCGTTCGATCCTAACCTCGAGCCATGCCCATAGAATCTCCATCGAGGGAAGGCTAGCGGGCCACCTAAGTCGGTCTCTAGAATGGCTCAGGCATCTATCGGAATGGCTCAGGCATCTATCGGAGTGGCTCAGGTCAGCGCCCAACACTTGGGTTGGTGACTCTGTCTCGCCCGACCCCTCGGCCGCGCTCGACGCCTGGGTTGGCGACTCCGTCTCACCCGACCCCTTGGCCGTGCCCGACGCTCAGGTCAGTGCCCGACACTTGGGTAGGCGACTCCGTCTCGCCTGACCCCTTGGCTACGCCCGACGCCTGGGTTGGCGACTCCATCTCACCCGACCCCCCAGTCGCGCCCAACACCTGGGTTGGCGACTCTGTCTCGCCTGACGCTCAGGTCGGCGCCCGACACTTGGGTTGGTGACTTTGTCTCACCTGACCCCTCGGCCGCGCCTGATGCCTAGGTTGGTGACTCTGTCTCGCCCAACCCCTCAGCTGTGCCCAATGCCTGGCTTGGCGCTCTGTCTCGCCTGACCCCCCGGCCGCGCTCGATGCCTGGGTTGGCGACTTCGTCTCACCCGATGCTCAGGTCGGTGCCCGACACTTGGGTTGGCAACTCCGTCTCGCCTGACCCCTCGGACGCACCCAATGCTTGGGTTGGCGCTCTGTCTTGCCCGACCCCTTGGCCACGCCCGACGCCTGGGTTGGCTCTCCGTCTCGCCCGACCCCTCGGCCACGCCCGATGCTTGGGTTGGCACGCCCGACGCCTGAGTTAGCTCACCCGATGCTTTGAGTTGGCGCTCTATCTCGCCCGACGGCAACCCATGATCTTATGCCCACCGGGTGCGCTCATAAAATGAGTGTAAACAACCCCTTCATGACTTCAAAAAAGTCCAAAAAGGTTTGG
Source organism: Miscanthus lutarioriparius (assembly GCA_904845875.1). NCBI lineage: Eukaryota > Viridiplantae > Streptophyta > Magnoliopsida > Poales > Poaceae > Miscanthus > Miscanthus lutarioriparius. The sequence continues at coordinate 60,723,637 of CAJGYO010000016.1, forward strand.
GGACTCCTATCGGGTTCATAAACCTGGGGTCCCCAATGGGCCCGCTTCCCAGCGAAAACTCAGCCCAACAGACAGTGTAGCGACAACGCGTACCTCCTAGGCCGGCCCAGTTACCTAACGACTGGCCGGGAGAAAGATCCGGTCTCCGACCAGAAGGCTTGGCCAAGGAGGAGATATAGTCCGACTCCGACCTCTTTTTCTGACTAGGAATGCACCGGACCTCCACTCGAGATTCTTCCCCGATCGACATGGTCGAAGCCGACTGGAAACAACCGATCGGGGATGCCCGCTCGGTGAGGATCCAAGGATTAGGCGGAGTAGATAAGGTAAGGGACTCAAGTCAACCGCAATACCGAGGACCGTACCCTGCCATGCCCTGCACACTTGCAGGGTAGTGCCATCAGGCCATGCTAGATGGGTACTATGCAACCTTCCAGGCCTGTCAGAACCCAAACAGTGTTGTGGGCACCGACATTCGCCTTACAGTATTGTAGGCGCCGACATTTACCATACAAGGTGAACACGGTAAAACCTGCCAGACGCGTCTGGGCATGAACAATATTGTGGGCGCCAACAATCGTCTCATACCCGATGGCGTGAGCAACAAGACAAGGTAGCACACGTACACATTCTCTCTCTTTCTCTCTAACTTGTAAGGCCATCCCCTTCACCTATAAAAGGGGATGCGCTCTCTCCCAACAAAACGGTCATTCAGACTCTCTCTCTCTCTCTCTCTGGCTGGCTCTAGACAATCTGAGCATTCGAACAGCTCCATAGCTCTAGAACTCTAAAGCTACACAGAGTACACACTCCAACACTTAGCGCACGTTAGAGCTTCCATCACTCTCAGCCCTTTGGTTCAGAGTCCGACCGAACCTTTAACACCCCCCTTCTTATTCCTACTCGTTTGTAACCCCACATCAAACTTTGAGCACCTAGGCTCAGGAATAAAGTCACCGACCGACTGAAACTAGACGTAGGGCACGTTGTCTGAACCAGTATAAATCATGTGTCATTGAGTGCTAGGCCACATCCTATCACAACGCATGGCAAAAACTGCAAATATTTACTTGTTGGTCACTTTTCGCACCGACACTTAAGGTGGAACGGAGCAGGCCTGTTGGGCCTGATGGCTGCACAGGCCCTAGAATGGGCCGTCCGGATGGATATGGCTGGATGGACACCCTCACGAGGGAATTTCTGTTCGAGAAAGAGAGAAGGAACACAATTACACCACCATTTTTACTAGGCCGATGTTGTGCTTGATTTATCGTTGGTTTGGGCTAAGAAAGAAGGTTTTACTAGGTCATCTGATGGGCTCAACTAGGTTGGTATCAGCCTATCAGCAGGAAGGGATGAGAGATCGGCTCTGGGCTCCCCGTTTGGCTGGACTGGGCTGGCTCGGGCTGGATTCTAAAAAAACTCGAGCCACGGGGGAGAGACGTCCCCACAGTGTTTCATTAAGAAGATGAACTTCTCACGCAGCTTGAGAAAATCTTCGAACCTCGGCCCCACCCATATACAGCGGCACCTGCATCCCCATGAGATGGGACAACCATAGACCTGTATTTTGGTGTGGGACAGACGAGGGGATTTTTTTACCCTCAAGCCTGAAATTCGTCCCCGTGGGGAATCAAACTTAGGACCTGAGGGGTGCCGCCGGAGCCATCTAACCAATCAGACGACCTTTGGCTCGGGCTGGATTCACATAGAAGGGCGGAAAGACAAGGGCACTGGTGCCTCAGCACAGTATGGGTTGGAGAGCATGAGTTCAACAAAAATGTGTGAAATCATCGATGATTACGAGACAGTATTTCAAACGTGATTACTAGGAATAGACGATACCCATACATCACAATGAATTATTTCAAAAGACCTAAATGTCTGTGAACTAGAAACTGTGAATGGTAGAATAACATGTTTACCGAGCTGGCAAGCGTGGCAAACATGACGCATCACTAATGACACTAAGGCAATTTGTCGAGAGCTAAAGGCAACTTTATTACAAGAGACTAAAGACAACTTTTGCAATGTGTCGAGGGTGGTAGAATCAGTGTGATCGTGACACTACTGCCAAATTGAGGAGATGGCTGACATGAGCTTGGTGCGCAATAGTTGGAGAGGAAGGAAAAGTGTAAAGATCACCCGGACTGTTGCAACAAAGAATCTCGTGCTTGGTTTGTAGGTCCTTAAGAGGTAAAGTGAGTTTTAAACACAATTGCGACTGGGGCTAACTAAAGAGGCCACACACATGACTCAAACAGCTACCGGGGCGCTCACTCAAGAAGACAACAAACAAAAAGATAGATAAATACACCGAAACAAGCACCCTTCTCCTTAGCTTGAAGTTTTCCTTTAGTTTCATAGCCATTTGTTGTGCTATCAAGAAGTGGTTCTAAAAACAAAAAATTCCGGTTTCGCTCTTTTCCCAGAAGTTCTACATGACGTAAATGGCCAAGACATTGAAACACCGTCATTGCTCTTTTTGAACCTTTTGTGCCATTGCTTCCCACCAAGAGTTGATGGTAAATGAATCGTCCACATATTCAATCAGAAGAGTGTCAAAGTGTTCCCAGAGCTTACACTTGACACCAAATCAGTTCCCCAAAATGGCAAAGGAAGCACAGGTATTAGACGGTTTCAACTTTTAGTTTTAGGTGGCCCATTGCACAAAACACAATAGTACCAGTGAGGCCATCTCCTTTGGCACAATAAGAACATTGCTTAAAACAAGTTAAGCTATGAAGGCAAATTAATAGCTAAAGTAGTGCATCATAATAATGGGAAGATGAGAGCCATTGCCTTTTGCCTGCTGTAATAGTGGACAACTAAGAGTTTAAAAGTCGAGAATGAAGCGTATCGTCGTTGTTGGAAGACATGTGGGAGGTGGTGACCGTGTCCACCGTCCCCGCTTAGGCACAGGCAGGGGACACCTAGAAGGTCTGCGTTAGGAGGACGCCAGAGCACCAGCCTGCATGGCCCAAGGATTGAAGTAGAGGCAGAGCCAAGACCGTTGATTCTGCTGCGGCGGCCAACGACGCCCCTTGCCACCGGCCCACACGCCTTTGGTGTCAGCCACCGGCCCAGAGCGCGCGTGCCTTGGAGTCACACCCATAATGGAGAGCAAGAAGTCCAATGCTTTTGACTGGCAAGTGGGTCCACTAGCCATGGGACCTAGGTGAAAGATAGGACCAAGTATATATACTGCGCATCCAAAGAATAGAGAGGGGAAAAAAATATTTGAGAAACATGAACCGAGGTCAAGAATGCAACCTTCCTCCTGGTTACCGAGATCCCCTCCTCCGATTTCCTCCTGTGATAGCTCACGTCACCGGGTTGATCTCACCGGCGTCCACGAGTTGTGACAGTGGTATTAGAGATGACTTTCCTTGGCGTGGGTGGTGGGCAGCGTCTGCTCCTGCTCTGATGCTAGTTATCCACTTCTTCAGCCGGACCAGCGGCAGCGCGACCTGGTGCAGTGGATCTCCCCGATCGGATGCAACGGCTCCTTTGATCCGGCGCGGTTTGACTGGTGGCGTGCGGCGACGGAGTACTTCAACTAGAATCTGGCGGTGTAAGGCCGCGGTGACCACATCGTTCGAGGATTTCGACGTTGGCGACGGTGACTTCGCGATCTGCGGAGCTTGTGGTGCGTGTCGGCGAAGTACGACGGCTCCGGTGGTGTTTGGCGGCAGTGTCCAAAATCCTTCTCGGTCTGAATCGTGGGGGCGCAGCCGAAGCGTGGTGGCGTTGGTGGGGAAGCTCCTTCGGGGGTGGCAGTAGCTTTAGTTAGCGCACGACAGCGGCAGCTCCAGCAAGCGCAAGACGACGGCAGTCTCAAGTCTTGTTCCGCTGATTCCCTGCGGCAAGGTTCGTGAGACACGTATCCTCGGCATGGGCGTGGTTGACCCAAGCTTTGAGGTGATCGGTGCGGTGCTGGTGCACTCTGATGGACAGAGGTCGAGACTGCAGGTAAGTCAGGGTCAACCACAACATCAAGTTACAGTGCTTAGTCTAACGTCCAATCTTGTGGACCATGTTCATCTTGCTCGTGATTTATCATTTGCTTCAATGGTGCCTGAGGTGACTGCCTGCTGGTGTTCGATGATATGCCACTTAGGGACAATGATACAGCAGATGTGGTCTGGGATGAGGAAATGCAACATGTGTTTGACCAACATAGTTTACTGAAGGAGCTAGCTCATTCCAGAGAGCACATGCGTGGCGATGAGAACACACCAAGTGCTGAGTATGTCATTAGCCAGGTGGTGTGGGATGAGGAGTTACTACAAGCGGAGCTATTCGATGGAATGCATTGCACGGATGTTCTCTGTGATGAGGAGCCACATCATGGCTTTGGTTCACATGGCCTATCGCAGCAGCATGCTGAAGCAATGGATGACCAGATGCAACGCAAGCAGGAGGTGTCCATTGAAATACTTTGCGAGAGAGCGTGTTATGGGATGCAATACCAGCTGACATTGACATGCACCACGGTTTGCTGCAACAATTAGCTCACAGTGGAGATTACATTGGTGAGACGAGGAAACTAATAAGTACTAAACCAGTTGTCGATGACTTGCTCACTTGTGTTAATGGCCCTATTTCTGTGTTGGAGCTTAGCGTCGATTCTATGCATGATGTGTTCGTTGAAAGGCATCTTGAGAATAAAAGCTACAGTACTGACCAAGCAGGTTGAGTTCATAAACGTCGTCCTATACTACATCCAAAGTTTTTTTTCTTTTTCCGATAAGTCCTACTCCCTCCGTCTACAAAAAAATGCAATTCTCGCTTTCTAAGAAGTCAATCGGTTTAAACTTGGACTAAAATCATATAAAAAATACTAACATTCCTGATGCAAAATTAGTATCATTAGATTAGTGATAGAATATGTTTTTATAATAAATTTATTTGGAGACATATAAATATTAATACAATTTGCTATAAATTTGGTCAAACTTGAGCTACTTTAACCGGCACGGATTCCGTAATTACATTTTTTTTAAGGGGGGAGTACGTAAACATAGCACACCAAGGACAAGCAAGCGCTGTTGTCCCTAGTTTCTTTTGGGCGGTGACAAACAAGAGCACGTGTATTTCTACACGTGACAACTTGGTGGGTCAAAGGAAGATGAAGGGCATCTCGGGCGTCGTGCGCCAGCCACTACCGTACCGTACCGTGCCGCTGGCCGCCGCACCTGCACTTCACTCGTCTGACATTTCCTCTGGACGATCCCGAGGGGATTTTGTTGCCCTTCTCTTCCAAGCGAGAATCACGTAGGAGTAGAGTCTAACGAAAAAAAAAAAAGAAGCAGTGGTGCGCGGGAAGCGTCCAAGAGGTGACCTGTGTGAAGCCGCAAAGCGTGGCGTGATGTGAAAGCAAATGGCGGCTGCACGCAGCTACGCGCCAAAAGCCAACAGCACCAGCCGCCCACCCCACCCTCACTGCTACTGCTGGATGCCACTGTACTGTACGAACAGGCCATTTCGTCCTTTCAGCGAAACCTCTCGTCATCACTCATCAGTGATCATCACAGGCACCCGTTATCATCTGAGAGGACCTATCCATTTGCTGCTTCGAGAAACACGGACAGACGAGAGGATTTTTTTATCCTCGACAGATGAATGAGCGCACCAGCGGGGTTTCAAACCCTGCACGCGAGGGTGCCGACCGGACCTCCTGACCATCTGGTCCGTGGAGCCGTTGGCTTATACTGCTTTAAAAGAAGTGGGCGTTCATTATTGTTGCAATTTCATAGTGCTTTCAGCTGCCTTGCATGCGATTTTTGCTGTCAAACTTCAATCTTCAATTCAAGGACACGAGAGGTCTGAAGGTCCACAACGATAATTAGAGAAGGGGTGAATAGAAGTCCATAAAAAAACATTAACAATTAGTCTACTACCTCCGTTCTAAAATAAGTCAGCATTCTAGGAACAGGAACGAAAACCAGATATAAGGTAAAATGACGACATTACTCCTATAAGTGTGTGGACAGGGAGACTCGGTGTGACTGTGTAGGAAGAGGAAAGTAGAGAACGAGTTGATGAGAGCTTGTTGTCGGTTCCTTTTTTGAATTTGGTTCAGCCTAGCAAGTGTACTATACTCTGTTGCCTGCTGCAGAACATGGAATTGTGTGTCTTCTTCATTTATTTCTAGACCAAATTTAGATAGTAAGTATGCGACTATTTTGGGACGGAGGGATTATATCCCAATATCAACCCGAATCGCTTCTCTTCTCCACAGCTAGAACACTCAGATGAACAAGTGACAAATCTAAGAGAGGATAGAGAAGAGGTGAACATCATGGACGCAAAGTAGAAGAGAATCAGAAAATTGTCAAAGGGGATCCCTAGGCTGCGGAAATTCTGCATATTTATGTGGAGGTTCCGCCCACTAGCTTGGAAGTTCCATGCTTGCTGTGAGCAACATAACAAAGTTGTGAGAAAAATTCCAAAACTCAACCAAATGAAGTCCAACTCCCACAAAATTTTGTACACAACTTCTATAGAGTACAACGAAGTTATCCCCAAGAGGTCTTGACCAAAAGCTTAAAGCTTGGTCAAGAATTTTAGTTGTTCTCTCTCAAATTGAGTATATTCTTGAGAAAGGGGTTTCAAGTGTGCTCATGGTAATTCGATTGGAGGCAAAGCCTAAGCATGTTTCCCAGACCCCATAGCACCTTAGAAGCAATAGAAGTCGACACAACCTTAGCTCAAAAATTCTTAAGAAATTCACCAAAAAGAGGTTGAGAAGAGGGGTTTTAGAGCTTGGAACAAAAAAGGTAGAAGTTGGGCTTCAGACATGATTATCGTCTTGGTCGACGCCATGACTTGGTCCAACCCATCATTGACTCAATCGACTCAGTCTTCATCACCGTCTTGCATGTGCCCTTGCTTGTTGACATGTCCAAGTGATAGCCGTCCACGGTCCATCCTCCGATGACCCTTGATCCCTCTATCCAAGCCTTCGTGTCCGCCCTTTATTGCTCCAAGTCCACTACACTCGAACTTTGCCCACACTGAAAATATGCCATGCACGTATTATGTGGTGCCTCGGACTGACCCCACCGGAATTCTTTGGTCCTATTGCTCCAGGATTCCGGTGCTCTTCTGAGTGGTTTTCTTCATGTCCTTTTGTCAAGGCTTCTATTGTATGGTTTGTTGAACATATTGCTTTTATTGTAAGGTCTTCAATGCTCTTCTTTGATCTTGCTTTGAGGTGTGATTCCTCGATCTTTATTTTAGCCTAGCTCAAGTTCATTTCTTGCATTCATAAGACTAAGTACCTTGTATGCTATAGTACTAGTAAACATTGTTAGTTTTTCTAAATTGTGTAAACATTGTTAGTTTTTCTAAATTGTGTAAACATTATTGGTCCTATTGATTGTGTTGCCATTTAATCACTTAAATCACTAGACCCTTGCTCAGGTCTATATTTATAAAGAAAAAATGAACATGCACCATTTGATTAAGATCTAGTGGCCCAAAAAATCAGATGCCTATAAAATCCTAAAAATCCTCAGAATCCAGATTAGACAACCCATATCTAAAATACGACTTAGTCGGAACTAGAGTATTCTTATCCTATACTTTTCATAAATATTCTTTGGAGACCAAATCTTTCATTATATTTGGCATGAACCTTTTCATCTCCAGAAACGGAGAAGTGGTAGTACTGCCCTGACAGTATCCCAAGATCACAAGCATCCATGCCAGTCCAAAAGCACGGATCGCGCGTCTCCAAGTGGGGAACAATGTTTCGTCAAAAAGAAGAAGAAGAAGTGGGGAACAATGTGGGAGAAAAAAAGGTTCTTGCTGCGGTAGTTGGTCTACAGTTGCACACATGCACATAATGTGACAATCCCCTTCGCAATCGCAAGCATATCTATCTAACCCGGCAGAGACGAAATGAAGGCGTAAGTTGTTGCTGTTGTTCTAGTACCATATAGCACTAGTTGCAATAGTTTAAGTAGCCTTGGCCTCTTCGCCTCCTCCACTCGCTCCATCGTCATCCATCTTCTTGCACCGTCGTAGACACACCAGCCTTCGATTCTCATAGTCAAAGGTACGGCGAATGCAAATCCTCATTCAAACTTGGCCAACATTTATCCATCCATTATTTGGCTCATCTTTTGATGATTCTCATGCATACCCTTGCTGTTTCAAGAGAGTTTCTGTGTTTACTTTGTTGTATTGCTTGCAGTTTTTGAGGTGTCACTACTCACTAGTGAGATGACAGATGAGTGAGAACGACAAGGTTGCTTAGAAGTTAACAGATGGCTACTACTACGAGCCAACCGTTTCAAGAAGGGAAGCAGCACCTGCACCTGCACCATGGTGGCCGTGCTCTTCCTTCAGTGTACGGAGGAACGGCTCTGCGGCCGGCCAGCTCGGCGCCGCCGCCTCTGCCCAGGCTGGAGATGCCGTCGTCGTCGCGGAGGTCCGCGCAGCAGGCCCTCAAGATCCACAGCGAGGCCGAGAGGCGGCGGCGGGAGAGGATCAATGCTCATCTCGCCACGCTGAGGAGAATGATCCCTGATGCTAGGCAGGTACGTCTGCAGTTTGAATTCGGAGTTTTAAAACGCACAGCTGAACTCCATTTCTGTTTTTTTAATTACGAAATCAGTTCGTGCAAGCACAGGAGAAGGCATCAGTGCTGCACCACAAATAAAATGATTAACAGCAATGTCACTGTCTGCTCATGAACAGATGGACAAGGCCACCTTGCTAGCCCGGGTGGTTTGCCAACTCAAGGACCTCAAGAAGAAATCGGCCGAAACCACCACGCAGCCACCACTAGCCACTATCCCCGCGGAGGCCAACGGGATCGCCGTCCACTGCTACACCGGCGAGGCCGCCGTCACCGGCTACGGCTACGGGAGGCCGCCGCGGGCGACGTACGTCAGGGCCTCGGTCAGCTGCGACGACCGCCCGGGACTCCACGCCGACGTCGCCGCCGCGTTCCGCGCCATGAGGCTGAGGCTGCTGAGAGCGGACGTGGCCGCCCTGGGAGGCAGGGCTCAGTGCGACTTCCTGCTGTGCAGAGACGAGGACGAAGGCGTGGTGACGAGCGCCGGCGGCGGCGGCCGCGTGCTGAGGGCTCTCGAGGAGGGCGTCAGGCAGGCGCTGGCCAGGGCTGCGTTCCCGGAGACGACGCCGTACGGATGCAACGCCACTAGGAGCAGGAGGCAGAGGCTTGTGGGATCATCGCACTGTGTACTGCTTGGTCATGGTCACGGACTCCATGTCGGTGAGCATGGATGGTAGGTAGTTTCGATAAAGCTATAGCGATGAATGTAGTGAAGTGTGTGATGAATGATAGTGATATGTACTACTACTTGCATGGTTTTGTCATGAAGATTCCAAGTGTCAAGGCAGATTGGAGAAGATTACAAGTGACATTATGGCATTTGTTATGCGTACTCTGTCTTCTTCTTTTTCAACAAAACAGCGGAAAAGCTAAGAATTTTGTGTATGCCAAAAACAACCCGAATTGAAGGTCAGCTACCCCGAACATGCCAGCACCAAAGATAGACATGCCTGCGGCCATTTGTATCTCGTCCCAACGAGTGGTGTTTTTGTTATCCCATGTCTGCTTGAATTCACTCTAGCGGTGGATCCAAGAAAAAAAAGCCACCTATGACACAAGCTAAACGAGCCCTCAAGCTTGCCCCGCACTAGGTGTTTGCGAGAAGCTGACCCATCTAGGCACTCCAACAAGTCCGTTGATTTCACTAGAGTTGTCTTTGGCCTGCGGGGTGAGCATAAAACCTCTCACAATCAACTCTGTCGGAGCCCCCGCATAATCACCAAGCGGTGCTCAACGACGTCTCGCTGCTCCAAACTGTCTAGGTGGTGGCAACCATCAAGAGTAGTAAAAAATCTCACTAGTAGAGAAACGAGCTGTACTCCCGGTTCTCAACCCCCTTCAATCTCAGTTTTGGAACCGGGAGCACGAATCCGGGACTAAAGGGTTCCTCATTTAGTCCCGGTTTCGCGTCCACCTTTAGTCCCGGTTGATAATACCAACTGGGGCTAAAGAGGCCTCCCGGCCTGGCCACGTGGGCCGGCCCTTAAAGGTTTTCTTTTTTTTCTTTTTTTTGTTTCTATTTTCAATTGATGATTCGTTTTGGTTTTCGAATAGGTTTTCGAATACGCATTCTACGATGCTAATAATATACGTATTCTACACGTTTATAATGTTGAAATATTTTGTACAAACTAAAGTATGAAACTAACATATATATTACATGCATATACATATATTGTACGTTATTTTATGTATATATATATATATATATATTACAAATAAAGCTTGCATTGTATATTCTATCATATATATCCTTGGGATAACAAATTCACTCCATCTGGTTTGACTTCCATGTTTCGTTCACGTCATAGCAGAACTCGTCGGCGGGGTTTAGGACCTGGTCATTAAGAAATCTTGCTATGGTCTCTTGAATTGCTTTCAGTTGGTCACGTCGTATGACTTTTTTCTTCAACCATAGAGTCTTCAATAAAAGTTAAAGGAAAAGTATTAATATATATATATATATGTTGGTCACGTGATTACTTATATATATGAGCAATAAAAGAAATTGTGAATATATGAATATATTTATATAACGTACTTTGAGGTTCCCTTCAGGAGTTTTTTTAGTACGTCATGATGAACTCGCAAACATAGTATCCACAGTAGTTGTTCCTCTGTTCTTGCCTCAGAACCCACTTTTACGAGAAAAAAGATCTGGTGATTTAAAAGCATGCATGGTGTTAATTGAATTATATATATATAAATGTAGCTAGTACTTACTTTGTGTGCGATTACATCCAGTGGCGCTTTTCAATGTTTCATGTGGTGTTCCTTAATGAAACTTTTCCAAACACTGCGTCTAATAAAATAAAAAATTAATTTGGCCTTTAATAACCGTTGTTGTTAAGAGATCGGGGTATATATAGTTGCTAGAGAGATCAAATTACCCTTAGATAATATCTATCATGTCTTGGTACTCTGTTTGCTCTTTTCTTAACGAGTCTAAGATGCTCAACCGACTATTGGCCATATCGATGACCATTAATATCCAATGATTGCTGCATATGTTTTTATACACAAATATGATCAACATTAACTAGAGTCAATATATATATGGGAGATAGCTTAGCTAGTAAGCAAATAATTGAACAAATGTCTATATGATCGATATTAATTATTTAACACTCACTTGAAGTTGTAGGGGAAGAGTAAGTCCTTGTTTTGTTGGTTCACTAAGAACCTCATGAGATTTTTCTCGAGTTCAGCTTTCCATTGAGGCGGGGGATCAGGGTGTTTGAATACGACATTTGGATCAACGAAACCAACATCATTATCCTTTCTCTTTCTGAATTCTGTCATCTCATATCTGCATATATAAAAATATAGTGTGAGGATATATAATTTATATATATACATGTAGCTTTATATATATACACTTTAATAGTAGAAAATAATCACACTTACAGACAATAGCAGTTAACGAGACTTTTGTCGAGAGAGTCCAGGTGGCATAGTTGGTGTAATTCTAAAAACTCGACATATATAACGTCATCGCCACGGAAGTAATGTTGGTTTCTAACTCTAACAGAAACAAAGTTCTCTCCCCGTTCACACGCCGCCATGTACCACTTGTTTAGCAGGTACATTTGCGTACCCAGTTCACCTAAGGCCTCAGGGTTGTATAGACTCTTTCCATGTTCAAATTTCTTCCAAGGATCCACTTTCAGAGCAGATGGTTCTTCAGCGAGCACTTGGGCAAGGTCCAAACCAGTATCCTCATAAAACCGAACCAGGTCCTCAAAATCGACGTCCTATAAGTCTAAGTTTGAACCATATTCATTACGAATGACAAGAGGGGAGATTGATTGTTGCGATTGTTGTCCGAGTTGTGCAACACCTTTCCCTGCTCTAGTCTTTTTCTGCGCTGCCTCAAATGACTTGGTGAGAGAGCGGTCGTAGTCTGATTTTGGCAGGGTCTTTTGAGATTCTCGCTTTTTCTGGTCCACCTTCTTTCTTAGAAGATCTGGAGGTAGGTACAAGTACGGTTTCTCCGAGTTCTCCATCGCTTCTCGTTGCTTTCTTACTTTTTCGAAGAAACTTTTCAACATCTTTTTGTACTGCATCCTTTAATTTCTTTTCACTTTTCTCGTAAGACAGTTTTTGGGAAATAACTGGATTAGAGGAGGCTTTCTTCTTTGTCGGCTGGTGGGCCAACGGCTTCGTTTGTGGGACGGGCCTCTTAGGAGCTGGCTGCTTCTTGATCATCAAGGGAGGCATTGGAGACCTCCTTGGAGGTGGCGGTGGTGGAGACCTCCTTTAAGGCGTTGGAGACCTCCTTGGAGGTGTTGGAGATCTCCTTAGAGGTGGCGGCAGTGGCGGCGTTGCATAATCATTGCCCGGAGCACTATGATGATCTGGAGATTGAATAATTGGACTTAGGTTGGCGGAGGCCCTGCTGTGTGAGTACAAAAAAGAATAATTAGGTATAAGAAATTGTTATTATTAATCATGCATGTCAATAGAAAATTAGTGTAAAATTGTTTCGTTCACTTTTGTCCGCACCTATTGTCTGGCAGTTGAGGAAGCGGCGGTGGACTAGAGTCCCCAGGAATAATGATGTAGCGCTTGCGCCATAGTATGAATGTCTTCTCTGCTTCTCCTAGAGTCTTCTCCCCATCACCTCCTGGAATGTCAAGAGCCACATCACTAAAACCTTTGTTAACTCTATCCACTGAGACGCTAACATATCCAGGTGGTATTATTGCCCCATAAATTCTTGGTGTCTTGGTAGGATCTAGAGGAGAAAAAACACCGAGAGCCACCATGATTGTGGCATTCTCTTTTGGAATATGTAGCTCACATGATGTAAACGGTGCAGTGATGTCATCCACAGGGAAATGTAGCATTGCGTCATCTTGATTTAGCAACTCCGTGGAAGCGTAGCTGCTTTTCAACTGATCAGGGGGGCTAATATTAATGTTGATTCCTTGATCTGATGCCTGCCTTTGGGCACTCATTGCTATTTGCACTTGCTTTATGATTTCGTCCTGCATTCTAGCTTGCATGTCTTTTTCGCGTTCCTGTGCTTGAAGCAACGCCTCTCGTGACTCACGAACTAGTTCCTCCAACCTGCTGATCCACGCTGCATCCTCATCCTTCCTTCTCTGCCAGCTTCTGTAGGTATCTCTGTTGTTCGGGAAACCATGCTCCCAAGAAATGTTCCGTCCTAAACCTCTCATTCGGCCACTATGTTCAGCAGTCCCGATGGCATACGTCAGTTCATCCTTCTCTCTATTGGGCCTGAACGCACCAATAGCTTTAGCTTGTAGAGCATAAGAAAATCTTTGTGTTGCTCTTTCGAGTTTTGGGCCATGAACTAGCTTTCCGATCTCTAGGTCTAGTCTTCCCCCATGAGCGAAAAATCAATTCTTCACGCGTTTGGGCCAATTGAGTGATTCTGGTGTGATACCCTTGGCAAGAATGTCCGCTTCCATTTTCTCCCACTTGGGAATGGCAGTTGCGTAGCCACCTGATCCCATGCCATGGTGGTATACCTTCTGTCGGGCATTCTCTTGGTTCCTTCTCACCCATTGCTCACCCTCTTCCGATGTCTTGTACTGTACAAAATCATTCCAGTAGAGCCTCAACTTCGCGAGCGGGCCGCTAGTATTAAAATTGGGCGTTAGGTTTTTCTTGACGTATTTCGTGTATAGGGATTTCTTCCAAGTCTGAAATTGTGTGGCCGTCTTCTTCATAGTCCACTTTCAAACTAGTTCCTTCAATTCATCATCGTTGATAGCATCATAAGCATCCGCTTGCAACGTGAAATGTTAAAGGATATCATCCCAAATTAAATTCTTATCAAGATTAGAGACAAAACTAACATGAGGCTCGTTGATCTTTTGCTTCCATTCATGGGCACTGATCGGAAGTCTGTTACCCACAGTGTTGCACGAATTTCCTTGCATGTGGACCAAGTGGTTCGCCTGTCTCGATATTGAATTCTGATATTATGTAGCGCCCCTCCAATGGTTTTTTTGGGCCTCGAACATTTTTGCTTTTCGCCATTGTGGTCGTCGATCCAGAGGGCTACATATAAAAAAAGAATAAATAAATATCATGTGTACACATAATAGATGATAGATATTCAAATATATATATAATATTCAAATATATATATATAAATATATATACCTCGTTAGTATTTTCTTGCACAATATTTTCTTGGTTATCTTCAAGAGCCAGGTATTGACTTCCGTCATCTACATCCTGCTGGTCACCATTGGCAAATTAAGTGCCGGTGTTGATAATATCCATCATTTCTTCATCCATGTTGTCTCTCGGGGCAGCCATCTAGCTTTTACTCCACTAGATATATCTACAAAAAATAAAAACTATATCTATAAAATGAACTCCTACAGGACGTGCCACTTCGAGGATAGTAACATTTGTAGATGACATTTGTAGGTCTGAAGTTATCAAATATCCATCAAATTCTAGCTCAAAAACATGTTTAAATAAATAACCATCCGTACTAGTTGACCTTGCTTACGTGATCATCTCGGCGAGCATTTCTCCACCGGATGGCACCGTACTTGACCACGGAAGAGCTCTGATTCTATGAGGAAGGGAACACGGTCTTCCACGACCGTTGTCGCTCTCCCTCGTAGAATCAAAGCTCCTCCTTGACGTCTGTTACCGCTCGGTAGAGAACATGCTAGCCGAGATGAACACGGTCCGCAAGTTCAACTAGTACGGATTTTCTACAATTTTCTGTATTTTCATATTTTAAAGTATAGATTCTAAATCTTATACTACATTCTTAATATTTATTATAACTAGTTCATCAATCCATGTTTCTGCACGGCCTAAAATCTTAGGACATATATAGGTATTAGAAGTTTGTATTTAGTATCTACAACTAACTAAAATTACTAATATTTTCAGTCTCTCGTTTTGTTCACTTTAGAGCGCAATAAGACAATTTTGTGATGAACATATCGATTAATTTTAGTGCTGCCTCCCTGGCCATGAGCCCATGACGCGGCCCAAGCACTTGCCTGACTGCGTGTCTAAAGGTCAAGCCACACATGCCCTTGTCCCTGGAGAACCTGCAGTCGTCCGAGAGCAGCGAGCAACTGCTGCAATTGTCGGGGGAATTGCCAGGCCAATGCCTGTGCTGGGCCTGTTGTAACCCGAATGAACAAGCTTGGGCTATGGGGGATGAGATGATAGGGTTAGGATTTGGATGCGGGTGGGAGTTGCTGCAGACACATGACAACACTGGAGTCATTGGAGATGAAGTCCTCCCAAGCTGTACTCGATGGCCGCCCCGTTCCCCTGCTCCCTCTCCATGGCCGTCGGTCCGAGCACACACTCATACACAAATAAAATCTACAAATACAATCTATGTGCACACACTCATACACACACTGTTGCTGATGAGGACGACGAGGGTGGAGGATGACGAAGATGATGAGGATGGCCAGAGGTGATCTCTCAACGACGAGGATGCGACGGGGACGACGACGAGCGCTCTGACAAAGGGGATGACGAGCGCACGGCGAGGCGTGCGAGCGCGTGGAACCGGGGACAAAGCTGGCGATGACGAGGACGAGGATCGACGATGGCGATGAGGCCGTGGTGGATCCAAATCAGATCTGTACGAGGGCGAGGATGATGGCGGCGGATCCGGGTCTAGGCGCCGCGCACAAATGGGAGAGGCACGAGCCGGGCCGCTGCGGAGATGGCGAGAGACAGGAGAGGCGCGTGGAGGCGGCTGGAGGCTATGGGGAGCGGCGGCGGCGTGGTGGCTCTTGGGCGAATAATGAAGACGATGGATGGGGAGAAGAAGACGAGGCGATATATATTAGGCGGATCTTTAGTCCCGGGTGAAGCCACGGCTTGGGACTAAAGGACCTTTAGTCCCAGGTGATGGTAAGAACCCGGACTAAAGGTCTGACCTTTAGTCCCGGGTGTAACCATGACCCGGGACTAAAGTTATTTTTTTGGCGGGCCGCGAAAACGTATCCCACCTTTAGTCCCGGGTGGTTGATCGACTCGAGAGTAAAGGTGGGCTGCAGTTGGCTTCCTGCCCGTTTCCAGAAGTTTTTCCTTTTTTTATATATTTCTTTTATATAAATATGCAGAGAGTTATTAATTGCCTAATAAATAAAATATTATCCAAAAAATTATAAAAAAATTACTGAACTTGGTTTTGCATTATTATACACAACAAAAATTTGTAACCTAAACTCCTTTGTTTTACTGTATAAATATTTAACATAGTGTAAATAATAATTACAATTTGCACCATGCAAAAATATACTACTTGATTAAAATCATTAAAACTATTGCTTTTCGACAGGAAATAAGTTTTCACATCTTATTAACGTTGATCATTTGGTTTTTCATCACACATTCTCCACGGGAAATCCACCGTCAAGCAGAAAATTCATTTAAACCGTAGAAAATATGAAAACACGACAAAAAAATCTGAAGTCACAATTATTACATAATAGGTCTAATACATCACTATATATATCAAGCGGGCACAGTAGTGGACTTCTTCTTAACGTATATCCCTTGGTTATGATCGCGCGGTAACCATGGAGTGTCCTCATCATTTAGCTGGATGCTTGGGTCTTTGTTCACTGTGAAGGGTGGAATTCGGTCATTCTTTTCATAATCTTCTGATATGTCTGATTTGTCTTCAATTCCGGCGATGTTTCTTTTCCCTGAAAGAACTATGTGGCGCTTTGGCTCATTGATTGGGTCGTTGTTGTTTTTCCCTCTCTTCGGTTTTGTAGACATGTCCTTGACATAGAACACCTGATTCATATCCTTGGCAAGGATGAACGGTTCGTCTTTGTACCCAATATTGTTGAGGTCCACGGTTGTCATTCCATACTGGTTGTCGACTGCTACCCCGCCTCTAGTCGCCTTTACCCATTGGCACTTGAACAAAGGTACCTTAAAAGTAGGTGCATAGTTTAGTTCCCATATCTCCTCTATGCGGCCATAATATGTTTGCTTATTTCCATTAGGGTCGGTGGCATCTATGCAGACACCACTGTTTTGGTTGGTGCTCCTTTTATCTTGGGCTACTATGTAAAATGTATTCCCATTTATCTCATACCCTTTGTATGTGAGGATATGCCACGATGATTGCCTAGCCAACAAATATAGTTGCTCATCAATACTCTCATCACCCTGACATTCTTTTCGCAACCAGTCGCTGAAAGTTTCCATGTGCTGATGCGTAATCCAAGCTTTAGACTTTCCTAGAAACTCGGATCGAAACAACTCTTTATGTGTCTCGATATACGGATCCACCAAGGAGGAGTTTTGCAGAATTGTGTAGTGTGCCTTATTAAAATAATTGTCCTGCGTACCAATATATGTTTTCTTCCCTAGTGTCCCCTTTCCACTTAGTCTCCCCTCATGTCACGATTCAGGAACACCAATCGGGTTAAGGTCGGGAATAAAGTCAACACAAAACTCAATGACCTCCTTTGTTCCATAGCCCTTGGTGATGCTTCCTTTTGGCTGAGCACGGTTGTGAACATATTTCTTTAGGACTTCCATGAACCTCTCAAAGGGGAACATGTTGTGTAGGAACACAGGACCGAGAATGCTAATCTCTTTGACCAGGTGAACTAGGAGGTGTGTCATGATATTAAAGAAGGAAGGAGGGAACACCAACTCAAAGCTGACAAGACATTGAACCACATCATTCTGTAGTTTAGCTAGATCCATTGGATCGATTGCCTTCTGAGAAATTGCATTGAGGAATGCACATAGCTTCATGGTGGCTAGACGTACATTTGGAGGTAGAATTCCTCTTAATGCAACTGAAAGCAATTGCGTCATGAGCACGTGGCAGTCATGGAACTTTAAGTTTAGGAATTTTTTCTCTGGCACATTTATTATACCCTTTATATTCGAGGAGAATCCAAATGGTACCTTGATGCTTGCTAGGTATTCAAACATGCTTTCCTTCTCTTCTTTGCTAAGAGTGTAGCTGGCATCACTTAAGTAATGGCGTCCATCATCTGTCTTCTCTGGATGTAGGTTGTCTCATTCTTTCAAATACCGCAGGTCATGTCGTGCTTTAAGTGTGTCCTTAGGCTTCCCATACACACCCATGAAGCCTAGTAGGTTCACTCAAAGATTCTTCGTCAGGTGCATCATGTCGATCGTGCTACGGACCTCTACGACTTGCCAATTGGGTAGCTCCTAAAATATGGACTTCTTCTTCCACATGGGTGCATCACCGTCGGCGTCGTTCGGAACAGGTTCGCTGCCATGTGCCTTTCCAAATACTACTTTCACATCCTTGACCATATTGAGTACATCCTCACCAGTTCGGTTGCCTGGCTTGGTCTGGTGGTCTGCCTTATCTTTAAAATGCTTGCCTTTCTTTCTTAGGGGGTGATTCACAAGAAGAAATCGACGATGGCCAAGGTACACGACCTTTCGACATTTTTTCAAGAATATACCTTTAATGTCATCGAAACAGTGCGTGCATGCATTATATCCCTTGTTTGATAGTCCTAAAAGATTACTTAGAGCATGCCAATTATTGATTGTTACGAACAACAATGCTCGCAGGTCAAAGTGCTCCTGTTTGTGCTCATCC
Organism: Miscanthus lutarioriparius; assembly: GCA_904845875.1. Taxonomy (NCBI): domain Eukaryota; kingdom Viridiplantae; phylum Streptophyta; class Magnoliopsida; order Poales; family Poaceae; genus Miscanthus; species Miscanthus lutarioriparius. Next base: position 60,742,311 of record CAJGYO010000016.1, read on the forward strand.
CACACACATACACCTGGTCTGTTCCACAAAAGTAGAAGTTCTTCAACTAGTGGCCTCAGGTACACATCGATGTTGTTGCCAGGTTGCCTTGGGCCTTGGAGGAGCACTGGCATCATAATAAACTTACGCTTCATGCATAACCAGGGAGGAAGGTTGTAGATACATAGAGTAACAGGCCAAGTGCTATGACTACTGCTCTGCTCCCCGAAAGGATTCATACCATCCGAATTTAAAACAAACCTTAAGTTTCTTGCGTCATTTGCAAACTCCAGGAATTCTCTATCGATTGCTCTCCACTGGGACCCATCAGTAGGGTGTCTCAACATATTGTCTACCTTACGGTCTTCTTTGTGCGATCGCAATAACTTTGCATGGTCTTTGTTTCTGAATAGACGTTGCAAGCATGGTATTATAGGAGCACACCACATAATCTTGGCAGGGATTTTCTTCATGGGACGTTCGCCCTCAACATCACCAGGGTCATCTCGCCTGATCTTATACCGCGATGCATGACATACCGGGCATGCATCTAACTTCTTGTACTCCTCACCACGGTAGAGGATGCAGTCATTAGGACATGCATATATCTTCTGGATTTCTAATCCCAAAGGGTAGACTACCTATTTTGCTTCGTACGTAGTGACGGGCAATTCGTTATCCTTCGGAAGCATCTTCTTTTGGATTTTCAATAACTCCCCAAATCCCTATCAAATACATCATTCTTTGCCTTCCATTGCAGCAATTCTAGTGTGGTACCCAACTTTTTCTGTCCCGCATCACAAGTTGGGTATAGCAATTTCTTGTGATCCTCTAGCATGCACTCAAACTTGATCTTCTCCTTTTCACTTTCGCATTCTCTTTGTGCGTCACGAATGGCCTGACCAAGATCATTAGCGGGCTCATCTTCTGCCACTACCTCTTCTTCAGCTTTCCCCATTGCAATATCATTGAAGGCACCATATTCAGTAATAATGTCATCATCGTCCCATTGTTCTTCTTCACCTTCTTCCATTACAACCCTGGTTTCTCCGTGCTTTGTCCAACAAATATAGTTTGGCATGAAACTCGACTTCAACAAGTGTGAATGAAGACTCCTTGAGCTAGCATATTCCTTCAAATTCTTACATATGGCACATGGGCAGCACATGAAACCATCGTGTTTGTTTGCCTCGGCCACACGTAAGAAAGAATGCACGCCCTCAATGAACTCTTGGGAGCGGCGATCAACATTGTACATCCAATGCCGGCTCATCTGCATTACATGACATACATACCATATTAAAACCTAGAACATAATTAGTTAATTATACGACATGCATGCCACCACACAAGATATTAATTTATGAAAGTCTCGCTACAATGTAGACAATCCCAACTACCACTAAAAAAACTAAAGCTAAAATGCACTTCAGCAGCATAAGGTTTTCGCGACCAATCCCAACTAAAACAGACAGATCATGCGTTTGTTCAACATCTATGGGCTTCTTCCGTTGGATCACTGCCTCATCAGCCGCCATAGCCGCCTGTGCAAGAGAGTTTTGCACGTGTTCAACATACTCTTCCTCCTAGTACCAGCCTGAACATCCAGTGCCATCCCACTGAAATTAAAACAAAAAATTAGAACTTTAATCACAATCATCATGAAAATAAGTATAAATTAACCATAATCATCAAATGCGACAAAATAACTCACATTGCGATCCGGACACTTGTAGAAGATACGACCCTTGTTGGGACACTCCTTCCTCACCCGGTACTCCATCACAATCTTCTCCTCACACTTGCCGCATGCAATGAGAGGGAGGTCCAACCTCAGTCGCTTTGGAACCCGATGAGAGGCCGAGGACCCGGAAGCAGTTGACATCTACTCTCTATACTCATTTTTAATATAATATAAATTTCTCATTTTATAAACAAATAAAATTAAAAAACTCTAAAATTCTCTATATCTCTAAACCATGAAGTGTGCTATGCATGTTAGAAATGAAAGCTGAATACTAGTTTTGAATAACTACTTTAACCTTCCTTCATTCAAATATGCAAACTTTAAAGTGATTTTGAGATTAAATGGCTTACAAAAAAAAATCCACCATAAAAAACCACATATATCTAGTCCACAAAATGAGATATGCTACTAATGAAACATGAGAGTATAAAGTTGGTAACCTTTAGAATTGAAGAATCGATGGAGGAATCGAAGAAATCTTGTGATTACCGGCCATAATGAAGAAGAGAGGCCGGCGATGAAGCAAGAACACCAAGCTCGAAGTGGCTCAGGCTCGGGAAGGAAGAAGGCTATATAGGAGGGGACCTTTAGTCCCGGTTGGAGACAGAAACCGAGACTAAAGGTCCATTTCTAGTCCCGGACGGAGCCTCCAGCCGGGAGTAGACTTTTACTCCCGGTTGAAGGGACCAACTGGTAGTAAAAGTTAACCTTTAGTCCCGGTTGGTAGCTCCAACCAAGACTAAAGGTCCGCTGCAGCAAAAGCCTGCTACAGTAGCCGTTGGGCAGGGACCTTTAGTCTCGGTTGGAGCTACAAACTGGGACTAAAGGTCTCTCTAGTCCCGGGCATGAAAAATACCAGGACTAAAGCCAAATTTCGAGCTGGATTAAAGGTCGTTTCTCTACTAGTGTTTGTAGCTCCAATGACATGGATGACAGTGGAACATCGTTGAGCCAGGGAGAGGGGGGGAGGACAGCTTGGCCTCCATGATGCTCTGCCACTACACGTATGTGCGTCACTATCACCCCTCTTGGCTGGTGCTTCTGAGAAATTCTTTCGTATATTTGAAGTAGACAACATGGGTGTATCTGTTGTCACAGATGTCGTAGATGACCCCGTCATTGCTCTGAACTGACAGTGTCGGTGCAGAAAGTGACCAACAAGTAAATATATGTAGTTTTGCTGTACGTTGTGATCGGATGTGGCCTAGCACTCAATGACACAGGGTTTATACTGGTTCAGGCAACGTGCCCTACATCTAGTTTGAGTCGGTCGGTGACTTTATTCCTGAGCCCAGGTGCTCGAAGTTTGCTGTGGGGTTACAAACGAGAGGGAGTAAGATGGGGGGTGCAAGAGGTCTGGTCGGACTCTAGACCGAAGGGCCGAGAGTGACGGGAGCTCCTACGTGTGCTGGGTGTTCGAGCGTATGCACTGTGTAGCTTTAGAATGTCTAAAGCTAGCAGAGAGAGTTGGAATTGATCCTCCTTCTTTTGGAGGGAGCGCATCCCCTTTTATAGATGAAGGGGATGGCCTTACAAGAGAGAGAGAGTGTACGTATACTACTAAGTCTTGTTGCCCACGCCGTTGGGTATAAGATGATTGTAGGCGCCCACAATGCTATTGATGTTAGACTCATGTGGAGGGTTTTTACCGTGTGTGCACTAGGCGTGGTAAATACCGGCGCCCACAACACTATGGAAGCCCAGATGCATGTGGGGGGGGGGCTTACCATGCTAGCCTAGTACGGGAATTGATGGTGCCTACAACACTGTTTGGGTTCTGACATGTCTGGAAGGTTGTAGTGCACCCTTTTGACATGTCTTGTCGGTACGATCCTGCGGTCGTGCAGGGTACGGTCCTCGGTATTGCGGTTGTCTTGAGTGCCCTGCCTTACTTGCTCTGTTTGTTTCCTGGGTCCTTACCGAGTGGGCGTCCCCGATCGGTTGGTCCCAGTCGGCTCCGACTGCGCCGGTATATCCTTGGTCGGAGTCGGAGCGCGGATGCGGGCGTTGGCTAGGCCTTCTGGTTGGAGACGCAGGTCAGAGTCGGAGCGCAGAGGCAGGCATTGGCTAGGCCCTCTGGTCAGAGTCAGAAGTGAGCGCTGTTCCTCCTTGGCCGGGCCTTCCGGTCGGAGAGGTGAGCCGGAGTCGAAAGTGAGCGCTGTTCCTCCTTGGCTAGGCCTTTCGATCGGAGACTGGATTGCCCTTCTGGCCTATCCTCAGGTATTTGGGCCGGCCTAGGAGTCGCATGTCGTTCGCAACATTGTTTGTTGGGCCAAGCTTTTGCTAGAAAGCAGGTCCATTGAGGATCCAGACGTCGGGTGCAGCCGAGGCATTTTTAGGGATCAGGTGAGACGGACTCGTGGATCCAAGCGTCGGGTGCAGCCGAGGGATCGGGCGAGACGGACTCGTGGATCCAGGCATCGGGCGCAGCCGAGGCATTTTTAGGGATTGGGCGAGACGGACTCACGGATCTAGGCGTCGGTTGTAGCCGAGGGACAGCCGAGGGATCGGGCGAGATGGACTCATGGATCCAGGCGTCGGGCGCAGTTGAGGTAGTTTTTAGGATCGGGTGAGACGGTACTCGCGGATCTAGGCATCGGGTGCAGCCGAGGTAGCTTTGGGATCGGGTGAGACGGACTTGTGAATCCAGGCGTTGGGCGTAGCCGAGGCAGCTTAGGGATCGGGTGAGATAGACTCGTGGATCCAGGCGTCGGGCGTAGCCGAGGCATTCTTAGGGATCGGGCAAGATGGTACTCGCGGATCTAGGCATCGGGCACAACCAAGGCAACTTAGGGATCGAGCGAGACGGACTCGCAGATCTAGGCGTCGAGTGCAGCCGAGGGACAGCCGAGGGATCAAGCGAGATGGTACTCGCAGATCTAGGCGTCGGGTGCAGCCGTTGAACTGGGCGTCCCAAGCCCCCGAGCCCCGTTGGGCTCGGTTGGGGTCATTAGTGTTTTGTGCGTTACCCCGTCCATGGTTTCCGCAATCGGAGGGGCTGAGCTAATGTCGCTTGCCTCGATGGCTCGAGTGACGCGCTTGGTGAGCTCGCTAATGGGCATGTTCGAGTGAAATCCGGGTCCGTCATTCATGACGGGGTCAACATAGCCCTCATGTGGCATTCCACAGCTCCTTGACCCATGTCCCGGCAGATGCTCGGGTCATTCCGGAGACCGACCTAGGTGGCCCGCTGGCCTCCCCTCGATGAAGATTCTATGGGCATGGCTCGAGGCTAGGATCGAACGAGAAGGTTGAGATGACCATGTCTGCTTTGGAGCAGATTGGGCGAGGGCCATTGGGGCTCATCTGCGTTTTCTCCCCTGGCTCTGTTTGATGCGAGGTGGCCTCGATCCCTTCGTGGGCCAGCCTTAGAACCCTAGTCGGTCGTTGCTCATGTTGAATGAGGCAACTACCGCTTCAGGACACAACACGAAGCGTTGTGATGCATCAACTGCATATGCGATGCTATGGATGCATGGGATGAATGAATGAATGCGTGCATGAATGTATGTGTGCATGGATGAATGTGTGAATGCGTGTATGAGAAATAATGAATGAATGATTATGTAAAATAAATGAAATAAAGGGTTTTGGTAAGGTTACTTTGATGACTCGAGTGACGGGTTTGAGGAGCTCTCGTCGGACTCTGGACCGGAGGGCCAAGAGTGACGGGAGCTCCTACGTGTGCTGGGTGTTCAAGTGTGTGCTCTGTGTAGCTTTAGAATGTCTAAAGCTAGCAGAGAGAGTTAGAATTGATCCTCCTTCTTTTGGAGGGAGCGCATCCCCTTTTATAGATGAAGAGGATGGCCTTACAAGAGAGAGAGAGTGTGTACATATGCTACTAAGTCTTGTTGCCCACGTCGTCGGGTACAGGATGATTGTAGGCGCCCATAATACTGTTGATGTCAGACGCATGTGGGAGGTTTTTACCGTGTTGCACCAGACATGGTAAATGCCGCCACCCACAACACTGTGGAAGCCCAGATGCATGTGGGGGGGCCTTGCCGTGCTAGCCTGGTATGGGAATTGATGGCGCCCACAACACTGTAGGGCAAATGTCGGCGCCATCAACACTGTTTGGGTTCTAACATGTCTGGAAGGTTGCAGTGCACCCTTCTGACATGTCTTGTCAAAATTGTCCTGTGGTCGTGCAGGGTATGGTCCTCGGTATTACGGTTGTCTTGAGTGCCCTACCTTACTTGATTTGTTCATTTCTTGGGTCCTTACCGAGCGGGCATCCCCGGTCGGTTGGTCCCAGTCGGCTCCGACTGCGCCGGTCGGAGAAGAGCTATAAGTAGGGGTTCGGTATATCCCCGATCAGAGATGCGGGTCAGAGTCGGAGCGTGGAGGTAGGCGTTGGCTAGGCCTTCCGGTTGGAGACGTGGGTCGGAGTCAGAGCGCGGAGGCAGGCATTGGCTAGGCCCTCTGGTCCGAGTCGGAAGCGAGCGCTGTTCCTCCTTGGCCAGGCCTTCCAGTTGGAGAGATGGGCCAGAGTTAGAAGCGAGCGTTGTTCCTCCTTGGCCAGGCCTTTCGGTCGGAGACTGGATTGCCCTTCTGGCCTGTCGTCGGGTATTTGCCAGCCCAGGAGTCGCACGTCGTTCGCAACGTCGTTTGCTGGGCCGAGCTTTTATTGGGAAGCAGGTCCATCAGGGACCCCGGGTTTATGAACCCACAGACAGTGAAGGCGGAGCCAAAGATGCCAGTGTTGGTTTCCCTACTCCAAATTGATGGTGAAGGTGAAGACTAAGGCAAAGATGCTGATGTTGATGGTGATCCCCTTGATCCATATTGATGGTGAAGGCAAAGTCAAAGATGCCTTTGTTGATGGAAATCCCCTGCTCCTAATTGATGGCGAAGGCAAAGTCAAAGATGTTGATGACGAGCCCCTCACTCCAAACTGATGGCGAAGGTGATGTTGGCGATACTGAAGTCATTGGCGAAGCCCCACGCTGAAATCTTGGCGAAGGAGAAGTAAAAGATGATGATGTTGACGGCGTTGTCAATGACGCCGAAGTATGTGTCGAAGCCCCTTGCCGAATGTCGGCAAAGGCATTGTCGATGAAGCCGAAGTCGATGGTGAAGCCGCTCATTGAAATGTTGGCAAAGGCATTGTCAATGACGGTGGTGATGAAACTAGTCTGCAAAATTGTAAGCGAAAATGCTTGAGCCTTAGCTTGATTTTTGTGAGCCTTAGCTCTTGCTCACTAGTAGAGAACAGACCTTTGATCCAAGGGCCAAACCAGGCTCTAGTCTCGGGAAATATTGCGCCCGGGACTAGAGAGACCTTTAGTCCCAGTTGGTGGCTCCAACCGGGACTAAAGGTCCCTGCCCAATGGCTCCTGCGCTAGGCCGTTGTTGCAGGGGACCTTTAGTCCCGGTTGGAGCCACCAACCGGGACTAAAGGTCGACCTTTACTCCCGGTTGGTGGCTCCAACCAGGAGTAAAGCTCTTGTCCCGGCTAGTGGTGTGGCCCGGGACTGGAAAGTGACCTTTAGTCCCGGTTGGATCCACCAACCGGGACTAAAGGTCCCCCCTATATCCTGCTGTCCGTCTTCTTCCTCCCCGAGCCCGCCTGAGAGCTTCAGTTCAAATTTAAGCAGTGTTCTTGCTCTTTCTCCATCCATTCTTCGATTCCTCCGTCGATATCTTCGATTCCTCCGTCGATTCTTTGGTTCTAAAGGTTACCAACTTCATACTCTCATATGTCACCATTGTCTTATCTCATTTTGTTCACTATATATATATATATATGGTTCTTTATTGTGGTTTTTTTCATTTGTAAGCAATTTGAGCTCAAAATCACTTCAAGCTTGCATATTTACATGAAGGAAGGTTAAAGTAGCTATTAAAAACTAGTATTCACCGTTCATTTGTAGCATGCATAGCACACTTCATTGTTTAGAGATATAGAGAATTTTAGAGTTTTTTTTTATTTTATTTGTTTATAAAATGAGAAATTTATAGTGTATTAAAAAATGAGTATAGAGAGTAGATGGCAACTGCTTCCGGGTCCTCGGCCTCTCATGGGTTTCCAAAGCGACTTAGGCCGGGCCTCCCACTCATTGCATGCGGCAAGTGTTGTGATGAGACGAAGATTGTGATGGAGTACCAAGTGAAGAAGGAGGGTCCCAACAAGGGTCGCATTTTAAGTGTCCGCTTCGTTGTGTTGTATGCGGAGCAACGCCGCTTCGTTGTGTTGTATGCGGAGCAACGCCACCTCGTTGTGTTGTATGAGGAGCAACGCCGCCTCGTTGTGTTGTATGCGGAGCAACGCCGCCTCGTTGTGTTGTATGCGGAGCAATGTCGCCCCGTTGTTGTATATGCGGAGCAACGCTGCCCCGTTGTTGTATATGCGGAGCAACACCGCCCCGTTGTTGTATACCCTAGCGAGAACGACGATTCGCCCTAGCGAGAACGACGATTCGCCCTAGCGAGAGCGACGAATTCGCCCTGTCGTTCTCGCTAGAGCGAATTGTCGTTCTCGCTAGGGCGAATTTGTCGTTTATATGACTTGTTTACATATATGACTTATTTATATATATGTAACTTAGATAAATTTGTATATGACTTATTGTATATATATGACTTGTTTATATATGTGACTTAAATTTTGTTAAATTTGTTAGATATGGCTGCCCCGGGAGACAACATGGAGGAAGAAATGATGAATATTATTGCCAATGCTGGTGAGCAGGATGTAGATGACTGAAGTCAATACCTAGCTCTTGTAAATGAGCAAGAAAATGTTTTGCAAGAAAATACAGGCGAGGTATATATACTAAATATATATTATATGTGAATATTGTATATATTTCTGTGTACAAAAGATATTTATTTATTATTTTTTTATATGTAGCCCTCTGGATCGGTGACCACAACGGCGAAGAGCAAAAATGTTCGAGGACCGAAGAAACCACTGGAGGGCCGGTACATAATATCGGAATTCAACATCGAGACAGGTGAACCACTTGGTCCACATAAAAGGAAATTTGTGGAACACTGTGGGTACCTTGTAAGAGACAAAATTCCGATCAGTATCCGTGAATGGAAGAAAAAGATCAATGAGCCTGATGTTAGTTTTGTCTCTGATGTTGACAAGAATTTGCTCTGGAATGATATCCTTGCCCATTTCACGTTGCAAGCGGATGATTATGATGATATCAACGATGATGGATTGAAGGAGCTAGTTCGATCGTGGGCTATGAAGAAGATGGCCACACAATTCCAGACTTGGAAGAAACACCTATACAACGCATACATCAAGAAGAACGAAACGCCGAATTTCAATACTGCTACGGGCCTGATCTCAAAACAGAGGCCCTATTGGAATGATTTCGTAGAGTACAAGACATTAGCAGAGGGTGAGGCACGGGTGAGAAGGAACCAAGAGAATGCCTGAAAAAAGGTATACCACCATGACATGGGATCAGGTGGCTACGATACTGCCATTCCGAAGTGGCAAAAAATGGAAGCGGACATTATTGCCAAGGGGATCGAACCAGAATCAGCCAAGTGGCCCCCACGCTCGAAGAATTGGTTTTTCGGTCATGGGGAAGACTCACCCACGAATCGATCTGGCGGCAGTATGGGCAAAAACTCAAAAAAAAAGACCGACGCCGATTGGCTTTTGCTATAGAAGCTAAAGAGATTGGTGTGTTCAAGCCCAATAGAGAGAAGGATGAGTCGACGATGCCATCGGGATCTTGAACACACCGGCCGAACCAGAGGCTTAGGACGCAACACTCCATGGGTTCATGGTTTCCCTAATGACAGAAACCCTACCGGAAGCCGCCAGAAGCAAGGAGGAGCAAGCAAGCGTGGGTGACAATGTTGGAGGAAATGGTGCTTGAAGCAAAGGAGCGAGAAAAAAGCAATGGAAGCAAGAATGCAGAAGAAATCGAAAGCAAGTGCAGAGAGCAATGAGTGCCCAGAGGCAGGCATCAAAGCCAGGAATGAATGTTAATATTAGCCCCCTAGTCGGGTTGAAAAGCAACAAGCGCTTCCACTGAGCTGCCAAAGCAAGATAACGCAGCGCTGCGCTTCCCCGTGGATGATGTCACTACTCCAATGACATCGATTGAGCTACATGTTCCAAGGAGGAATGACACAATCAAGGTCGTTGTCGGTGTTTTTACTCCTCCAGACCCTACCAAGACACCAAGAATCCATGGTATGCTAGGGTCGCAGTGGATAAAGTGAGCAAAGGTTATGAGGATCTAGCTCTTGACATTTCTGGAGGTGATGGAGAGAAGACTCTAGGAGAAGCAGAGAAGGCATATATACTATGGCGCAAGCGCTACATCATTATCCCTAGGGCGTCTGCTCCACCGCCAGCAGACATTAGGTGCGGACAAAAGTTAACAAAACAATTTTTTGATAATTTTCTATGGGCATGACTAATAATAAGCATTTACTTATATCTCATTATTTTTGTACTCACAAAGGGGCCTCCGCCAACCAAAGTCCAGCTTGTTGCTTCTCCCGACCATCATAGTGCTCAGGGCAATGATGATGCCTTCGAAGGCACTGCTGCATCCCCACCATCTCCAACGTCTCCGCCGCCTCCAAAGTCTGCACTGCCTCCAAGGTGGTCTCCAATGCCTCCCCCGCCTCCAAGGAAGCCAGCCCCTAAGAGGTCCGCCCCTACAAACGGTTGCTGCCACCCCACCGGCAAAAGCGAAGCAAATACTCATCCAGCTATTCCCAAAAACTATCTTATGAGAAAAGTGAACAGAATTAAAGGATGCAATACAAAAAGAAGTGATGATTTCTTTGAAGGTGCAAAATAGGCATGACGAAGCGAGGAGAACCCGAGAGCCATCATACTTCTTCCTACCTCCGGATCAGCTAAGAAAAAGAAGTTGGAACAAAAAAATAGGATTCTCTTAAGAGCGCCATGAAACAACCGATATCGGACTATGACCGCTCTCTCACCAAGTCATATGAGGCAACAGAAAAAAAGAGAGTAGGGAAAGGTGTTGCACAACTCGGACAACAATCGCAACAATCAATCCCCCACAATGTTCCTAACGAATATGGTTCAAACTTAAACTTAGTGGAGGAGGTAGGCGGCTATGAGTCGTTTCTTCAGCTTTATGAGGACACCGGTTTGAACCTTCTTGTCAAGTGCTCATTGAAGGACCATCTGCTCGGGAAGTGGATCCTTACAAGAAATTTGTACCAGGCCGAGTCTATACAACCCGGAGAAATTAGGTGAATCTGGTGCATGAAATGTACCCGCTAAACGGGTGGTACATGTCGGCGTCACGATCTTGGGACAAATCTATCTTTCTGTCTGAAATTAGAAACCACCATTACTTCCGTGGCAATGACATTATCTATGTCGAGCTTCCAGAATTACACCAACTATGCCACTGGACTCTCTCGACAAAAGTCTCATTAGCTGCTATTGTCTGTAAGTGTGATTATTTTCTATTATATTCACAATTTCTTTATTATATATTCACAATATATATATTCACAATTTTCATGTATACAAATATGAGATGACGGAACTTAGAAAGAGAAAGGATAATGATGCTGGGTTCGTTGATCCGTATGTCGTATACAAACACCCTAACCCTCCGAAGGATTATAAGCCTCAACTTGAGAGAAATCTCATGAATTTCTTAGTGAACCAACGCGACAAGAAGGAGATACTCTTCCCCTGCAACTTCAAGTGAGTGTTATTATAAGTAATTAATGTCGATCATATATATGGGACATCAATATTTCCTTACTAGCTAGTTACCTCTCTCTCTCTCTCACACACACACACATATATATATATATATATATATATATATATATATATATATATATATATATATATATATATGTGTGTGTGTGTGTGTGTGTGTGCAGCAATCACTGGATATTGATGGTCATCGATATGGCCAATAGTAGATTGAAAATCTTAGACTCGTTGAGAAAACCGCAAACGGAGTATCAAGACATGATAGATATTATATAAGGATAATTAATTTAGTTTCTCTATAACAACATATATATATATATAGTGGCGCCGATCTCTCAACAATTATTAAAGGTTAAATTATTTTTTTATTTTATTGGGAGCAGAGTTTGGAAAAGGTTCATTGAGGAAAAAAAATAAAACATTGCAAAGCGCCACTGGGTGTAATCGCACATAAAGTAAGTATTATAACTACACATTTATATTCAATTAACACCATATGATAATTTCAATTCACCCTAATTGATTTTTTTTCGTAAACGTGGGTTCTAAGGCAGAAGCAGGGTAACAACTACTGTGGATACTATGTTTGCGAGTTTATCGTGGCGTACTCAAAGAGAACTCCTGAAGAGCAACTCAAAGTACGTATATAAATACTTTTTTCTTTATATTATTTCGATCGTATATTTACAATTTCTTTATTGCTCTCATTTGTATAAGTAATTACATGAGCAATACACACATATATATATATATATTAATACTTTTTCCTTTAACTTTTATTGAAGACTGAATGGTTGAGGAAAAGAGTCATACGACTTGACCAACTTAAAGCAATTCGAGAGACTATAGCAGGATTTCTAAATGACCAGATCATCAACCCCAACGACGAGTTCTACAATGACCCGAACGAAACGTGGATGCCAAATCTGGAGGAGTGAATTGCTAAGGACATAAACAATTTATATATCAAACCTTTGTAATATATATATATATATATATATATATATATATATATATATGTATGTATGTATGTATGCACATATTATATGTACATAAAATAACCTGTGTATATATATGATCATCATATATATATGCATGTACGCGTATATTCGTTTGTTATTTATGTACAAAGTTCGAACGAAAACTTACCCGTGCGAAGTACATATATATATATTACTATTAACAGCGTATTAAAAAATGTATTTTAATATCAAAACTAATCATTAAATGAAAAAAGAAACCAAAAATAGAAACCAGAAAAAGAAAAAAAAAAAGAGGAACGTTTAGTCCCGGTTGGTAACACCAACCGAAACTCAATGTCCTGCCCCGTGACGGTCCCTGGCCAGGCCTGGAAGCCCCCTTTACTCCCGGTCCCCTTCAAGCCGAGACTAAAAGAGGGTACCTTTAGTCCCGGATTGATGCTCCCGATTGGGAAACTGGGACTAAAGGGGTTTCCCAACCGGGAGAGAAAAAAAAAAACCTTGCTGCACCCGTGGCTGTAGCCATCGTTCATGCGTTCTTTTACAATAAGGTCTTTAAGCCTTAGCTCTTTCCTCTTCTTGCTTTGGTTGCATGTATTTTTAGCAACACAATGTCGATGAGCTCTTTCATTTCTTTGTGCTTCGCGGTTGCACATATTTTTGCAACATGAATTCACTGAGCTCTTTTATTTCAAATTTCGCTTCAATTGCACGTATTTTTTACAATACAAAGCCAATGGCCTCTTTCTTTTTTTCGGTTGCACGTATTTTTGACGACTCGGAAGTAATTGAGCTCTTATCATTCATCTGTATACTTAGAGATCAAAATGATGCATGCAGTGCTCTACGACTGGTCAACTGCTGACTAGTTTTGATCTCATCAATTGTGTTTTTGCTCTACGACTGCTAGTCGTGTGCATAGGAGGAGGGCACGCACGCAGATTGACTAATCACATATGCTGCAAATCTTTAATCTCAAGCAAGCAAATAGTAAAGGGTGTGTTTGGTTCCCCACGATAAACCCTATGTCGTCCAGGTTTGGATCCGTTCATTCTGTATATAGTGGGATCTTGGCTCTGGGGAGCAGCCCAAATCGAGCTTCACTCGCTAGCTAGGCCTGGTGGACGCAGAGATCGAGTGCGGGGTTCACGCGTCAGTCTCACGTGTCATGTATGTTGAATCTGCCAGGTAACCAACCAAATAACTTACCTTTTTGTATCCGCTGATTATGCAATCTTACCAAACACTCGTTTTCTAAAGTACGGTTTCACCTAGTTTACCACCCCTCATCCGAATATAGGAACCACGCCTCGTCCGACAATCAAACACACCGAAAAGGTATATGCAGAGTACAAAGTCGATCACCACCAATTAAGCACCAAATTCCTCTGAAGTAGAGCATTTAGTTCTCTAATCAACTCCAAATCTTCAATCAATCACAGCATTACACTACGGAATGACGGTAATATCAATATCCAGGTCTAAACGATGACATGGATTGAGTACTAATACAACAGACTATCACAGTATATATGTCCGCATCATCTTCATTCTCAGAGTCAGAGCTGAATTACACCACAGTTCATAGCACTGCAGCAATCCAGGCCAGTGGGTGGATCGGTCGGTCACTTCATGCCATGGATTATACCGCTGCGGCCGCCGCGCGGGTAGCTGGGCTGGGGGGCCATGGCGCTCGCAGCCTCGCCGCAAGAACGCCAGCCGCCGCCACCGCCAGCGCCCGGCTGCACGGCAGTAGCTCCCGGCCCCGGCAGGGCAGCGCTGATGCTCCTTCCCCATGGGGACACGGCGGCGGCGCAGGCCGACGACGACGAGCTCCCTGCGCGACAGAACCTGTTCAGGGACACGGTGCCGTTGACGAGGTCGGTGTAGCGGAAGGGCGGCGCCGTGTCTGGGTCCATCTCCAGGAACGCCCGCTCGTCGTCGGTCAGGCGCGCCACCGGGTCCGCGTACTTGCGCCACCATGCCTCTGAACTCCCCGCTGTGTTTTGTTTGGGCACAACGTAATGGATACGTGGTTGGCACAGGGTCAGACAGAGGCTGCTGATCGATAACTGACATGATGCTCTCTCTGATGAATGAATGAATACCTTGTTGCAGCGATGGAGGCGGCAGCAGCGGTGGCGGCGAGGCGACGGGTTTGTGGAGCATGGTGGTGCCGGTGATCACCACCAGGCTGAGCCTCTTGAGTTCCTCCCTCAGCTGGGGATCCACGGGCCTGAAGGAGAAGGACCTCTTCCATGTGTCCGCCGTAGAGGCTATGGCAGGTATCATCAGCTTCTCCACTTGCACTGACGCCAGCACCTGCGAACATCACAAAGATCAGAGCAAGAGGTTTTAACAGCTGGTTCATCTTCCAGACCTGTAAAAAGTGACTGTCGTAGTGTCGTTGTGCACCTGCTCCACAGCACTGACCAGGCGATGCATCATTCCTTGTTTCCGGTAAGCTGGCAGTGTGCCCGCGAAGGGCATCTCCGCCACTTTTGTGCCATGGATCCTGTAATAATAAGTAATAACAAACAATTAAAAGAGGGGAAGCAATAAGGCATGCACAGCAATCATGTTTTCAAGGCATCAATTCAAGTATCTCAGCAACAACAATGTTGCTTTGCACAAATGACTCTAGCCTTATGGCCCCATATATAGGTTCAGACAAGCATTGGAGTTCGCTCTTATCTTCAGGTGATGCTTGCAAAAGCCCCAGATAGTTCAGCTTTTTTTGCATATGTATATGCTTTTTTAGGGAAACAAGAGGGACAAGTCCCTACTGAAATATATTGGTTATCTCTAATAAAATCTCCTGTAGGGGCTCTTCAGCCCCTCCAGTTTCCTCAAAAAAAAAAAAAAAGGAAACAGAAATTACAACAAAGAAGGAAAAAAATGGGAGGCTCCTTTGAGCTTTTGCATCCATGACTCTTCATAAGCTGGAAAACTTCAGGTTAGTATTGACATTGCATATATATATGGCTGATGTTACTAGCTATGCCACGTTATTACCCTGCCCCTAATTAAGCTTTGGCACAACTGACAACTGGTTAATATAAGCTTAGTGCAGCAGCAGAAAAAGCTAGGCTAATGTGAACAATTTGATGATGCATGCAACTAAAATGACCAGCTATGCCAGTTTCTGCCATTGAGCCACTGGTTTTACTAATCTAATCCAAGTAACAGTCCCAGATTGGTAGAAAGAAATAATAACAAAGCTTGCGATAAACTAACTGTTAAGGGTGTCCAGTACAAACACAAAGAGAAACTAAATCCAAACCTCAGCAGGGCTGCTGAAACGATCTCTCCATCCTTTTCCAGAACGATGGTGTAGAACCCTTCGTAGCTTAGCCGTTTAAATTCAGACCTGTACGTTCAAGCATGAAACATCTTCTATATAAGCGGCAGAATTAACACTCTATTAACTGAATGACATCTCAGGGTCAGTACAAAAATGTTGAAGCCACACTCTGACTCAAAAGACTTACCCAAGGCTATACACAGCTTGGTGGAGCATATCGATCTTGGTGCGCCGATCCTTCACCGGGTTGAAGCACTCATTGAGCACGCCGAGCGCCACTGCAAGCTTCACGTTGCGTTCCAGAACGGCAGGCATGCTCTGGGAGCTGGCTGGTTCGTCTTTCTGAATCCTCAAGAGAGACCAAGAGAAACCATCTGCGGTAGGGTTCGTCACGCCTGTCACATCTGATAGCTGGGCAGAGAGCTGAAACATCCATCCATCCAAAGAGAAAATGGCACCGTGTTCAGTTTATATAACACAAGAATAAAAAACAAATACAAAGGGGAAATAGTGGCATATCAGCAAGTGTTCACCTTCTTGCAGGTCTCGCCGCAGTACGCGCCGATGTCGCGCCCGTTGCCCAGCAATGGACGGCAGCTCTCGTGATCTGCATCGTCAGTTTACTTACCCCATTACATTCTCTTCAGAAAGCAGCAGAGAAAAAAAAAAACCCAATTGAGACGGTGACTCGGCAAGCGAGTGAGACGCGTACACTTGCGAGCACACTGCTGGCATGTGGACAGGCCCTGATCATCGTTTGACATGCACAGCGTGCACCGGCAGTAGTGGCACGACCACGAGCCCTCTGGAACCTGAAAATGGTTCCAGCGTTGTTGTTGTTTTCAGACAAACAGAGCGAGCACATCGATTCAGAAACTTTGCTGTTACACGCACACATGACAGGAGTATGTATATACGGACCTTGATGGCGAGGCACTCCGGGTGGAAGGTGGAGGTGCAGGAGTCGCAGCAGAGCAGCTCGCCGCCGTCGGCGCAGACGCCGCAGGCGTCGTCGCTGGAGTCCTTCTCGCCTGCCTTGATCTTCTCCATCCGAGGAGACATGATCCTCTCGACGACGACCCCCTTCTTCTGATGCTTCGCGAGGAGCCTCCTCTTGGCCTGCGAGTTCTTCTCCTCCTCCAGCTCCAGCGCGGCCCTCACCTTGGCCTGCGCATGGAAGGTCTTCACCTTCTCGTTCTCCCACGCCTCCTGCATGCACTGCAGGAGGGAGTCGCCGGACACGAGCAGGAGCTTCTCCCACGCCTGCTGCTGCTGCTGCTGCTGCTGCCCGGCGCCGGGGACGCACCGGGCACTGGCGTGGGCCTCGAACACCGGCAGCGGCACCACGGCGTCGCAGCACCTGCAGTGGACGCCGGCCCTGGTGACTGCGCCCGACACGACCTTCTCCGCGCCAGCGCCCGCGCCGCCGCCGCCCCCTGGAGCGTAGAACACCGTCTCTCCGTCGGACAGGAAGCCCCCGTCAATGAGCCATGTCAGGATGGTGTGCTTCTTCGCCGGCGCTGGCGCCGCCTCCGGCGCCACCGCGTCCACGGCGCTCCTCCTGGCGGCCAGGCTGTTGAATCTTGGCGGCGCCGCGGAAGCGTTCTGCTTCCTCTTCCTGCCGTTGCCTGCCGGCGGCGGAACAGGGACGATCTGAAGACCGTTGCTCTGCGCTTCCGTGCTGGGGCCAGATTTTGCCGGGCCAGCAGCAGGCTGGTTCTCGACGACGGCGGGGCTCGCGCCAGCTGCGACCGCGTCCTTCGCCGTTCGCATCTTGCTGGCGGCCCTCTGCCTTGGCTTCCTGGACGGCGCCGGCTTACTACTGCTGTCACTAATGTCGTCCTTGGGCGCGCGCATCCTGACAAGGCCATTCGCCGCCGCGGCGACCTTCCCCTGGGTAGTCGGCATCGCGAGCACAGGCGCCAGGCGTTCCTGTTCTGCGCTGTCGCCTGCCAGTGGCAGCGACTTCGTCTTGCTGGTTGAGCTGGATCCGGTGGCGGCGGTTGCGGCCGCAGTGATTTGAAGGGGCCTCGCGTTTGGTGGTTTCCCGCGCCCCGCGCCGCTACTGCCGGGACCAGGATCGTACCTGCGGGCGACGGCGCCGCTTTGGACGGCGACAGCGCCACGTCCGCCAACACTGCTGCCGCCGCCGCCATTCGCTCCCGCCGGCGCCCCGGAGGCGAACGACGACGGGGCCCACGCGGGGGACGTCACGGAGGGAGACAGGACCAGCGGCTGGCCCCGCGGGGACATGCCCGCCGCATGGCTCCGTGCCCATGGCGGGTGGCTATCCCATCCAGCGAAGCGCAAGAGGAGCTCCAGCGTGTTCCTCCCAGGTTCTCCACCGGGAGCACGCACCGCCATGGCGTTTGCGGCGGCGACGCCACTGGTGGCCGGGTGGCCGTACCCGGCGATCGCGTGCGCCGTCGGCGAAGGCAACGCGGCGGCAGGGTTGAGCACGGAGAATCCGTTGCTCGTGGCGGCCGTGGCTTCTGCGACGTTGTCCGGCCTCGCCGGCACCGAAGACGACGACGACGGCATCCTGCTCAGTTCACACATGACAAGAAAATGTTATTATTGTCCGGACGAAGGATTAAACGGAATGAATAGTCACTTCCATGAACGAGAATAAATAGAAAGCGAGTAAAAAGCCTTAGGAAAACAAATGGATGTAAATTGTGACCCAACATTTGCACCAACACAGCAATACATTATGAACATAATGACATGCAGCCACGGAACGGAAAAATCTGAAATCAATAGTTTCTGCGGTCATTCTGAGGCTGCACACATCAGCTGTGTAATAATAAATAAGGTAAAAAAGAAAATCAAATAATCAAAGAGAAAAAAACTCATAAAAGCTTCGCATGCAGCTTCCATCGGTGAAATCACTCGTGAAACTAACCATTTTTTTTAGGGTGATACTATTGACTGTCATTTGTAGCTCTAGGTGTAAAAAAAAAAGCTCAACTAGGAACAAAACTAACGACGCAGGAGCTGTAACATGCATGTTCTTTTGTTCTTGGGGGTGAAAATGTCATTTCCTGTTCCTGATTTTTGGGATATTTAACTTATTATCATCCTTACAGGTGACGCTCCTCCTTGCCGGTTTTAGATGAGAACCTATATATTTGCCACGGTAAACAGTGAATGTGTTACGTATTTGCTATTTTTACTGAGCTAGCACGCCACGTGAGACAGACAACATTGACACGTCCCCCGAAACTACTTATGCCCACGCAAAATGTTCTCTTTGTCCTCATCTCTTTACTTTTGCCCCCAGCCACTCTCCCTGGGTAAAACACTCCGCTCTCCACTCTGGCAGCCGCTCCCTTCTCCCAGGGCCGAGCTCGTGCTGAACGCCACGGGAGCTCCGACGAACCCTAGCACCCGCGACGGCCTCCCTCTTCCCCTGCCCCCCTGCACCATCTTCTCTAGCTCCAGCGAGCTCGCCCGCTGCCATCTTCTCCAACTCTGGTAAGCCTTCCTTGCCCCGACCTAGCCCAACCGCCCCTACCACCGCCAGCCAGAGGCGGAGCCACCTATATGGCGAGGTTGGGCGGCCGCTCTACCCCTCCGGCGAGCACCACAGCTGGGACCCCCATCTCCGGCGGTAGCGCAGGTCCAAGGCTCTGACTCTGAGCGAAGAAGAGGGCGATGACGACCGGGAGTCGAGGGAATCAGCGAAGCAAAGGGCGTCTGTGCTACTAGGCTGTCTAGCCAACAAGGCCCAATGCACGGAGGCCCACCCATCGCGCAGCCCAAAGGCCTTAGGGCAAGCAGCAGACCAACAGTGGCGCCGTGCTCCCATCCCATCGCCACATCGTGCTCGCTCGGCTCGGTTCGATGGTGCCTCCGCAGCTTGCAGTCCGCCTCCACGCTCCCCGCCTCTGGCTGCCGCTCCGCCCCGCGCGCCCATGCCGCTCCACCATGCCCACGCGACCGCGCCGGTTCGAACCACCTCCGACTACCCTACCGCAGTGCCACTGCGTCCGAGCTGCCGAGTGGCCACAGGCCGGACTGCCAGTCCACCCTACCTCATTTCTTCGGCTGGCTCCGCCACTGCCGCTAGCTCCCCTAAGCCACCCGACCACCATCCCACCACCTGGCCTACCTACCTCCGCCCGGCTGGTCCCTTCTATACCCGTCGGAGTTGGAGAAGAAAGAGGGGGAGAGCTCGCCGAAACCCTAGCTACCACCGCCGTCGTCTTCGTCTTCGATGCTCATAGATCTAGGAGGAGGAGGAGGAGGCCTACCTTGCCGAAACCCGACGTCACCGCCACCGGAGGGGAGGGAGGGAGGAGCTCGCCGTGGGCGTGGGGTCACCGGGAGTGGGTGTAGGAGGGGAGGGGAGGGAGGTGCTTGGGGGGAGGAGGAGGAGCTCGAGGGGAGGAGGCGAGCGTGAGGAGAGGGACGGGTCACGCGCTCGCCAATCACGCGACCCGTTGCGTAGTAGAGTTTCCAAAAAGGAAAACGGGGGGAAATGAGGACATTTCCATGGGCACCGGTTGGTTTATAAACATCCTACCATGCTATTTCTCTCACGTGGTGTGCCAGCTCAGTAGAAATGGCAAGTACGTAACACATTCACTGCTTTACCATGGCAAATGTGTAGGTTCCCGTCTAAATCTGGCAAATGGAGGAGTGTCATTTGTAAGGATGGCAATAAGTTAAATATCCCCTAATTTTTTATTCGCTAACTGTATCACGCGGCACATGACCCATCTGCGTGTCGCTCGCTGAGGAGAAAGAAAAACAGGTTAGGGTTCAAGAGTCAGGCGAATCCACTCACCGGCGGCCGTAGAAGGAGGTTTGGGGGGCACCGGTCATTACACGGCGGTGGTTGCGTGCAAGACGGCAGCCGGGCAGGGCGTCAGAGGTGCCACCCGTTAGAGCAGTGGAATATGGAGGTTGGGCAGGGATGCTGGCAGCGGCATTGCGATGTAGGTGATTTGGGAGGGCGGCTGTGGTGTTGCCGGAGTACGTGGCGTTGCCGGCTGTGGTGGAGCCGGTGAAGAACTCGTCGCAGCCGAGGTCCTGGCTAGAGAGCGTGGTGCTGTCGGAGTAGCAGGCGCCGGGGTCGGTGGAGGCTCGGGGACTGGGGTAGACGCGCTCGCCGAAGAAGAGCTGCCTACTCCCCCAGCTCCCTCGAAGTGGACGTACTCGACAGTGAAGTCGTCGTACGTCGGAGCCGAGCCATCGTCCACCGCCTTGTCCCACGCCCATCCTCGCCCTTCGTCGAACACAACGTCGCGCGCCGTGCGCACACGCTGTGTCTTCGGGTCGAGGATGCGGTAGGCCTTCGAGCCCTCCGCGTAGCCGATGAACACTCCCGGAGTGCTCCTGTCGTCGAGCTTGCTGATGTGGCCAAGCTCCTTGGCGAACGCGAGGCAGCCGAAGACCCGCAGGTGGGAGACCGCCGGCTTGCGCCCATGCCAAGCCTCGTACGGCGTCCTGCCGTCGAGCGCCTTGGTAGGCGAGCGGTTGAGGATGTAGACGGCCGTCACCACCGCCTCTCCCCAGAAGACAGCCGGCATCCCCCTCTGCTTGAGGAGGGCCCGAGCCATCCCCACAACCGTCTGGTTGCGCCGCTCGACGACGCCGTTCTGCTGCGGGCTGTACGGCGCGGAGTAGTGGCGCTGAATGCCCTCGTCAGCGCAGTACGACGCGAATTCAGCCGCCGTGAATTCGCCGCCGTTGTCGGTGCGCAGCACGCGCAGCTTGCGGCCGCACTCCGCCTCCGCAGCAGCCTGCGCGCGCCTGATGGCGTCCGCAGCCTCTCCCTTGCTGCCGAGGACCATCACCCACATGTAGCGGGAGAGGTCGTCGACGAGCAGCAGGAAGTAGCGTCGTCCTCCCGGTGTGGCCGGTGTCACCGGGCCACACAAGTCCCCGTGCACAAGCTCGAGCCTCTCCTTGGCTCGAAAGCTAGCCCGCTGTGGAAAGGGGAGTCGCCTTCGCCACAACACGCAGACGTCGCAGAAGCTGCTCCACATGGTCGAGGCACGGCAGGCCTCGCACCATCTCCGTGGCAACCTCGAGCCGCCTGGGGCCTCAAAGTGAAGGTGCCCGAAACGCTCGTGCCACTGCCACGCCTCGTCGTCCCGACGAGCAGCGAGACAGAGGGGTTGTGCCACCTGCACGTTAAGGACGTAGAGTCGATTTGCGCTTCTGGATACCTTGGCAAGAAGGCGACGACGACGATCCCAAATCCTCATGACTCCGTCCTCAACCACCACGCGCGAACCGTTCTCATCCAGCTGTCCCAAGCTGATGATGGAGTTCCTCAACGCGGGGATGTAGTAGACTCCGGTGAGCAGCCTGTGCTCACCAGACACGGTGGTGAAGATGACGGAGCCGACGCCCTTGATCTCCACGCCGGAGGCATCCCCAAACTTGACGGAGCCTCGGACGCTAGAGTCAAGCTCGGTGAAGAACTCCCGTCGACCGGTCATGTGATGGGTGGCGCCGGTGTCGAGGCACCACCCGTCAGTCTTGTCGTTGCCGGAGCCGTTGCCGAGGAGGGCGTGTGCTTTTGGCTCGTCAAGGTGGAGGAGAGCCGCTGCGGCCGGTGCCGCTGGAGGTAGCTCGATGCTGGCATGTGCCATGAACAGAGCCGGCTCCTCCTCCTCCGCCTGTGCGACGTGGGCCTGGCCGCGTCGTGGCTGTCGACAGTCCTTGGCCCAATGGCCAAGCTGGCCGCAGCTGCGCAGTGTCGCCTCGTCGTGCGGCTTGTACTCGCCAAATGGCGTCGCCTGGCGCCTCGCGGCATCACCCTCGGCGGCGTCCTCGTGCCCCCCCCTAGGCGTCTCAAGACGCCTTGCGGCTTGCCACGCTTGTGGCCGCCTGTCGCGGAAGAAGGCTCCCCCTTCCTCCGGTCACCTTGGCTGGCAAGCCACCGCTTTGCCCCAGTGAGAAGGAGCTTCCCGCCCGGTGGTGATGGGCCCCGAGAGGGATCGTGGCTCATCGCCAGCTGTCGACGACCTTGAGGCGACTATATCGCCTCCTCGATCGACATCGTGGAGAGATCAGCAGAGACTTCGATCGAAGCGAGCCATCTGCTTGTACTTCTCGGGGACGCAGCGGAAGAGCTTTTCGACAGCTCTCTCCTCGCCGTAGGTGTCGTCGCCGAACTGCACCATCTTCTGCAATAGAGTGTTGAGACGGAGAGCAAAGTCATCAACGTCCTCACCTGGCTTGAAGGCCAGGTTCTCCCACTCCTTGCGAAGTGCCTGTAGTGTGGACTTGCGGGCGCGGTCGCTGCCGATGCGTGCCGCAGCGATGGCGTCCCAAGCCTCCTTGGCAGTCCGCTTGCTGGTAAGCGAGAACTGCATCTCAGGCGGGACTGCAGCGATGAGAGCATCCAGCGCCCGTCGATCTAGGTCGTAGTCGACGTCGCCGTACCGGACTGCCTCCCACATGTGCCGCACCTGGAGCTTTACCCTCATCACCGCAGCCCACTCGACGTAGTTGGTCTTGGTGAGGGTAGGCCACCCACCGCCGGGACCGACGTCCCTGACAACAGCCTGGAGCCCGTGGTAACCACGGTACCGATCCGGGGAGAGAGAGCCACGCTGCCTGTGAAGGCCACGCTCTCCATCGACCCGTCGGTACCGATCCGGGGAGAGAGAGCCACGCTGCCTGTGAAGGCCGCGCTCTCCATCGACCCGTCCGCCACCGCTGTTGCGTCGTGCCTTTCCTCCAGAGCGCCGCCGCCGCGGCGCGCCTCCTCCAGAGCGCCACCGCGCGTCCGCGCTATGTCAGGCTGCCGCCGCCGCGCTCGTGGCGTGTCTTGCCTGCCCAGCGCCACCGCCGTGCGCGCCTCCTCCAGGAGCGCCGCCAGCGCGTCCGCGCCTGTCTGGGCTGCCGCCACGCTCGTGGGCGTGCGCGGCTGCCCACTGCGCCGCCCGCGCTCGCGCTGCCTCCCTCTCTAGCAGCTCGAGGTCCGCGTCGGCGGTGTCGTCAGCGGAAATGGAGCTGCCGATGCTGCCGCGCAGAGCCTCGACCTCCGCTGCCGCCGCACGCGCTGCATTCGCCGCCGCCGCTGCTTCCGCCTCCGCTCTGGCTGCTGCCAGCTCCGCCGCTGCCAGCCTCGACGCCCTTGCCGCCGCCGCAGCGGTCTCTGCCGCCGCTCGCTCGCGTTCCTCTGCCGCGGCAAGTTCGGCCTCCTGCCGACGCCGCGTGCTCGAGGCGACCGAGCGCTGAGACTGCCCTGCGGACATGACGCGCTACCGGGGGACTGCTGCGTGGGGAGAGGGCTGCTTCAGACGAGCTGCTCGTCTGCGCGGGGGAGTGAGCAGGAGCGGCCGGAGCTGCTGCTTTCGCACTGGGGGGCTGTTAAGTGGTGGGAGGAGATGAGCAGGAGATGCTCAAAGCACAGGATAATACTGGCTCGATACTGGGTTGTTAGTCGTTGAATTCTCACTCTTGGTAGTAGGAGAATTCTTACTCTCATCGAGAGAGGATGACACTAGGAGTTGGGGCAATTTTCTTGTCTATTTCTCATACAAGCTCACACAAATGCCATACCAACCTGAGGGGTTGGGGTTACATATTTATAGGCTGCTAGCCAGCCAAGCATATGCCAAGATGCTAGTCTAAGATGCTAGTCTAAGATGCTAATATGCTGTCCTAGGTAAGATGCTGTCCTCTAGTCTAAGATGCTATCCTCTAAGATGCTGTCCTCTAGTCTAAGATGCTGTCCTAAAAACAGAAAACAGCCACAAGGACCATGTGAGCAACAACAGCCCCACAAAGACCAGCCACACATGACTTATCCATCAACACCTTGTGTCTTGTGATGATTCCTTTCTACTTGCTTGCCTCTCTTTGCATGCTTTGTGGATTATCACATCTTAATTATCTGGTCTTTTTAGAATTGCTGCACACTGTGTTCTAAGTTGCTCTCGTGTCTCGCTGCAGACCTAGATCCGCCCAAGCCGAGACCAAAGACATCTGCAAGAACGGCTCAAAGGCTAATTGCTCATGGGATGGGATTGAAGCAGTTCACAAACTTTGGGTCTGACGAGTTGAAGAAACAGGAGGGAGAGAGGAAGAACAGAATTGCCGCTAGACAAGCAATGCGTGATGAGGCTTGGGGTCCAGATTGATGGATAACATACCACGATGGCTGGTTGTGCACACGTCACGTCTGCGAGTTTGTTACACGGGTGTTTTAGATGCTTGTACTCTTTGCATGGTCAAATGCTGATTGATACGGAGGGATCTGAGAGCAGATGGTAGCAAGTGTGCCATGTGGCCAATGGATATGTAAAAAATATTATCAGTAATCTATACGTTTCTAGCATGTGGTTTGCATATTTTTTAGTCTTTGATTTTATAGAAGACATGGCAGCCATTTAAAGTAATGATAATTTGTTCATGATTATAATCGAGGGTAATACAACTTGCAATTTTTATGTGAATTTTGACCATTCGTTATACAAGGATTTGATATATTAGACTGTTCATAATTTTATGGCTCGATAATTTTCATTAATTTGTATGCCTATTACAAGGTCCAGGTAAGTCTAGCATTGTTAGCCTTGAACTGTATATAGGACTTTTTATAGACACGTGTGTGCCACATGTGCATTTCCACTAGTTTAATATAAAAATCCATATATTTGTTCTAACATAACATATTCATGGTCATTTTCTATGTTACAACTTACAACAAGCAATCAGATTGCACTGAGTACAGTTCAGTATCAAGTTCATGAGACATCATGAAAAAAAGGGGTTAAGTAAGCTAGATGACACATCTCATCATGCCCAGGCCCAACTATAATTTTTATGTGATAGTTTTGTTTTTGGCGCGCCCTCCATGAGCATCACGTCTTCATACCAATATTAATTAAGAGGCAAAAAAGGGGCTGAAACTATATTACAATCGTGGTCAGGTTCGCTGGACACCAACCACATCAAAGCCATGTTCACTTGTCTTATAATTCAGACTTTCCAGACTTTGTTTTTTCAAATTTAATGTTGTTTTCTCTCACAACAAATCAGCCGGAATGTGTTTGACTTGTTTTTTCAGCGGCGAAACAAGACCTTTCCAGATTCATTCTGTGCAGTGCAGCTATGTACATAGAATGCCAGCTAGCATCATTATGAGTTGTTCTTCCACTTACCTACCTTAAAGTTCCACAACTCAATGTTGGCTCACCCTCCTTCCTATTTCACATTCTTTGTATTAATAATGCAATCTATATTTCAAATCTATAGTATCTACAACATTAAATGAGCTAGGCGTTACACATTATGAGTTGTTCTGCCACTTGCCTACCATAAAGATCCACAACATGATGTTGACTCACCCTCCTTCCTATTTTACATTCTATGTATTAATAATGCAATCTGCATTTCAAATCTGCAGTATCTACAACACTAAATGAGCTAGGCGTTACACATGATGTTAGCTCACCCTCCTTCCTATTTTACATTCTGTGTATTAATAATGCAATCTGCATTTCAAATCTGCAGTATCTACAGCACTAAACGAGTTAGGCGTTACACTATCTGTTAGATCTTGAATAAGATTCTTTGAGTTGTTCCTTACCAAACAACCAGTCAATTTCTAGCCTATGGTGGATGCCAGCTAGCACCAGATGGATAGGAATATTAGTATTAATACCCATCGTTGAAGTAATCCTTTGCTTTGATAGATCCAAAGCTAGAAAGTAAGCATAAGTAGATAGTAGCCAAACCCTCGAAAAATGGGTGACAAACCTATTACTACGATATCGGATGAGGAGGCAAAGGAACCAACTACTCTGGATGAGGAGGAGGATATTGAGGCATTAGCGGAGCCACGGATTGGCTCCTCGATGGATGGATCATGGAGGTCTACCACATTGAAGATGGCACCATTATTCGAGTATGTTTCTCAAACTATAGGAATAGTGCTTGTATATGATTCAACAAGTAATTGTGCCGTATAGTGCTTGTATATGATTCAACAAGTAATTGTGCCGTATGGAATGTCACCTATAAACTAGACTTTCCTATTATTCAGATTTATGAACCTTTGAACTATTTTGCAAGCAATACTATACTTCTCCCATATCAAATTACACATTCACCACGAAGTCGGAAGTATTGGAGTACCTTTTTCCGGGATGATGAGCGATATTTTGGAATCGAAGGAACGTGGTGCGAAAAAAACACACTTCAGTGCCCGACTACAATTTTTTATGTATGACCAACTTTTTATTTTAGATGTGTTATTACAATTCTTTGTATGTTCATTATGCTTGCATATTCAGAGACAACATGAATGGCTTCCAAAGGGGTGGGTAATGGAGATAAGAGCTGGTGGGGAGAAGATGACAAGATGTACAAGGTATATAGCCACGAGTTTAGTTTGTTGGTACCATTGCTATATTATATATGTTGCTGGTTTTACATTACTTTGAGGCTCTCATAGTAACTAATAATTGCAATTAAACAAGCTATCTCTTATTGTAACATTCTGCTATTTGTATGCAACTTGTTACATTCAAACAAGAAACTCAGTACATACAAAATTTTCCAATTAATAAACAAATACATTGAACATTTTTGAATTATAGAAGAGGATAATATGGAATAGCTAGATTCTGAGTACGTAATTGCACCCCAGTGAGGAGCAAACTAGAGTGGAGGTATGTAAGGAATATCACTATATGAGATCATTGCATCTTTATATTCTTAAA
Source organism: Miscanthus lutarioriparius (assembly GCA_904845875.1). Lineage (NCBI taxonomy): Eukaryota > Viridiplantae > Streptophyta > Magnoliopsida > Poales > Poaceae > Miscanthus > Miscanthus lutarioriparius. The sequence goes on from CAJGYO010000016.1 coordinate 60,769,714, forward strand.
CTTAACTATTGTTTTTATTTAGGAAACTTATTTATTACGTATATACTATCCATTGTCCAGCTTTGATCCAAAAAACTTATTATAAATAAAGTTATATATATGTTATCATCAGGTCTTAGAAGAAATCGAATTAATTTTGTAAATGGAGCATCAAGTGCAATCAATTTTGTGTACTAATGATTTTAGTATACATTGATGGCTACTATTGATAGTCCTTATGGTTTCATTGTAGTTTTATGTCCACTCAATCACTGGTGTGCGATTGCTATCAAAGCAAGATGTACTACTATATATCAATGAGGCAAAGGTCTCGGTGCGACACCAATGGACAATGTGACACAAGTTCTGAAGACAATGTGTGTCTCTTGCTAGAACTTGTTCAACTCAAATAACACATTACGTCTTTTTTCAGTGTTTGATGCCTTTTCTATTTATTCGTTTGGCATATGTGTAGATACTTGCAAAAGTGGACTTTCGGCCAAGTGGATTGCCTGAAGGTTGGGTAAAAGAAATAGTATATAGAAAAACAAAGGAAGGATTGATCAGGAGAGATCCGGTAAATAATATGGCTCATTAGTCATGATTTTTACCATTGAATGAATGAACATTACTTGATTTAGGAATCATTATTTTGCCTTATCATGCAGTATTACACGGATCCTGCTAGTTCCTACACATTCCGCACACTGAAATCTGCATTATCCTTCCTAGAAACTGGAACGGTATCCAAGCATGCAATTATTCAAAGGACAAGTGTTCATGATCTGTACTCTTTTGAAATATCCACAGATATGGTAATGGTTCTCTTGTTTTTTTGTTTATCTAGTGAAAATCTGCATGATATACTTTTTCCTAGTTGCTTGCATTTTGGACATTATCATCCAGAAACAAAGGTAGTGAATTTTGTTCCCTTGCCACTTGATTCATCCACATTTGTCTTTCCTAACTTCCAAATGGTTTCGTATTTGCATTTCTTTCAATCACTTGTTACCTAGTTTGTTTTACCATTACCATCAGCAATGAGTAACTAGGAAACAATTATTTATGGGTCAACAATGTTATGGAAATCAACTTTCACTTAATGTTTTGTAGCGGTAATTTTATTTATGGTCTTGGTTTTTTGGCAATTGGGGACAATATTTCTTATACTCCCTCCACCCACAAAAAGTTTACCTTCTCGACAAGTTTGCTTCCAAACTTTCCAATATTAGAATAATATAACTTTAAACTATTTAGTTTTCAAAAACATATATTGTACGCTTCCAGCACTTTAGGTATCTCAATAGTATATATCAAAGAGCATATATATCATAGTGCACAAAATCAAATCTAATGACTATAAAGAGTAGCGGTGGAAAACTACAGAGGTAATTCTAGTATATAATTGATTAATTTTCTTTTCTATGGCAGCATGAAAGTTTACGTAATAGATTAATAGTAAATGAGAAGCCTTATCAGGAGCCCACAAGATCATCTATAGAACAGGATCTAAATATAGATGACTGTAAGTTCCTACATTTGTTGTTATTATCATAAATTTTGTATAGTTGTGTGCACAACTGCTTGAGTTTTTATTACTTTATTTATGTTCTAAAAATTTGCAAATACTTAAATGACATCAAAGATAGTATGGGGTTGGTTATCAAGAGTTTATATTTTGTTTTTTGCTACTTAAATTTTGCATTGTTGCTTCTAATGGTCTTCTCATTTCTTTTTGTGCATTGGGAATGATGGTATATGTGCTATCACAAAATTTTATGAAAACTCTTAGGGATTGTTTCCAAATTTTCTATGCAACAATATATACTGAAATATCATATCTTACATGGAAGCTTTAAATCTGATGTGCTTAGTTTGAGATAAAATAGGCAACATTATACTTTGGCCTTTAATTATTTGGCTTGTATTCTGACTTTTACTCAATTTATAAGCACCAGGTAAGTAAGCAAAGAATTAACTTTACAAATAAAAGTTTCAAGAGTATTGGTAGTTAGATGATTAACCAGACCATATGCCCATAATCCTTAGCATGCATAGCACACAATACTAGTTAATATTGATGTGCACCACTAAGTTCATTTTTCACCTCTTCTTAAATCTTCTCATGTGGAATTTCGTTTGAATCCAACTCAAATTGGGACAGACGGGATAGCCCTGGTTATTTTGTGAATACCTCTTTTAGTGATGAACTACAATCTCAAGATACAAAATTGTGTGGTTGATTAGATGCATCAACTACAATCTCAAGATACAAACTTGTGTGGTTGATTAGATGCATCCAACCTTCTTGATTGAAACACATGCCTCAATAGAAATATTTTTTACATATGGAACTAGGCAGCACGCATGTTCAATAACAAATTATACGTGAGATTTGAATGGTAAAAGTTAGTACACATGTACTGGTTCTATTTAAACAAATATGACTATTTTATCATTGTTTAATATGTTGTGTTTCCCATCCATTCTCTGATACATAATTTATGGTTTTTTATGCTAGCAAAAGACGGTGATACCTCAGGTGGCACCGATTCAGCAAATGAGTCTGAATAAGAAAACATTAGAGGCAAGAAGGTTGCCAGCAAAAAAAAGCAACTAGCTCAACGACAGGAAGGCCACCTCAATTTAGGATTAAGGAGGGGATGGACAATCAGGATGCAGACTAATGAAACTTCTTGCACACTACATACCAATAAAATTTCACCAACACTTATGATGTTGTGGTTTGTTCTTATTTTTAGTGTATTGTTATTACCAAAATAATAATTAATTGCAAAACCAAAACTTGTATTAGCTCATGTGAGACTGCAGAATTTGTTATCCTTAATGCTTCAAGTGCACTGAGTGCTAATAAATTTCTTTTGAATATATTCCAATTCATAACTCAGTGTTCAACATATTTCATAAGCAATACGATTATCTGGCTTCTGCTTGTGTTGATGCATTAGTTGCACGTTGGGGGTGGAACTGGTTGCTTACTGAGATTTAATATCTATCTATCTACAACTAAAAAGCCTCAAGTGTCAACGTCTACCCAGTAGCACCAAACACACCACTAACACAAGACCTCCAGCCGATTGAGCATTTGTTCGTCCACCTTAGCACTAGTTATTTTTAATCTCCTCAGCACCATACATCACGACGCTAACACATCCTTCCCAAAATCGTGCATCTGCACGGCTTTGCATCTGTAGTCTGTACCCCTCCTAAAATCGTCCGCCCTCCTCCGCTGGTCTGCAACGGCTGACTTTGGTTGCGCTTCCGCTAGCCAGCGATGGTCTACCTTGGGCTCGCCTTCTCTGTTGGCTTGTAGCATCCGACCCCACCCGCCATGTCTGCCAGCTTGTGGCGCCCGACCTTGTCATGCCTCCTGCGCTGGCTAGAGGCCAACCCTGTGCACGCCGCACATGTCCCAGATGCCCACCTTCTCTACTAGCTTGTGGCACCCGTGGACCCTAGGCCGTGGATGCACTGCACGACAAATCTCGGGACATCGTCGGTGGCACAGGAGGAGATGGTGGCGACGCCTTCATTGCTCATGGTTGTGTCTCTAGCTTCCCTCTGCCTCTCGCATTCGATTGGGTCAGGATGGGGCATCGCACTGCATCGTTGCCTAACTCTAACCAGGGTGTATGCCTAATTTCGTGTTTCCACGGATGACGAGCTCCACGGGTGCTGTTAGAAACTTAGAGATTTTAGATTTAATTTAATCCAGAAAATAGTTGACAAATATTTGTGATATCATATATGTGCACGTGTCATCTAACTATTTCAGTAACAACCATGATGAACCTATTTTATGAAACTCACACAAATAAAACTCTCACTCAAACTTTAAACAATCCATTCTCATATTCTCGAGAAAAATCGCTTAGGATTCTTAGTTCCCCTGTTTTTGATGATAACTCTCGATCTGCTTAACCAACTAAAGCAAACAAATACATCTTAAATTTCTAGAAAAATTTTCTTAGAACTACTGTTGAGAAAGTCAGGACCAATTCTGGCTCTAATCTTGTCGAAAATAGATAAAAGATATTTCTTTACGAGAATATATCAAGTCAGACAGCTGCACTAATTCGGGCATAACTCCTAATCCGTTAATCCAATTCGAGTGAAACAGAAGCTACTGGAAAGATAAAAACATAGGCTACAACTTTTGTTTTAGTGCACCATTGAAACTCCACACCAATTATTCCTAGAAATTCATGAACTAGTCAGTCTAATTTACATGTACCATTGGCGTACTCTTCTCCCACAGAATTTCTTTATCTGATTGCTCCTTAAAGGATCGAACTCAGAGCAGAGGTAACAATTTGCAAAGGATTGAATGGATCCTGGATTCCTAAAAATTTTCTTTCACTTGCTTTTAACTTAGTTGCCCTGCCCTCTCCTATTTTCTTTAGCCGGCACCATGTCGTTTACCTATTACTAATCGAGGACCAAGCAACAGCACCTGGTGCTTCAGGGAAACTTCAGCACACAGGACAGGTTAATCAACACCCTAGGAAAATCAGTGCAGCGCCACGGTTGGATGAACGTCGCTGGCAGAGATGCAAGAAGCAGCAGGGATTGCAAATGCACGCGCGGTTACTAGTAAGCCGAATACTTCGACAGGAGATGGCAGAGCAACAAGGGTCCGGGAGGCAGAGATCTTTGGCAGCATCGATTAGAGCAAAGCGGCGGCAGGAGCATGAACAGAGTCATGAAGGGAAAAAAAAGGAGCACACGGCTATTGCCCGGCCAGCCATGTGTTAGGCCAGTCGCACAGCCAGCCGCTCTGCACGTGCGCTCTCTCTTCTCTCTTCTTCCCCTCATGGTCCTGTTCATCTTATTCTTCCTCCGCATGGTACTGTTCATCTTCTTCCTCCTGCGGTCCCACCGCCCCGTTGCCCATCGCCCCGCCGTGGGCGAGCTAGGGTTTCGCCGGAGCTTCGCCCCCCCCCTGCTCGCCCCAGCCCCCGCCGCTGCCATGCCCATGGCGCCCCCGCCCCAACCTAGTCCGGCCGCCTCCTCTGTCACCAGGGCCCCTAAACCACCTACCCACCTCCCCACCACCTGACCGGCCTTCCTCCCCAAACCACTTCCCTTCTAAGGCCGCCGGAGTTGGGGAAGATGAGAGGGAGAGCTCGCCAGAACCCTAACTCGCAGATCCAGGAGGAGGAGGAAGTCGCCTACCTCATCGGCGCCGCCTCCTGCTGTCGGTGCCCGCCGCCTCCACTGGAGGGGAGAGAGGGAGGGGAGCCACGTCGGGGAGGAGCCGTGTTGGGCGCGTGTGGAGGAGCCGCTGCCGGAACCCGCCATCACCATCGGAGGGGAGAGAGGGAGGAGCCGCGGCGCGTGGGGAGGGAGATGAGTGCGGTGTCGGGCGTGAGTGATTGTGTGCACGCGGCTGGACAAAAATATGGCTATGGGTATTAAAGTCATTACCAAAAAGAATGAGTCGAACAGGTGGTGGCGTGAGAAGAGTTTGCAGCGTGAAAAAAAAACCCCTGCCTTTTCTTTTTCTTAACCGATTAGGAAACCTAAGTCATATGCAAGGGTTCAAATTTTGCGGCCCCTACTAAATTTTTCCGACCTCCAAACGGAAGATGTTGCTAGTCAAATGGATTTGTTTCGACGAGATCTACAAAAATACGGTCTCCGATTGTCCATGGGACTTACAGTTCAAGAAGTCAAAATTTTCTCCTCTTTTCGGTCTGCACGATCAACCCATTAATTTTTTAAAATTCAGGGTATTACAAAGATCATCCAGGTAAGCTACATGGCTTGAAAACTCACAGGTATCTGAGGGCATTGTGATGCGGTGATGCCCTGTACATGGAAACTTCAGAGTTCTGAAGCTTCCTCGTATTCAAACCAGGGATTAATTGTCCTAATCACGCTTGTATGTGCTTTGTCACATAGCTGAAACGGCTATCTGAATGAATTGTTTGAGTGCCTTCCCATACCTCAAATGGACTAAGCCTTTACAGCAGCTGTTTTTACGGAATCTTGCTTTCTTTAGGGGAGTCGCATGACTAATGTCCTTTAGAACGTCGTCGTTCAAATTGTTTGGGTCACGTGATATGCCTGTGTTCACCAAGTTATATAATTTATTTGGGAGCCTTTCTTTGGGCCAAATACTCTCAAGATTTAACAAGGTATAGTACTTGTTGAATCTGTTATACACAGCAGGAAAATTGGAGCGAGGTTCAGTGTCCAAGTCAATCGGTCTAGCTATACTGCATAATGTCAGCAGCTTACTTGATTCGTTTGAGCCCATACTCATGTACCGAACTGGGTGAAAATTGGCAAGCACAATTCTTTGGCGCTACTATGAGAAGATGATCATGTGCCTGACACAGCTAAACAAATCAGTCTGCATGTTTTGTGAATGGTTGAGGTAAACACGCTCTTTGGCTTTCATGAAGCTGCTACATAATGCTACTATGCTGACACCTCCGAAACTACATGCATTGATGAGACCATTGTGCTAATTGTTTGGAATTTCTCTATTTGCCTCTTGTATCTCAAACTGTTGGTGGTGGTGGTGTAGGCGCAGGAGGGAGAGGAGGCGGCGGTTAGAGCAACTCAATCAACTTGCCGATAGGCTGCACTCACGCCCCCGCTAGAGCAACTCAATCAACGTGAAGGTGGGTTGATGCTCGAAAGTTCTCACTTCTTCATAGCATTTTGACCGGTGTGTATTGGTCACATTCCCCATCACTAAGGCACTCGGGGCACTACGGCCGGTCCTCATTTTCCATAGGCAATGTAAGACAACATGTATGCGAGATGTCCATGATTCAAACCTGTCACGCATGGCCACTGCACATATTAATTATTTAGAGGTGATTTCACTGAACCTCGGCAACCAGGCGGTTGCTTCAGATACGAGTTGTCGTTCATCGGGTTATCGGGAGAAGATAATGATTTGGCTTATGCAAAAATTTTATCGGTAATCTATATGCTTCTAGCATGTGGTTTGCATATTTTTTTTAGTCTTTGATTTTATACAAGACATGTCAGCTATTTAAAGTAATGATAATTTGTTCATGATTATAATCAAGGGTAATACAGCTTGGAATTTTTATGAAATTTTGACCATTCATTATACAAGGATTTGATATATTAGACTATTGATAAATTTATGGCTTGATATTTTTTATTAGTTTGTACTATATATAGAATTTTTTTGTAGACACGTGCGTGCCGCATATGCATTTCCACTAGTTTAATATAAAAATGCATATATTTGTTCTAACATAACATATTCATGGTCAGTTTCTATGTTACAACTTACAACATACAATCAGATGGCACTGAGTACAGTGTATCAAGTTCACGAGACATCACGAAAAAAGGGGTTAAGTAAGCTAGATGACACATCTCATCATGCCCAGGCCCAGCTATAATTTTTATGTGATAGTTTTGTTTTTGGCCCTCCATGAGCATCACGTCTTCATACCAATATTAATTAAGAGGCAAAAAGGGGGCTGAAACTATGTTACAATTGTGGTCAGGTTCATTGGACACCAACCACATCAACTCCAGATTCATTCTGTGGTCAAACATAGTATTCTTTGCAGTGCAGCTATGTACATAGAATGCCAGCTAGCATCATTATGAGTTGTTCTTCCACTTACCTACCTTAAAGATGCACAACACGATTTTGGCTCACCCTCTTCCTATTTTGCATTCTGTGTATTAATAATGCAATCTGTATTTCAAATCTGTAGTATCTACAACACTAAATGAGCTAGGCGTTACACATTATGAGTTGTTCTGCCACTTGCCTACCATAAAGATCCATAACATGATGTTGGCTCACCCTCCTTCCTATTTTACATTCTCTGTATTAATAATATGCAATCTGCATTTCAAATCTACGGTATCTACAACACTAAATGAGCTAGGCGTGACACATGATGTTTGCTCACCCTCCTTCCTATTTTACACTTTGTCTATTAATAATATATAATATGCATTTCAAATATAAAGTATCTACAACACTAAACGAACTAGGCGTTACACTGTCTTTTAGATCTTGAAAAAGAATCTTTGAGTTGTTCCTTACCAAACAACCAATCAATTTCCAGCATATGGTGGATGCCAGCTATACATCGACCACTAAAAACTAGTCATGGCTACAAACCCACAACATTTGGCACGCCAGGTAGGAGAGCATCATGCGTGTTTATCGATCTTCATTGGCTGGCTCATGTCGCCACCAATGTCTACGCTAGAGGCGCTGCCCGCGAGGGTGGTGTTTGCTTCTCCAGTTAGGTCTTCTCCGCTGATGTCACCTTCCTTCATGGCCAAGCTCTCAGCATTATTGGGAGCCTATCGCCAATCATCTCGGTGAACTCTGCCTCTGCGGTGGAGCGGTGTAAGGGGGAATCACACCCCTACATCTCCTCCTTTGGGCGGGCCTCCTACAGGCCAAACAAGGATGATGCCAACAAATTGTTGAAGCAGCAAAGTCCAAAACAAAAAAAAAGCAAATGAATAAAAGATTGAAAGTTACATAAAAGAAGAAGAAACAAAATACGAACACAATAATAGAGAGTAAGTTTGCATGATAAAGCTGGGTACATCTATCCTGTCACCGTAGTATTTTCTACCCACCTTAATTCTTGACCCTTAGATATACTTTAAAATCGATCCAACGCATGTAAGTGTCTTACCCTAATCTGACAAGCGGACCCAGTTGGAAACTTTTTTGTTTACACCGTGTCTGCCTCTGTTCAGCTTGTTTTCGATCGTCTGTCACCATATTTGCTCACCTGTACCCATCTATTTCCTTTTCTCCGCATGCTACATAACCCCTGCCACCGCCGCCATAGAAAAAGGAAAAAAAAAACTTACCTTGACTTTAGTCTTTGGCCCCCAAGCGTAGATGTGGAGACAACAATCCCTATATCGCGTCGTCGACGTTGTGAACGCGGGATCGCTCTTGACTGTGACCCTGCGTCGCGCATCTTTCCGGATCATCGGCTGATTGGTGCCCTTCGCGGCTTCGCCCCCATTGTCCGTGCGCTGCGTGGCCATGACGGCAGTTGCGGAGGTCGGCTTTTACTCTCGCAGTTCTGTGACTCGGCACAAGGTAGAATGCCTCAGGTGAAGCTTCCTTTTCTACCACGAGGACATCATCCAATGGTGGCTGCGATCAAGAAATGCAAGACTTCTCAAAGGACGATATCGTCACCGATCGCCTTGACGCAGAAGGCAAACGAATGGCTGCTTGCGGGCTACAAGCATCTTAGGACGGTGAGGCGCTTTTATGTTGTGAACTTTACTACCTCTTATAATGAAATATGTGCTACGGCACGGTTGCGAAAAAAAATATATCATGATCTTACCTGAGATTAAAAAAAATTATATATTCGAATACATGTGCACATAAAACTATATTTCATAGTATCTCATGATATTAATTTGATTTCATAAATCTCTGTGTTTTTTCTATATATTTGGTTAAGCTTTTAAAAAATTGACTTAATAAAACAGGACGGAGGTAGCACTGCATGCACCATGTGCCAAGCCGAGAGTGTAAGGGGTAACTTGGTGGCCTTCCTACTCAACAAAGAACTGATGAGGAAAGCGGGACGTGCTCATCTCTGAAAGAGGAAAAATGGAGAATGCTTGAATGATTAACCAAGGAATGTTGGTACTCCGTTCGTTTCAAATTATAAGACGTTTTGGCTATATTTAGATACATAGCAAATGCAACGTATCTAGAAAAGTCAAAACGTTTTATAATTTGGGACGGATCTAGTACATAAGGAGGCAAGTGGGGAGCCGGATAGGCAAGCCCGTATGCCATACACGTAGGGAAACAAGCCCATGCGGCCACACAAGTAGATCACCCATACACGTAGGGGTCAAGGTGACCAAGCCTAGGCCACACAAGTAGATCACGTTTACTAATTCTATCACTACCCCGCAGTCGAAGCGTGAGCTGACGGTGAGACTAGAAGTCAACTGACATCCCCTCGCAGTCACAAGTTGGCGCGGTGCAGACACTGTGATTGGAGAGAAAACTTGCGAGGACTCATGCAGATGATAGCCCTTTGCCGATGTTGAGGTAGCCGAGCTTAAGGGTGCAATTGCCGTGTTCGAAGAAGCCGTGCTGAAGATAGCCGAGGTCGACGTAGTTGTGGTCAGGTTGCCGTGCCGATGGAGCTGCAAGCGCACAAGGGGCGCCAGGGTGATGACGGAGACGCGTCAAGGCAGTCATCATGGGAGGGGGCGATGTTGAAGTCGATGCAGTCAGGGCCATCATGGACGTAGAGAAAGGCGTCGACGCAATCGAGGCAAACGGGGTGGGAACGCGAGGGTGGATGCCGAAGTCGATGCAGTCAAGCCGCCTGAGTGCCGATGCGTGGCTGGATTTGCCAGACCCAGCAACACATCAGGACCAAAGCACGCGTCGGTGTTGCCAATACCGGGCGAACAAGGTAGAGGGCCCCAACCATACGGATCGGGCGCCTAAACAGGGGGCGCTACCCCTGTCGGAAATTGATCTCTCCCGGGGGTAGGCGGTTGCGGAAGCTTGTGGTAGCTAAGGTGAGGATCGAAACCTATGCAACTGACGCCATAAAAGAGGAAAAATGGAGAATGCTTGAATGATTAACCAAGGAATGTTTGGTACATAAGGAGGCAAGTGGGGAGCCAGATAGGCAAGCCCGCATGGGAGCCAAGCCCATGTGGCCACACAAGTAGATCACGTTAGAGTGGATGGCAAGCTTGCTTGAGGGAGTTAGAGTGCCCGGATCTCTGCAATTCGCGCTACTGCTATCGATTGAGGCCGTCACCGCCACATGTTGTGCAATAGCCGCTACTATTATGTATCGCAATAGCTACTGCCGCCATCGAGAGACCAAGAGGAGTCGGGACTGGGGAATGGCCAATTGGCAAGGGTTACATTCTTGGATGCCGGTCACTCTTTATATATGGCCGTTCATTTTGGGCCCCCACGACCTTAATTGGGCCCTTTTAGCTGTGCTAATTGAATGCCCATTTAGTGGATTTCACAGGCTAATTGTTCCTATTAGCGCTAAAGATCAAATAGCAGCGAAATTGATCCTCAGTCCCTGCATACTCACATATGCGCCCGACAACCCCACCCACCCACACAAGACCACCGGTTGACCGTACCCGCACAAGTGGAGGCACCTTCGCTCGCCCCTCACGCGCCGGCCTCTAGAAGAGAGAGGCAATGTCTTCACACCGCTCCCGCCACTGCCGCAGCGCTCCTGTGTGTGCTCCACTCCTCCAAAACGCCGGTGGCAAATCTAGGTATGTCTCATTCAGATCCCCCCTCCATCCCCATCTCCTCCTTTGCATCATCTCCTTCCCTTCCCATTCTTGATACGATTCAAGTGCAGGCTGCTACTCGGCGGCAGCATGGTGGTCCAGCTCCCCACTGCCCAGATCTCCACATCTCCCCATTACCCTTTTCTCGTGCCTTATTTGGTTATTTTCCTAATTGCTTCTTCATCACTAGTACAGTTCTAGTTTGTTTCCAGATGTGACTGACATTAATTACTTAAAAAAAATTGTATGAAGGGTTCAATCTATACCGTTAGATAGATGATCATTAAGAAGATCGATGGTATATATTCCTTTTCTCAATCTACTCTAGACCGTTGGATTGTCATAAAATCCGACAGTGTTCTTATTAATCTCGTAATTTCTAGACACACATTGCCCTAACTACCGCACGAAAGAATGGAACAACAATGTTTGCTCAATAACGCTATCCAGTATATTAATTTCCAACTACTTACGGTGTGTAGTTATTGATGCCATTAATATTGCGAGAAATATTTCCATGTTTGTCAGGCCAAATGACCAGCCTTTTTCAAAGTTTGTGTGTATGACAGTGAAATTAGTGTGTGCGACACAGTGTAGTGGTGCACACACAAATTATAGTGGCATGCACACAAATAGCGGATTTGAAGGGCATAGCTGCAAACTCTAAATTAAGTACGTACAATTTTTAAAAAGGTAAAACTCCCTCCGTCCAACACGACACAGAAATTAGTGTGTGCGACAAAGAAATGGGACAACTGCAGAGTACAAAGTCAAATGTGTCCCTCCTATTCGGGGAAATCCTAGACTCAGCCACAGGGGACGCATTCACAGGATTCGCCGACCCGAACATCAACAACCAGGTATATCAATTTAAGAGACCCCCAAGCAACGTAGAAACACTCTCCATCAAAGCAGAAATACACTCCGCATCCCTCATCACAACTCCAAATCTGCATGGACAAGTGCACCCAATAGAAACACGCAACTACCACCTAGCGGGCTACATCGGCTACCTGCAAAACTGCCTTGAGTTCATCATTGACAACATAAGGGGGACAACATGAGTCAACAAGGCATCATACAAGGTCATACCTCAACCGAATTGAATGCAGTTCACCACAGCGAGGGACGCCCACAGATAGCATCAACACCTGGGCAAGGATTCGGTGCGAGGACACGCCAAGTGGAGAAGGGGAGATGTCATGGTCCTAAGGAGGACCCTCCCAAGCCGGGCCGACAGGCCGACCAACGCCTGGGAGCAGAGCAGCGGCACCCGCCCAAGAAAGCCACCAGCCAGCGCCAATGGCGGGCGCGAGCGAGCAGGGGTACGGCCTCCCACCCCTCCCTCGTTATTCCGTGTTTTTAGGTAAATTAGGAAAATAGATAGAACATTTTATTAGATAGAATAGATTGAGATATTGCTAGAGAGGATGAAAAATAATTAGTTTTGTAAGCGGCCCAAATCTATAAGGGCTCTTTTAGGAAAATGGTAGATTGCTTAGTTTTCCAGAACTATAAATATAGGGGCCTTGTAACCATTCAATCTTAAGTAAGAATAGTTTGGAGTAATCCCATTTATTCCAGTTCCTCGCCGCCGGCCCCCCTAAAAAGTCCTAAATGGCTAGAGAGGGGTGAATAGCCTAATAAAATTTTCTATAAAATACTAGCGCAACTAATTAGTCAATTAGATAGCGAAGCTTTTTGCTACACTAAAGAGCCACCTATCCCAACAATTCTAATTAATTATAATCTCTAGATCAATAAATTGCTATGTCACTACTCACTAAAAGCTCCCAAACAAGCTATACTATAGAGCTTCACTAAATGACTCTACTAACAAGCAAGCTCTCAAATTAGCTACACTAAAGAGCTTGCTACACAACTATATATCAAATGTAAATACAAGAGTGAGTATGGTGATTATACCATCGTGAGAAGAAAGATGAACCAATCACAATTGAATACCAAGTGAATCACCGGGGGAATACCAATCACAATAGACACTGGATTTTTCTCCCGAGATTCACGTGCTTGCCGGCACGCTAGTCCCCATTGTGTCAACCAACACTTGGTGGTTCGGCGGCAAATAGGTATTTCACAAACCTAGCCCAACAAATGGGCGCCGCAAGAACCTACCCACAAATGAGGGTAACTCAATGACACGAGCAATCCACTAGAGTACCTTTTGCGATCTCCCACGGGAAAAGGTCAAGAACCCCTCACAAATATAATCCTTGATTGGGGCGGACACAATCACTAAATCTCCTCATCGATCAACAAATCACCAACCGTCCTAGGTGACGGCAATCACCAAGGGTAATAAGAAATCCACAATCACAATCACCACCTAGTGCCACCAAATGCGATCTCAAATGCACACACAAGGGTTTCCCCAACCTCTCATGAATGAGCACCAAGCTTGGAGAAGGAGAGGAAAGGGAGGTGATGCTCTTCAAGCTCACAAGATCAACACTTCAAATCCTCAATCTATTACTTAGGGTTAGCTCAAAGCTTTGTAAGAGAGAGAGAGAGGGGAGAGCTTTTCTCCTCAATTTTGAATCTCCAAAGTTGCAAGAATGGGGAAGAGAATGGAGGAAGAAAAAGGGGGGCATGGCACTTAGAACCCCAGCTGGCTGGCCTCCTCCTCCCGACCGTTGCTCAGGTCCTTCTCCCGCACTGGAAATTCCAGGCGGAGGCTTGGAATTTCTCGGGCGCGCGCTCTCCCGACCATTGGCGTTGGAAGGCCTCCCGCACTGGAAATTCTAGGCGGTGGCTTGGAATTTCTCGGGCGCGTGCTCCTCTCCACAGTTGGACTCCCGCACTAGATATTCCAGCTCAGGGCAACTAAATTTTCAACTAATTACACCAAACAAACAGAGCACCTCTAACTAGAATCATTAGCACTATGAGCAAGAAATTCCACTTAGACCGCACAACATGCCCAAAACAAGTGCCATCTCTTCCCAAAAAGCACCAAACCAAATTTAGCACTTGAGATAGCTTTTCACAAAGAAAAATTCCCGGGCTTTCTCACGCATCTCACCATGTCACTAAACGTAATGTATATGCAAATGAGACTCGCACTTAGTGACACTAGATAACCATTGCAATTAAATATATCCTCTCATTATAGTACGGTTATCTATCCTAAACCCGATCACGCACTCTACTGCGTCTTGACCGGCAAAACAAAATAGCCTTAGGTTTTATACCTTTACCTTGAGCCCATTTTGTTTTTCTCTTTTTTCTTTTCCAAGTTGGAGCACTTGATCATCTCATTTGGCCATAACCACCACTTTGACCATCATCTAGCTCCATCACTTGGTGTGTACCAACCTAGCTCATATTCATCACTTAATGACAATGGTTAGTACACTTAGGTTTCATCAATTAGCCAAAACCAAACTAGGGCTTTCAATCTCCCCATTTTGGTACTTGATGACAACCTTTCACAAAAATATGAATTAAAATCATTTTGGATTCATGTTGTTTGCCCAAGCATTTTTACCATGTGTAAAGGATTTGGACAATTTTCATAAACCCGAATTGTTAGTATTAGCTCCACCTATATATGTGCTAATAGTTTGGATTTGAAAGCTTGCACATATGCATAGATAATGTGGGAGAGTAATGACTACCAAATGATGCTAAGGTGTAAAGAATGGACCTTTGAAGCGTGATACCAATCGAGTTGCCATTTGAATACCATCCTTAGCACCATGGTTAACTAGATACACTTGCAAAACACAAACACTAGATACCTCATGAGATCAACATTAAAAGTAAGGCTCTAATACCACTTGTAAGAGTGCAAGGCACATCTAGCTATTATCCTATGCATGCTAGTTTTCATTTCATCAATCATGTTCTATATATCTAGCATACATCACACAAGCATGGATATGGAACTTAAAACTTGTGTCATGCAAGCAAACATATGTAATGTACATACAAATACAACATACAAGTTTATGAGCTTGTTCCCCCTACTTGTGTGCTTCAAATTTTAATTGGTCCCCTTCCTTTCTTCTATCTTGTCTTTGTGCTTCTCTCCCCCTATCTTTGTGAATTACTTCTCCCCCTTTGGCATTAATTACCACAAACGGTGAGCTCAAGTTTTAGATAGGTGAGGTGAAACATTGTTATATGAGGATCATTTTCCCTGGTTCAATCTAGATCACTTGCAAAAGATATTTAACTCGGTTTGATCCAATATGGCAAGCTTCTTGACACCTCATTGCAAGGGTTATCTTGACAATGTTGAGTTAAACACTTATAGCTCATTTTCTAGATTAAACGCTAGGTTCACAAGCCCACGAACGTGTCATATACTACCGCTAGATCATTTCAAACATAGAAGCAATAGTGGTACCATACAAGCATCAAAATCATTTAATTTTCATGGATGATCCTAATACATATGAGGAATGACTAGATGCACTAAACAAATCCTTAGCAAAGGATGAATGACATGTCAACTAATTTTACCTTGCTTTGCTCGAACGAGAGGCATGTCATATAAGTTGGGGGTACATCAACACATATTTGAGAAGTCAAGTATGTTCAATTCATTGCTTAGCTTGCAAAACCTCTTCTCATCAAGTGGCTTGGTGAAAATATCGGCAAGTTGATCATCGGTGCCCACACTCTCAATATAAATGTCCCCTTTTTATTGATGATCTCTAATGAAATGATGTTGGACATCTATATGCTTTGTTCTTGAATATTGAACCGGATTGTTGGTGAGCTTCATGGCACTCTCATTGTCACATAGCAATGGCACTTGTTTGAACTTGATTCCTAAATCATTCAAAGTAGCCTTCATCCAAAGTAATTGAGCAAAACAACTACTAGCCGAAATGTACTATGCTTCGGTGGTTGAAAGAGCTACACTATTTTACTTCTTTGATGACCAAGACACAAGTGATCTTTCCAATAATTGACATATGCCCAATGTGCTCTTTCTCTCAACTTTGCATCCCGCATAATCGGAGTCCGAATATCCAATCAACTCAAAGTTTGCTCCTTTGGGATGCCATAATCCAATATTTTGTCTATGTTTCAAGTACCTCAATATTCTCTTTGTTGCCTTCAAATGACTTTCTCTTGGTGAGGCTTGGAATCTAGCACACATGCATACACTAAACATCACATCCGGCCTTGATGCGGTCACATAGATTAGGCTTATAATCATAGACCAATACATCTTTTGATCCACCATGTTGCCACTAGCATCACTATCCAAGTTTCCATTTGTCCCCATAGGTGTATTAATTGTCTTTGTATCATCTATTCCAAACTTCTTGAGCATGTCTTTGATGTACTTGCCTTGACTTACAAATATGCCATTCTTCATTTGCTTGATTTGAAGACCAAGGAAGTAACTATGCTCTCCAATCATGGATATCTCAAACTTATTAGCCATCATCTTTCCAAACTCTTCACAAAAGTCTTAATTGGTTGAATCAAAGATAGTGTCATCAACATAAATTTGCAACACAAACAAGTCATTGCCAATCTTCTTGGTGAAGAGAGTAGTGTCAACCTTACCCATCTTGAACCCTTTAGAGAGTAGGAAATCCCTCAGCCTCTCATACCATGTTCTAGGTTCTTGCTTTAAGCCATACAATGCCTTTCTCAACTTGTAAACATGGTTGGGCTTCTTCTCATCTTTAAAATCGGGTGGTTGTTCAACATATACCAACTCATTTATGCACCCATTCAAGAAAGCACTCTTCACATCCATTTGGTATAACTTGATGCTGTGGGCACAAGAATAGGCTAGCAAAATCCTAACTGTTTCTAATCTAGCAACCGAGGCATATGTTTCTCTAAAGTCAAGACCCTCAACTTGAGTGTAACCTTGAGCTACCGATCTTGCTTTGTTCCATACAACAATCCCATCTTGATCTTGCTTGTTCTAAAAGGCCCACTTGGTTCCAATCACATTATGATCCTTAGGCCTCTCAACTAACTCCTATACTTGATTTCTTGTGAAATTATTTAGCTCTTCATGCATGGCATTGACCCAATCAATATCCTTTAAAGCTTCATCTATCTTCTTTGGTTCAATTGATGATACAAATGAGAAATTCTCACAAAAAGAAGTCAATCTTCATCTAGTTTGCACACCTCTTGAAATATCTCCAATAATAGTATCAAATGGATGATCTCTTGCAATATTGGTTGGTTGGAGTATTTGAACTTGATTGCTTGCACTTGGTTTGTCATTTGAATGATCCACTTGAGATGATGAACTATGCACTTGTTGTTGATCTTGCACTGAGCATCACTTGTACTAGCTTGATTTTGATCATGAGAACCACTAGCTTGCATATTTGAGTTAGAAAGCACTTGATTCTTGTCATCTTCAACATCAATCAACTATCTAGGCCCTATATCACCAACATCCATGTTCTTCACTGCATTAACTAATTGAGTGCCTCTTACATCATCTAGATTCTTATCTTCTTCTTGGGAACCCTTGGTTTCATCAAATTCAACATCATGAACCTCCTCAAGAGTATCACTTGCCAAATTCCAAACTCTATAAGTCTTGCTAGTAATGGAGTATCCAAGCAAGAAACTTTCATCATATTTCTTCTCAAACTTGCTCAATCTAGTGTCTTTCTTCAAGATATAGCATTTGCAACCAAAAACTCGAAAGTATGCAATATTGGGCTTTCTACCATTCAAGATCTCATATAGGGTTTTCTCCAACATAGGATGATAATAGAGACGATTGATATAATAGCAAGCTGTGTTGATTGCTTCGGCCCAAAATGAATGGCTAACATTATACTCATTAAGCATTGATCTTGCCATGTGAATCAAAGTTCTATTCTTCCTCTCAACAAGGCCATTTGATTGTGGAGTGGACTTGGCCGAGAATTGATCCTAATGCCAAACTCATCACATAGCTCATCAATTCTTGTATTCTTGAATTCACTATCATTGTCACTTCTAACTTTCTTGATTGTAGTTTCAAACTCATTGTGAATGCTCTTGATGAACGACTTGAATGTATCAAACACATCACTCTTGTCAACAAGAAAGACTACCCATGTATATCTTGTAAAATCATCCACTATCGCAAAGCCATATTTGTTGCCACCAATGCTAGTGTATGTTGTTGGCCCAAACAAATCTATATGTAGTAACTCAAATGCCTTAGATGTGCTCATGATGCTCTTCTTAGGATGTGTGTTACCAACTTGCTTTCTGGCTTAACAAGCACTGCACAATTTATCTTTCTCAAATGTGACATCTTTCAAGCCTCTAACAAGATCATGCTTAATCAATCTATTCAATTGTTTCATTCCAACACGACCAAGCCTTCTATGCCATAACCAACCCATGCTAGATTTAGTGAACAAACATGTTGATAATTGTGTTTCACTAGCATTGAAATCAACCAAGTATAGATTTTCATATCTAAATCCTTTGAATATTAAGTTAGAGTCATCTATGCTTATGATTCACACCAAATATGCACTTGAAACTGAGATCACATAATTGAGCTACCGACAATAGGTTGAAGTTCAAGCACTCTACTAGTAGCACATTGAAAATGCTCAAGTCATTGGATATTGTAATCTTACCAAGCCCTTTGACCTTGCCTTTGCTATTGTCACCAAATATGATACTATCATAACCATTGCTATCATTGGTGTTGATTGAATTGAATATTCTTGCATCATCGGTAATGTGTTATGTGCACCCACTATCGAGCACCCAATGCTTTCCTCTAGCTTTGTAATTGACCTACAAAAGAAGATCAATTCTTTTTAGGTACCCAAATTTGCTTGGGTCCTTAAAGGTTAGTCATTAAGCTCTTTGGTACCCAAATGGCCTTCTTTTTTGGGCCCAACATGGATGTACCAACAAACTTAGCCTTCATACCATTGGCACCCTTAGTAAGCAAATAACAAGAATCAAACTTAATTGAGGATACATTAGCATGTGATTTCCTGTTCTTGCAATCATGCTCTTTGCGACTAACTTGCTTGCTACTATAGCAATACCGACCATTGTTCTTCACAAAACTAGTCTTGTGAGGAGCAAAGGCCACCTTGCCCTTCTTGGGGGTATAGCCTAATCCCTCTTTATAGAGAGATACTCTTTGGCTACCTAAGCACATAAGCAAGTGGTCCTCACCACCATAGGCTTTGCCTAAGGCACAAGTGAGCTCATTGACCTCCTTCTTGAGGGTCTCATTCTTAACCATTAGTGGTATCACAAGTGAAACCATCACTAGTAGATGAAGTAGAAGGGGAAGTGCTACAAGAAGGGTTATTGAGAGCAACAATGATAGGATCATAAAAAGATTCACTAATTAGATCACAACTAGAGCCTATGTCACATGTTACAACAACCTCTTTCTTGGCTTGCTCAAGAAGAGAGGAGTGAGCCTTTTCAAACTTAGTGTGAGCCTTGCCAAGCTCCTCATGGTCTTCCTTTAGACTATCATGAGAAGCATTGAGCTCATCAAAGAATTGCTTAAGAGCTTTAATCCCCTTGCACAATTCTTTGCACTCCTTCCTCTTTAACTCAAGACAAGAATGAGCTTGTTCTAGCATGTCCATGAGGTCTACCTCCTCATCACTATCACTATCACTCTCATCATTTTGTACCTTAGTGGACTTAGCCATTAAGCATGTTGATGAAGTGTCGAAGAGAGAAGGTTTGTTATTGATGGCGATGCTTGCTAGTGCCTTCTTGATAGATTTCTTGTCATGATCACTAGAATCAGCATCATCCGAAGAGCCATCACTATCCCAAGTGACCACATAGCCTCTACCCTTCCTTTTCTTCTTGAATGTTATCTTCTTCTCTTTCTTTTCCTTCTCCTTCTTTTCTTTCTTCTTCTCATCCTCATCATTGTGACTATTATAGAGACAATCTGCTACAATGTGATCCTTGCTCTTGTATTTGTAGCATCTTCTCACATACTCCTTGTTGTGATCTCTTCTTTTTCTTGCACCATAGCCCTTCTTCTTCATGAATTTGCCCATCTTGCGCACAAAGAGAGCCATAGCTTCATCATCAAAGTCATTAGCTTCTTCCTCTTCACTTGATTCTTCTTTCTTAGCTTTGCCCTTGCTCTAGGATGAGGTGCTAGCCTTGAATGCTACACTTTTCTTCTTCTCATCTTGGTTAACCCTCTCCCTTTCCACACGGTATGTCTCTTGTGTCATGACATCACCTAGTACTTGGTTATGGGTTAGGTCCTTCAATTCTATTCTTATGATGATCAATCTCAATGTCTCAAATCTTGGAGGTAAGCACATCAAGAACCAATGAGAGACATCATCACCATTTATCTTCTCACCCAAAGTCTTCAAGTCATTGATGATACCTTGCAATCTATGGAATATCTCCGGAATGCTCTCATCATTCTTTGTCTTTAAGTTTGTCAACTGTCCTTGAGAATGTACAACTTGGCACTCTTGACCGCCGGTGTGCCCTCATAAGTTTCTTTCAATCTCTTCCACACTTCACTAGCTCTTTCACAATACTTGATTTGCTCAAACACCTTTGAATCAATGGCATTGTAGATGGTGTTGAGAGCCATTATATTGCATTGCTTGTTCGCCTTTTCTTGGTTGGTGAGATTGGTGGGATCAAGAATTACATAGTCACTCTCGGTCACATCCCACACTTGATCATTGATTGAACCAAGATACATCTTCATCTTTCTCTTCCAATAATTATAACATGTGCCATCAAAGAAAGGTGGTTTGCCCCCCACATGGTTGAACACAACTTGAGTCATCTTTTGACACTGAAGGTTGTTAAGCCTTGATTAAACGATGACCACGTCTTCGATAACACTTGAAAGGTTCTAAATGGCTAGAGGGGGTGAGTAGCCTAATAAAAATTTCTACAAAACACTAGAGTAACTAATTAGTCAATTAGAAAGCGAAGCTTTTTGCTCTAGCTCTAAAAAGGGTTGCAAGCCACCTATCCCAAAAATTCTAGTTAATTATAATCTCTAGATCAATCAATTGCTATGTCACTACTCACTAAAAGCTCTCAAACAAGCTACACTAAAGAGCCTCACTAAATGAGCTACTCTACTAACAAGCAAGCTCTCAAATTAGCTACACTAAAGAGCTTGCTACACAACTATATATCAAATGTAAATACAAGAGAGTGAGTAGGGTGATTATACTACCGTGGGAAGAAAGATGAACCAATCACAATATAAATACCAAGTGAATCACCGAGAGAATTCCAATCACAATAGACACAAGATTTTTCTCCTGAGATCCACGTGCTTGCCAGCACACTAGTCCCCATTGTGTGGACCAAAACTTGGTGGTTCGGTAGCTAATAGGTATTTCACAAACCTAGCCCAACAAATGGACGCCACAAGAACCTACCCACAAGTGAGGGTAACTCAATGACACGAGCAATCCACTAGAGTACCTTTTGCGATCTCCCACGGGGAAAAGGCCAAGAACCCCTCACAAATATAATCCTTGATTGGGGGCAGACACAATCACCAAATCTCCTCACCAATCAACAAAACAGCAACCGTCTAGGTGACGGCAATCACCAAGAGTAATAAAAAATCCACAATCACAATCACCACCTAGTGCCACCAAATGCGATCTCAAATGCACACACTTGGAGAAGGAGAGGAGAGGGAGGAGATGCTCTTGAAGCTCACAAGATCAACACTTCCAATCCTCAATCTCTTACTTAGGGTTTGCTCAAAGTTTTGGAAGAGAGAGAGGGGGGAGAGCTTTTCTCTTCAATTTTGAATCTCCAAAGTTGCAAGAATGGAGGAAGAAGAAGGGGGCACGCCACTTAGAACCCCAACTGGCTGGCCTCCTCCTCCCGACCGTTGCTCAAGTCCTTCTCCCGCATTGGAAATTCCAGGCGGAGGCTTGGAATTTCTTGGGCGGGCACTCTCCCGACCATTGGCGCTAGAAGGCCTCCCGCACTAGAAATTCTAGGCGGCGGCTTGGAATTTCTCGGGCGCGCGCTCCTCTCCACAGTTGGACTACCGCGATAGAAATTCTAGCTCGGGGCAACTAAATTTCTAGCTAATTACGCCAAACAAACAGAGCACCTCTAACTAGAATAATTAGCACTATGAGCAAGAAATTCCAGTTAGACTTCACAACATGCCCAAAGCAAGTGCCATCTCTTCCCAAAAAGCACCAAACCAAATTTAGCACTTGAGATAGCTTTTCACAAAGAAAAATTCCTAGACTTTCTCACGCATCTCACCACGTCACTAAGCGTAATGTATATGCAAATGAGACTCACACTTAGTGACACTAGTTAACCATTGCAGTTAAATATATCCCCTCTTTATAGTACGGTTATCTATTCTAAAACCGATCACGCACTCTATTGTGTCTTGACCGGCAAAACAAAATGGTCTTAGGTTTTATACCTTTGCCTTGAGCCAATTTTGTTTTTCTCTTTCTTCTTTTCCAAGTTGGAGCACTTGATCATCTCATTTGGCCATCACCACCACTTTGACCATCATCTAGCTCCATCACTTGGTGTGTACCAATGTAGCTCATATTCATCACTTAATAACAATGGTTAGTACACTTAGGTTTCATCAATTAGCCAAAATCAAAATAGGGCTTTCACCCCCTCCTCTCCCTGTGCCCGCGCCCCCACTACCTTAGGGCACTGCCGCCGCCATCCTCTCCCACCTCGCCTAGGCGCGGCCACCACCGCTGCCCCTAGCCGGCCCTAACCAGACCCCTCCAGCATGGACCATCACATAACCCTAGCTGCCATTTTTTATCTCTTTAATTTCCCCTTTCAACTCGAAGAGAACCACCGCCATCGAAGAATAAATGCCTCTCTGCGTTGATCCTCGACATCGATTGGCTCTCTCCGGTGAGTTTTGTTGTCTTCTTTGCCTCAGTAATCTCTTTTCTCACCTATGGCATCCATTTTCATAATGCTCTTGCCCATGCCCCACCTTTTTTCCTCTCTTTGGTGGCTCCCATTGTTAGATTTGTTGACATGTGAACCGTCTTCACAAGAATCGTCTTCATGACAGCCCGGCGTGCCTAAGTGGTATGTCGCCGTAGGCTTCTCTCGAAGCTCACTAGATTCTGGTGGGTCCCTACCCTCAAATCAGCCCAAAGACTCACTTGAGGTCATCATATTTGGAGGAAGGAGAGGGGCGAAGAAACACATATTGACAAGGTATGTTTTAATTTTCCTTTCCTTTTTTTCCTTTTCTGAAGCAACTTTTCTCTTTTTGGGCCATAGAGTCCACAATTTTGCTCTCAAAATTTGTGTGTGACAATGAAATTAGTGTGTGCGACACAGGAATGACGAGGGTAGTGGTGCACACACAAATTATAGTGGCTTGCATGCAAATAGCAGATTTGAAGGGCATAACTGCAAACTCTGAATTATGTACAAACAATTCTCACAAAGGTAAATACTCCCTCCATTTTAAATATATTACATTTAGGCCAAGCTAACTAGTTCAAATATTTAGCTTCTCCTGAAATCATATATTTAAACCGAGGTAGTAACCGAGTGGCATGAGTTCAAGAAAGTACCCTTCAAGGGGATCAAATTAAGACCACAAGAAATGGAAGGCATTCACCTCATTGTTGCATGGTTCTGTATAGCTCTATATTTCTTTATCCCTTTGTGAAGAACCTTTAAAGTTGAGGAGTGCAAAATTAGAACAACAAAATACCAAATGGTTATAACATTATTTCAGGTGAAAGATTGCTAACATGCATACTGCCTTCCTCCTATCTTCACTACTGGAGACCGCGGCTTTGCCAAGTGTTTTTACACTCGGCAAAGAGCCCTTTGCACTCGGCAAAGCCTTTGCCGAGTGTAGCACTCGGTAAAGTCCGCTCGGCAAAATTTTTCTTGGCAAAGGGTCTTTGCTGAGTGCTTTTTATCGGGGCACTCGGCAAAATAAAAAAAATTTTGCCGAGTGCTTGGGGCGGCACTCGGCAAAATATTTCGGCCGTTGTGGCGCCGGCCGTTAACGGTTATTTTGCCGAGTGCCCGACCCAGCACTCGGTAAAAACAATTTTATTTTTTTTAAAAATTACTTTGCCGAGTGCCCCAGCCCAGGCACTCGGCAAAGTTTTTTTTTTTAAAAAAGTACTTTGCCGAGTGCCCTTGCCCAGGCACTCGGCAAAGTTTTTTTCATTTTTTAAAAAAAATACTTTGCCGAGTGCCCCTGCCCAGGCACTCGGCAAAGTTTTTTTATTTTTTTTAAATAATTTCTTTGCCGAGTGTCCCTGTTTAGGCACTCGGCAAAGAATTTCTGAATTTTTAAAAAAAATACTTTGCCGAGTGCAGCAGCGAGGCACTCGGCAAAGAAATTATATATTTTTTTTTGAAAAATCTTTTTCGAGTGCCTTGCCCATGGCACTCGGCAAAGACCCCGAGAATTGCAAAAAAAATTTACATTCCATTGTAACAGACACTATATATATATACATCAATCATCACATCTGTATCACCAACATGCATTATATATCACAAGCACACGCATATTTAATAAATCCATCGAAAATCCAACACAAATGCACCAAAGTTCAACATCACAAGTTTATTATTACAAGTTCAACATCACAAAGTTCAACATCCCTACTGCGGCGACGGAGACTGCAGGTGTGCCCCCCCGAACTACGGTGAAGGACCGGACTACGGCGAAGGGTTGACGCGATCAGCCGCCGGTGACACGGTAGCGGGATTGTTTGAACCCACCGATGGAGGCTGCACAAAAGAGAAGAGATTGCATGTGTTAGACTCAAAATTGAAATTTTTGGCAGCACCTCCCCTACACGGGGAGGTTTCCAACCTGCAAGAAACAACGGCACGAAGGCCGACAATCACAACGGCATGAAGGCCGACAATCCCAACGGCACGAAGGCCAACAATCACAACGGCACGAAGGCCGACAATCCCAACAGCACGAAGGTCGAAAATCACAACGGCACGAAGGCCGACAATCCCAACGGCATGAACACATTGAACTTTCATACTCACAGGAGTGAAGTGTCGAACCGGAGCTGGAGCTGGCAACTGCACTTGGACACCCGATGCTTGCCCGATGGTTTGCATGATCTGATACATGTCCACCATCTGCTTCTTTGTTGCCTCCAGCTCTGCGGTTAGGTGCGCTTGCATCTCCCTTATCTCTGCCAGCTCGGCCTGTAGTGTTTCAATCACATGTTTCAGTATTGCAAATCTAATCAATGTGTGTAACGTTCAATGTACGACGAGTGAAACCGGAATTACCTGAAGTTCGTCGACCTGCGACAGTGTTGGAGTAGGCCGTGCACATATGGGAAGGCTTCTGGCCATGCTCTGTGCCCTCATGTCGGAGAGAGAGGGTGCAGAGCTCGAGGAGTCGGCGCCGTCTGCAATCCACAACCGCCCGTGCTTCCTGCCTTGCCCCAGCCTCATGATCACCTCTGTCTCAAGGGGCTCAGTGCTCAGATTGTGATCTGAGCCACGGAGCACCCTAACTGCCTCTGTGTAGTCTCTGACCTTAGCGTGGATGCTCGGGTCAGAGTAAGCCTAGGCAGTGGCATCCGGGTTGAAGACGACACCGGATTTCACTGGGCCCATGTGGGACACAGCCCATGCCCCAAACTTCGACACCGGCACGTCCGGGTGTGCCACCTCCTGCGAGAAAGACGGCAAGATGATTAGAAATCAGGCAAAATTGAGCATTAGAATAGATAAATGACATCTCGTACAAGTGCCCGCTTGAATGCGGGGAAGTTGCGGCTGCCTTGGTGGTGAGTTGGACCGGTCCTCAGTGCCCGCTTCCACTTGCCTAGCTCGTGCTTTGCGATGTACGCCGGGTCAAGGTACCTGTCCACGATCCTCGACCATGCCGATCTATGCGACATGCACCATGAGGCTGGCACCTACACATCATCAAGTGTTTGACATATAAGAAGATCAATTCTGGACCTACTAAATCTCAAAAAAATAAATATTATTCACCTACCTAAAGGTACTGCTCCTTGGTTAGCGCCACCTTTCTTGTGCCGGTTTTGTTGAGGGGCTCTTTCTTGATGGACCTATAGTAGTCGACATGGGCCTGGAGTCGCGCCTCGTGAATCATGTCGCCGACGTACTTCTTACAGGCTCTGTGTGCCGTCTGATCCGCCAGGGTCTCTCGACCTTCTTCGGCCTTGAAGTACCTCTGCATACAAACACGATGTATCCGTTCATTATTTCAATAAAAGACTTAAGCAATGGAGGAGATGTATTGAGCTATGTTGTGAGACACTTACCCAAAAGTCCGCCAAAACCCGCTCCTGCTTGTTGTCCTACTCGTCATCCGAGCCGAGCTTGTACCTGTCCCATGACCAGGCCAGCTTCCACCTCCCCTCTTTCAAGTCCACAAGGCCGGAGAAGTGTTTCCTGCATAGACATCCCAAGATGGTAGCGGGGGTGCGTGGGGGGTCAAGAGCACCCGACAGAACTAGCCAGCCCCTGCATAAGTGATTAAGAAAAATTTTCAGTTTCTCTTTTCATTTTCAACGTATCATATGAAGTACTAGTGATAACATCTATAGTTACTTACCTTCTTCCCACAGGACGAGCCAGTGGGCGTCGGTCAGGAAGCAGAACCGGAGGAAGGCTTGTGGGACCTCGCAAGTAGGGAGCCAACTAAGCAGAACTGTCCTCCGTCTGCTGAGTCCCCTCGTCCCCCGATGGAGTGTCTGTGGTTGTGCCCGTGGCCGCCACGTGGTCCTCTAGGGTAGGAGACGGGTCCTCCGGCTGGTTAAGACATAGGGGGGGCCTAGGCCTTCTCCACTGCTTTCCTGTTGTAGGAGGCCGCATCTCTAGGTTTGGCCTATCGCACAATGTCACCAGGTCCACTCTAGCCTTAGGGTTGTCCTTAGACTTGTCAGTGTCCATGAGCGTTGCCCAAAGTGCCTCGGCGATATTCTTTTTAGTGTGCATGACATCAATGTTATGGGGCAGTAGGAGGTCATTGAAATAGGGGAGCCTCGTCAAGCCGGACTTATGAGTCCACATATGTTGCTCACCATATCCCATGAAACCACCATCTTCGTTGGGCACAAGAGCATCTATCGGAGCACGAACCTCCGCCCCAGTCCTCAAGTGCAGTCTAGGGTCCGTCACTTTGACACCTTTCGTAAAGCTCTTGACGTCTTCTCTGAATGGATGGTCAAGAGGGAGGAATTGACGATGTTTGTCGAACGACAAATACTTGCCACCCTTCTTCAACCATATGAACCTCACAGCTTCCTTGCATATTGGGCATGGGAACTTCCCCTGAACACACCGGGCGCACATTAACCCGTACGCTAGGAAGTCGTGCAGGGAGTAGTGGTACCAGACGTGCATTTTGAAGCTAGTCTTCGTAGCTCGGTCGTATGTCCACACCCCTTTGACCCAAGCATCGATCAACTCATCTATCACATGCTCCATAAAGACACCCATATTACTCCCTAGGTGTCCAGGGATTATCAACGACAGGAACACGGTATGCCGTTGAAAGGAGACGTCGGGGGGAGATTCAGGGGGATGACGAACACGGACCAACATGTGTATGGTGCAGCCATCATGCCATATGGATTGAACCCATCTGTTGCCAGCGCGACACGTACATTACGAGCCTCCTCTGCTTTGAGAGGATGTCGCGAATTGAAGTACTTCCATGCATCAGCATCGGATGGATGTACCATCTTCTCAGGATTGTACCGTGTGCTGTTTTTGTTCCATGTCATCTGTTTCATGGATTCCTCGGTCATGAATAGCCATTGGAGACTCGGCAGGAATGGAAGGTGTCGTAGGACTCTCATGGGGATCTTAAGCTGCCTTTTCTGGCCATCGCCTGAGTCTACCTCCATGTACCTGGAGGATTTACACTTCGGGCAGTACTTTGCATCCGCGTGTTCTTTCCTAAATAGGACGCACCCCTTTGGACACACATGTATCTTGTCATACGACATCTTAAGTGCAAGAAGGAGCTTCTCTGACTCGTACAAGTTCTTCGGCATAATGTGTGTCTTCGGTAGCATATCGCTCCACACAGCCACCATCTTGTCGAAGCCTTCTCGACTTAGGTTTAACTCGACCTTCAACCCCATTACACGACCAATGGCATCCAGCTGAGAAACATTAGTATGATCATGAAGGGGCCTCTGTGCCGAGTCCAACATCAGGTAGAAGGCATCTGCGGCAGCCTCCATCTCCTCCTTGTCATGTCCTTCAGCGAACTGAGCTTGGTGCGTGTCATCCAGCATGTCTGCTACCCCGGCATCATCATCGAAAGCCTCGAGCCATGGTCTCACCACCTCCTCCCTGATACGATCGGCTTCACCATGGTGGATCCACCGATGGTAGCCCAGAGTAAATCCAAACTTCACAATATGTTTACCCATGGTTAACCTATCTTTCATTCTTCTGTTGTCACAACCACTGCACGGACAAACCACTAGAGAATGGCCTCCAGCACTCTCGCCAAATGCATGATGTAAGAATTCTTCGACCTTGACTATAAACAGCAAGTCGTAATCATGCTCGTCTCTCCAGAGCGTGTACATCCACTCACGGTCCTCCATCCTTTAACAGACGTATCAGCACATATGAGTCACCATCAATTGCATCTACGCGGTGTCCCTACTCTCTAATAGGTGAGGATAGGTCCTAATCCCACCCGTGGATCCATAGATGAGGTTAGTTGCCATGCTCCGCTCCTATCCGAGATGGAATTTCGGCGCTTTCCTCGTTGTTCTCTCTCGATACCGCCCGCAAGGAGAGTGTGTATCCAGAGAACAACAACGGGGTGATGCTTAAACACCATCTCGCATCGAGCGACCATGGAAACTAACCCATCTACGCATCCGCTGGCTATCCAAAAACGTGGACAATCCGAAACAGAAACACTCGCAGATATGCAAAGACCTGCATAACTCCGACCGTATCTCTTTCGGACGGGAGACGCCTAACTGGGATCAGCGACCTAAGACCATGATACGAATAGAGGGGTTATACCTAGGGTGCCGGTGAGGTCAAGGCTAAGCGGGGTGTGGCGAGTCGGTGCAAGGGCGCGCGCCATGACGCGTGTGCAAAGTGAACCCTCCACAACGCCGACGAAGACAATCGGGTCACCGAGGTCCCTCCGCCGGGCCTCCTCCTGCATAAAAAGGCAATACATTAGTGACAATTGAAAATTTTGGCAGAACCTCCCTCGCACGGGAGGTTTCAAAAACTCACAAAAAGATCGGCACGAAGGCCAACATCCACAAACAACGGCTCGATGGCGAAAACCACATACAACAACTATTACCACTAACAAGGGCTCGATGATCGACATCCATTGCACGATTTGAATAAAAAGGAAGGGCGAACCTAGTGTGCTTGTCGTCGACGGTGGCGCGGAGTCGGGAGCGGGGCGCCGAGGGCACGGCACCGCCCAAGAAATGAGGCGTGGACAGCAGCCGGGCTCCTCCTCCCTCTTCCTCCTCCCTTCTCCTCTCCACCTCCCTTCTCCATCTTCCTCCTCCTTCTCCTCTCCTCCTCCTTCTTCCTTCTTCTTCTTCTTCCTCCTCCTTCTCCTTCTTCCTCCCCTTCTCTCCTCCTCTTCTCCCTTCCCTTCTCTCCCTCCTCCCCTCCTCCTCCTACCCCCCCGCTCCTATGGGTGGCGCGACCAGGGGAAGGATGGCAGGACACGGCCACACGCACAGCTGAAATGGCTTCACTGGTCGGCACCAACCAACACCACCGGGCGACCGAGGCGAGGGGCAGGTCATGGAGAGCTACTGGAGAGAAGGCCACCAGGTGGGGGAAGAAAGCCAAGGACGACGGCCAGCGCCAGTCATGATGGCAGGTCATGAGGGCTCACGGGTGGTGGCGATTCACGGGCGAGGCGCCAGTGGCATGGGGTGGGTGGTGGCAAGGCTGGGGTGGGGTGGGCGCGGGAGCGGGCGTGGCTAGGGGCGTGAGGGTTGGGACGCGCGGGGTTGGGCCGGTGGGCTTTTAGGGCAATTTTTTTTGAAAATCAACTTTGCCGAGTGCCCCAGGGCCGGCACTCGGCAATTTTTTTTTATTTTTAAAAACTTATTTTGGCGAGTGCCAGCCCCAGGCACTCGGCAATTTTTTTTTATTTTTTAAAAACATATTTTGCCGAGTGTAAGCCTTGGGCACTCGGCAAATTTTTTTTAATTTTTTAAAACTTATTTTGCCGAGTGCCAGCGCCCAGGCACTCGGCAATTTTTTTTTTATTTTTGAAAAATCAACATTGTTGAGTGCCCCCTGGGTCGCCACTCGGCAAAGCCCACTTTGCCGAGTGCCCCCCATGGCACTCGGCAAAAAAAAATTGATTTTGGGCCCAAATTTTTTTCTGGGGCCTTGTGACAGTATTTCAAACTCTATTTTAAAATTTGGGGTAATTTTGACTTTTTTGATATATTTTATTAGTTTATTTCGCTTCGTCGAATTTTTCGGGATATTTCAAATTTGAACTGCAGGTACATGGAATAATGGACTTTGGTCATCCAAAAATTGATACTCATGATATTTAGGGTATGTTTCGGCCGTATCCAGGAACTCACATGAAATCTCGAGCATCTCGTTGACGTAACATGTCGAGGTACTTGCCGAAAATATGATTTTAAATTATATAAAATGCAAACGAAGTCCAAAAATCACGAAACTTGTCGAGGCGTCGTGTTATCGCATGTGGAGGCTGTGGTAAAAAATTGAAAAGGTTTCGAGCAAGTTGTGACATCGGATGCCAAAAACCCAGACATCTCCACATGCACAGATGTTTGCCAAAGTGCCGCGGCACTCGGCAAAGCCCAGTTTTGCCGAGAGTCAGGCTTTACCGAGTGCCTGCAATCGGCAAAGCCACCTTTGCCGAGTGCTTTATTTTGCCGAATGCGGCACTCGGCAAAATATTGCTTTGCCGAGTGCCCCGATAAAAAACACTCGGTAAAGTCTCAAACACTCGGCAAAGTCCAGTTTTCCAGTGGTGCTTGCCTGAGTTTGGAAGATCTTGGAGCCATGTTGGGCATGTTAGTCAACTCATTACTGAATTCTATTTCTGAAGATGTCAAAGCAGTGGCTAGAGAAGCCATTTGTTTGAGTCTTAGAGCTCTATCTTCAGTTGGGACAAACGGCAGTATCCTCCTCTTCTTGTGCATAATGAGAGAACGCTTCCTTTGCCTTCAAGCATCTGAGAAAGATGAAGTAAATAGCTTGAGTTAGTACCATAGCAAATGCATCTTTCTGATTCATACTCAATCTGACTTATATATATGCATGATATATACCAGTTCAGTTTATGTTTAAATCTAACAATAATTTGGTACCAGTAAAATGTTAGGCAGTATGGAAATCAATCCTGTGTAAAACAACCGTGCAATTTTTCAATATCTGTAGATATATGGTGCATACACTTAACATACAAACTAATTACCCAAAGAATGCCAAGAGTTTATAACGCAAACTACTGAACTCCTTTAAGTGACCAACGAAAAACGCGGATAGGAGTTTAAAAACTTATGACCAAAAGCATATTTTAAGTCTGCAGTATCCTTTACTTGACTGGAATATAGGAAGTATGCTGAGTAAAAATACTACTAATGAAAAAATATAATAAAAGCTTGTTTCAGCGAAAGCAGTGTAGGCCAAAGGCAGGACCTACATTGGGCCTGTTCGCTAGGAGGAATTTAAAGAAATCTGGAGGAATCTGTGAGAGCATGAACCGTGTTTTCAGCCGTAAACAGTGCAAAACCAGCTGATTTTGGCACCAGCCGAACGAGCCCATTATGGTTAAATGAATGAAACCAAGATAATCAAGACGATAAAAGTGCAAAATATCACACAACAGAAATCAGTCAATCTATGAAAGCTTTGGCAATCTAAAAATTGGGTCACATTTTTTTCAGTCACACATTACCATAACTACCACGAAATAATGCAACAACAATGTTTGCTCAGTATTTCTATTAGCATTGTAAGTGACTACACCTAGGCTTGGATCGGATAACATAGCTAGTAGAATTGTGTCCATGTTGCTATTAATGATATAGTCTAGTTCAGATCTTGCTACTAGAATTATGTAGATGTTGATCACCCTGGGTTTGGTAGACGTACGTTGACTTATTAAGGCCTCCTTGTTGTCTAACATTTTGCCTAGTGTTTGTGCATGCTAAAGTTTTTAGGGGGGGGCGCAGGTCAGGCTGAGGGGAGTGGCATTGGGAGGAGGTCAACACAGATGTGGAAGAAGATGGCCCGCACGGGTGGAGAAGTATAGGTTAAAAAAAGAAGAAAAAGGTAAGATGATGCTAGGTGGGACACGCAGATGACTGACTACGGCTAACGGTGCAACTAATGGGAATCATGTCATTGCTATCTATCTCTTCCTACCAAAAAAACAAGGGTGATCACGTTTCTCCAACCAAATTG
The DNA here is from genome assembly GCA_904845875.1 of Miscanthus lutarioriparius. Classification (NCBI taxonomy): domain Eukaryota; kingdom Viridiplantae; phylum Streptophyta; class Magnoliopsida; order Poales; family Poaceae; genus Miscanthus; species Miscanthus lutarioriparius. The sequence continues at coordinate 60,802,438 of CAJGYO010000016.1, forward strand.
GGAATATATCCCTCAAAACTGAAACATCTATATCACATCTTATATTATCTCCCAACTAAACGGACCCTAGGGCCAGAAGTGAAAAGTGACAAATTTGTCATCTCATTCTCTGTCCTACGAGGAATATGCAAGAGTAGTTCTAAAACTGACATTTTAAAGTGTGTTGGCCATAAAAAAAATAATAATAAATATTTCTACCGTTTCAAATTATAAGTCGCTTTTAATTTGTTGATATATCTATTTATATATATATATATATATATTCATATATAACGTATGTGTGGCAGAACCACCCAAATTATGATGGTCCATGTGTACCCGTCATTGTCCTGAAGACCTCTGACTGCTGTACACGAAAGCCAAATAATCCGGTAGTCTGTCGGGTGTCCTCGGGGAACCCCGAATCATCCATATTTTATAACTCATACAGGATCAACAATGGAGTTACCACAACATTATAACATTGATACAAAAATTACTTACATCGGAGTGTTGGAGACTTATAACATTAGTTTACAAAACATGTTCAAGTCAAACTTAACTTAAGTTCCAAAAAGATGAGTAGAATTGCGGAAGCGACTTAGGTAAAGTATTGAAAGTAGAAGGGACGACCAGATTATGCCGAGCCCACCGACATGACCTCGATTAGTAGCACAAGTCATAACCTGCAACAGGGGTTAACAAACCCTGAGTACTTGAGGGTACTCAATAAGTCTTACCCGACCAAAAGAAAAGACTTCAAGGGCATGCTGGCTTAAGGAAAGGTTGAAGCAAGAAGTCTTTTACAGAAAAGCTTACTACAAGTGGATCCTTACTTTCAATGTTTTAGCTGAGTATTACTTCATTATCAGTATCTAGTTTGCACCTGGTCTAGATCAAACACTTTATAAATCATGTCAACATGTGATCATCAGTAACCAAGTTCCATTGATTAACTACGATGTAGAGTAGAGAATCGAGTCTCCTTCTTCGAGAAGCACGGCGATTTGAATTGATTTGGCCCAGCTGGGGTTTCCTTACCACACGACATATGCAGGTCCTAGACCTACATATATCAACCCTCACTCGGATCCTCCAAAATAAGAACGGGTTCGCACCACCCGAGAGCACAGTACTCCACCGCCCTACCCTATTCTAGTAGGGTGGGTACACTCTACTCTCGACATCTCTCCGCTCCCAATGCGTGGTTATCCTTTCCCATAATGGAATAGTCGAGATATTAGGCTTACCGGAGTATGTGGCCAGTACTATAAAGTCTCGACTCACACAGGTTTACAACGGTATGGTCCTCAATCGACACAGATGGGACAAGCATGACCAGGCAACCCTATCAGCTTAACCACTAGAGACATATCCCATGTCCCGTCCGGTCTCCATTTTCATCTATTCATATTAATTTTTCAAGGCATTTCATGAGTATAGAATCATTGCGAATGATCAACTCATCATTCAAGTTCTAATTAGCTAAGCATGGCTAAGCATTACTAGCCTATCATACTAAAAAGGTAACAAGGATGATATTGGGAATAACAGGGCAAGCATGCAGCAGTTGGTAATCAACCAAACCCTAATAACTTAATGCTCAAAGCATAGGACTCAAAGTGTAATAATATTTGTAAATCATGAGGAAGGGGTTTAAATGCTCCGGGGCTTGCCTGCGTTGTAGAGAATGTTAGATTCCACAAAAAGATCCAGTAGTCAAACTCGGCACCAACACCACGGATGGATGGACCTTCTCCGAAACTTGATCAACACGAGTCTTCTCACTCTCGTGCACTACACGTAATAATGATGCATGCTTAGAGGATAGAATGCATGACATGATGCATAATGAGAGATACATAAGTGCATAACAGAACTTAAACTACTCTAAGAAAGTTGAATACAACTTTCCGGTTATGCTTCACAAAGCATTTTAATTATTTGATTAACAAGTTAATCATGTGGTTACCAAGAAAGTAACACTTAGCACAATATACTAGTGAAGCATGGCAAGGTATTTAACTAAACATTACACCAAGTTCAACCATGAGAGCAAATAAGGATCATCACATGATCTAATCACATGCACTTACTAACCAGTCATTTAAGTGGACTAATTTATTTATTAACTAATGAGTTAATTAGTTATCTATCATGAAAGGATTAACTTAGCATGGACCAACAAAAAGTGATTAACATTTTCCTTAACTCATGAGCATTATAAAGAATTATAAAAGTAAACATTTAATTAAACCATTTTATTTATTATATAACAAGTTGATTCAAAACATATCAAGCAAGTAATTCCATTGCCAAGGAACAACAGGGGTTTGGATGCTCCATGGTCCACAAACAATATCCAAAATGCACCAAAGCCATTTAAGTATTTATCTAAATCATTTAGGTATTTATTTAATCACAGAAAAGACATTTAAACACATTTAAATTAATTAACCAAATTAAGTAACTCAAAACAGTACCAAACTTTTTGTGAAGGTATATATTAGCACATGACATTTACACAAAAAGTTTCATGATTAAAGGATAATTATTTTAGCCTAAAAAATTACACAAGGAGCATTTTATAATTAAAAGATGAAATTTTTAAGCATACGAAAATACTAAAAATGGCCAAATAATATTTTTCATGGATATAGAATCTCATAACAAAGCTACTCACAAAGTTTCATATTTTTTTCATTCCCCTACATTTAGTTATGAATTTAGAAAGAAACTGCATTTTTAATCATTTTTGGAAAAGATAAAATCATTTTCCCTGCGCTAGGACTTTTATCACCCGCCTCTCTCCTACCCTCTCTCACTGACATGCGAGGCCAGGGTCAAACCAACCCAGTCCCGCCCTTGACCGCGGCGTGCCGACGGGTAAGCGACGCATCTCGCCGGCGGCGAGCCGGCAGGCGACAAGAAGGGCACCAACGTGACCCCCACACCATGGCGCATCGATCCAAGGTACTAAACGATCAGTTAGGGTTCCACGGTGAGCACAGCGCTGGCCATGGCGACTTCAACGGTGCGGCGGTGACACGCTGGCCACGAGGGACGGGTAGCAGTTAAACTAAGGCGGCGGTAAGCACTAGGGACTCACCGCGATCATGTTTATCTAGGTTATTGGGGCGGCATCGCAGCGAAGATGCATCACCATCGTTGAGGGCGGGTGTGGCGGCGCGAACCCAACGGCGAGGTCACGTTCCAGTGGCTCCTGTGCGGTAGAGATAAAACCAAAAGGATGGTGAGCATCGCGGTAACATAAGGAGCTCAAAACATGGATTGGTAGGGAGAGAGCTGCAGAGATGTGTGTTGGCCACGGTGAGGTTGAGCTCGACAGCCATGGCGGCGCTACCGCGACAGAAACGGCGCGCGCGGCCACTCCTGACGGCGAGAGATGGTGCAAGCGGGTCAAGGAGGTGCCCGAGGGCGAGACGAAGCTAGGCTCGCGAGCAATTGAATGGAGGGCGAGAGAGAGTGGTGAATTTTGCCGTTGAAGGGAAACGGTCAGTGATGGAGCAGAGGAAAAAAAGAGACGACGGTGGTCGGCGCTTGGTGTTTTAAAGGGCGAGGAGGCGCACTCCAGCACGCCAGCGTCTTCACGAGCACGGCCACGCAGGCAGCCACGCGTCCACGCGCGAGAAACGCTGCGGCGGCCATGGCGGACGCCGGTGAATAGAGGGAGAAAAGAGAGGGACGACACAGGGGGTACTGTTCATGTCTAACAGGGCATCTTCTTCTTCCTTTTTCTCTAGGTTCTCAGTAGCAACTTGAAAAACTTCCTTAATCAAAGTTGCTCATCTAGATGTCCTCTCCAACTTTGTTTACAGACTCGAGCTCTAATTCTAAATGGTTAGAGAGATTTTGAATGAGGAACAGAGGTACTTTGAAACTGATTTCGGAAATTCAGTTAAGATTTTGAAAATTTTGGTTTGGTTAAGCAACTTTGGTAATTAATTAGAGGTTAAACATCTATCAAATTTAATAACCAATTGCACAGTATCATAACTCAAGTACAGGACCAAGCAATGAAACAAAAGTTGTACCAATTTTATTCATGAAGATGGATTTAAAAACTACCCAAAATTGAACTTAATAGCTGATTCTCAACGACTTTGCATAAATGGCTGTTAGAAAACCACCCTCAAATCCAATCTTTGGGCTCCAAATTAAACATGTTTGACTTAAAATCACCTTTGAATTTTGATTCTACATTATAAAGCACACTTTGTACTACAAATTTCATTTTAACAAAATTTTACTTATTTAAGCAAATTCACATATATAAATTCACAAAGTTTCTTAATTACTAATATTGAAATCATTTCATGTAACATATGAAACATCACAATTGCAACATATAAATCATACATATGCAATATGGACATGGCATAATTGAAACATAGAATGTATTAATGAAACAATACTTGATGATTATGCATAATGATGCTCATGATCAAGTTTTAACTGCTTTTTAACATCTAGGATGTTACCGTATGTCTACATACATAGAAAAATGAACGTACCAAAAAACAATTTGGAAAAAAGGAGTAGTTAAAGATGCCCCTGTACGCAGTACCGTACATCATCAACTATGAAAACCGAATATTTTACCTCCTTGGCTTTGGCTCTATCGCAGCTTTGAACCCTAATTTCTATGTCTGCCAATCGATCATCGATCCCGTCCACCGCACCAGCCTTCGCAAGTGGCGACCCTGCACGCTGCCGGCCGGCGCCAGCAGCAGCGCGCCGCCTCAGCAAACATCTCCGATGAAAATTGAAAACCAGGCCTGGTTTAGATTGGGGTTACGAATCAGTACGTGGCACTGTAGTACTTTCGTTTGTATTTGACAATTATTGTTCAATCATGGTCTAACTAGGCTCAAAAGATTCGTCTCGTAATTTACAATCAAACTGTATAATTAATTATTTTTTTAACTACATTTAATACTCCATGCATGTGTCCAAAGATTTGATGGGATGAAGAAAGAGTGAAAAAATTTGTAATCTAAACGAGGCCCCACCCTGCTTTTGGACCTGGATCGAGATCTGGTACTGGACGTTTCTCCCGCGGGCGGCGTAAATCCGAGGATGCGGCAGGCGGCGCGTACGGACGGACGGACAGGAGTGAGTACGTGGCTGTGTGTTTAAGTAAAACCGTACGACGTGGAGCTGACCTGGATGAGAGAGGGATGGAATGCATGTGTGGGGTCTTGTTGGCCGGCAAGGGGGTAGATAGAGTAGTAGTGATTGCGCAAGGGCTCCTTCCGACGTAAGCTAGTCCACTGGTTGGCGCATATATATATATATATAAAGAGTAAGAAGAAGAAGTGGATGCGCCATGCATGGTCCATAGAGGCCAGAGATGCACAGTGTAGTGGGTATAGCAGCCTCGAATGCTGTGGTCGCTGCAAGCTTGCAGCGCGGAGAATCCATGACAGGGTTTACAATTTCGACGAAGTATCGTGCAAATTTCCGAAATATCGTCTTTTTCGCTGAGGTTAGAATTTTTTTTTTTTTGTATCAATCAAAATTTTTTAGTTAAATTCATTTTTCACTCTAAAATTACACCAAACCACACTAAAATGACCCTCCATATCATCTAGTCTTATCAAAGCCCTAAATTTCTTCAAATTTATTTAATTTTCTCACTCACACATTGGACGACACTAGTATATGCAGCTTGCCCACCGTCAGCACACTGTATTACCGTGGCTCTACTTCTGGGATATATTATGTTATTTCGTCGATGTTATATAAATTTATGACGGATGATGGATTATAGAGTTTTTCTAGTGAAATGATGCCAAATTTGTTTAAAACTCAATTTAAATTTATTTAAATTTGAACCGATATTTCCGAAATTCCGTATTTATTGTTGGGGACCGAATTTTTTTCTTACCAGTATTGTAAACCCTGATCCATGAAACTGGTATCGGCGATGATGTGCGGGTGGGGTTAGACTCTACGCTGCTTCGGACGCACCGCACCGGTTGGAAGGAATAATGATGGGCGGGCATGCATGGAGCGGCGAGATGTAGGATTGCAGGCTCTTCGGACTCTACGCTGCTTTGGAGCTGCATGCAGTTGAAGCTGAAGGGATGACAATGGGGCGTGGAGGCATGCCGGATTCAACGAATCCACTGATTACTTCATTCGACTGCAAGAAGATCGAGGTATGCTCTAACGCTCGCACATCATGAAATATAGTATTATTCTTAGTGCGGTTCGGAGACAAAAAATCAATAACGTACCAACAGATGGGAAGTATAGAAGACAGGTATTATTGATCCTACCTTTTCTAACTGATTTTGTTTCCAGGAGGTCGAACTGATTTTTTTTTAATGTATCTGGTACAGGAGGAGGTCCAAATCATGCTGTAGAAAATATAGACGACAGCGCTGATCCAAACCATTTTGATCGTAAATGACTTGGACCCATGATTCGATCTTTTTCATATTTTATTTACATGCAACAAATTGTTACAAACAATTTCATATATATGACACAGGACCTTGATGTTGGTAGCCACACGTACAGTGCCTAATTTTGCAAATGCTTCAACCATGGCTACTCCATTCATCCAAGTGCGGAGATGCTAATGCCACAATGTCAAGCTTTACAAATTGCATGTATGAACAATCTTCAACCATGTCAGCTCCTTTCATCCAAGGCGGATATACAAATCTCTTACGTGGAGTTCAACAAGATGCTGCAATGTTCTTATCTGCTAGGGAAGTTGAATTTTGATGAAAATATGTAACTGATAGCAGGAAGATGCCACGTATAAGCTAGATTTGTTCTCATTTATATTGTTTGATTTCAGGAGTACTAGTCTCATTTAGAATTTAGATTGGTTGTCATATTTCTGCATATTCCCTTCACAGTCTAGTTTTTTGTAACGAATCAGAGAAACAATTACATAATAGTGTCAGCTTCTGCATATTCTGCTGCCAACCTCGTTTTGGTGACAACCTTCAAACTGATAGCAGGAAGCTCTGTGCAGAGCTTCAGCGCATAACTGACGAGCAACATTTATTCTTGCTATCATATGCGGCGCCAAACATGACATTAATACAAGAGAGCGTGTTCTACCATATAAATAACTTTTTTTAAAAATTCTTGTTTCCATCCAAATAAGCCATATATATATAACAATATTTTTCATGATATTATAGAGTAACGCTCTCGCTCGCATACTCATATAAATATAAGTTTATCTGGTTTTGTTTTCCTAAATCAGACATCATTAACTTTGGACAAAAAGATATTGTTTCATCTATTTTTCAAAGTAAAAATCGTTTAGCAAAAATGAGCTAGGTCCTTGGAGTCAAGTTTTCGAGCATCCAGCCTATTTGAAATATGAGAATGCAAAATGGAAAAAAAACATAAAAACTAGATCAAGAGAAAGTAGAAAACTATATAGTATTCTAAAACATAGAATGAAAAACTTAATAAGGTGCTTGGATAGTAGAAATTTTTTTACCTATATGAGAAACAGTCGGCTTTGCATCTATGCCTTTTGTGCCCATTTGCTAAGGAAGTACGGAACCTGGTCAGAAGCTAGGCATGGGAGTGCATTCAAACAAATATGGATGTTCAAACAATGCAATAGTGGTGAGAGAAATGGTTTCAAGGTCAGGATGCAATGAAACAGAGAACAACACCAGCAATCCTCATGTACTCGACCTAGAACATTTGGAAAGAGCACAATCAAAGAACCTTTGAAGGATCCACATGATTGCAACTCCAGGTGTTGAGCCTAATCAAAGAAGAAATAAGACGTACTCGTGACAAGAGCTACCGGGTTTCCTGTGCTACCCCAATGATCATACTTAGTTTTTTTCTATATGCCATTTTTTATTTGTAATATCAATATATGTAAAACTCCATCATGCTCTTTTTCTTATATGATATAACAACGCTCCTGCTATTTTTTTCTAAAAAAATTGAAAACAGTACATACATAAACATAATAGGAATGGAACCAAAAATTAGAAAAATAAAGGAAAAAGAAGGAATCCGAAATAATGGGAAATTGGTTTTAGTGTCCCACCACAATGAAAATACAGGTGGCCAAGCGCCTCTCAACGTGTTGAGTTTTGGGTGGATTGCAAATCTTGGCTACAACAAGGTAGGGTCCAAGCTCGTTAGTGTCCGGCTCGTCCCTTCTTCTCTCCATCTTGCTCAGGTCTTTTCTCCACTGTTCACGTCTGGCTAAAGTGAAATCTGAAATCCATCATACTCCACAGATTCATAGTGCAGCAAGCATCGATGGGGAGGATGACACTTGACAGGGCAGCAGGAAAGATCATGCCGCATGTGCGACGGGATTCGTGACGTTCCATCCAGCAAGCAGTGCTAACAACAGTTTTAGAAGACAGTTTATTTCATTTCATTTCATTTAGTCAAAAAAGTACCACTCCAAAAAAACTAGCGACTTTAAGCGACGGCCTTTCCATTTACGAAGACAAATTGAAAAACAATCATCGTATAAATGAATTTTCAGAGGCAAACATTCCAAATAGACCAATTATGTTAATCGACTATTGACAGACGTGGTAATAGTGGACGTTTTAAATGGCGATTTTCTGGTATAAGCTTCCTACGAGTACCACATCTATGAATCCATTAATAGAGACGGTACTCTTAAGAGATTTTTCTTTAGAAATAGTTGGCTCAAAAAAACTATAATTTTTCATATGGAATCAGATGAAGAAAAACTTTATATCAAAATTGTATATCTCTACGCATTCGGCAACTTTGTAGTTGCCTACTCCCACCGTTCTCTTTTATAAGACACGGGCTGGAATGACATGGTCGATCTCTTAGATTACACTTTGACCATTCATTTACTTTATATTATATTGTCTATGCTTGTAAACTTATGATTATTGGATAGTATAATTTCTTACAAATCTAACCATATAAAGTGTGTATTATATTAATTAAAAATTATTAGCCTAATTATTGGTCAAAGCTTCCTACGAGTACCAAATTTATAATTTAAACAATTTTTATTTGAGGTCATTTAGTGACCGAATTATTCAATTCAAAGTTCCTAAATGGTACTCCCTCCGTTTCAAATTATAAGATGTTTTGGTTTTTCTAGGTACAGCCATGTATCTCGACATAATATATATATATATATATATATATATATATATATATATATATATATATATATATATAAGCATCCTGTAGTCGCTAAGGAGCGAATATGTAGTGCAAGGGTCAGCAAGGGTCGCATGACACGAGAGGTTGTCCAAATGTATTAATAGATTCAAGCGAATACCCACCTCTTATAAAATAGAAAAGCATGAACAAATGTTTCATAGTAGTGAAAAGGGGCTTGGAACACTGAGCAAAACCAAAAACTCAAACGAATTTCCTCCGTTCTAATAATATGTCGTTCTGGTTTTTAGGTACATTATTTTTGCTATGTATCTAAATATAGACTATGTCTAAATATATAATAAAAGGTTATATATCTAGAAAAGTCAAAAGGACTTATAGAATGGAAGGAATGTATTCTAGGACGAACTTTAAATTCAAAACTGCAAAAAGCTATATGGAGTAGATAGGGTTAGGTCATCCCTTCAATCTCTATACAGTGACTGGGTCCAAACGGCCTAACAGTCTCACATCTCTTCCCACGGGACATATTCTTACCAGTACCAACTTCTCTCCCAAATCTCCGTCATCCGCTTTCCTCTCTTGTGGTTCACCCGGCATCGCTCGCTTCGAGTTCCTGCTCATCATCCGCCCGACACCGGGCACCCTCTCCACCGCGCCTTATCACAAGTGTCAGCCTTCCTCCCTCTCCATGGCGTCCCTTGCCCGCTTTGCTCCTTCTCCAAGGACAACTCCCGTCGGAAACAATGAGCAAGCAACATCATCTCTCTCTCTCTCTCTCTCTCTCTCTCTCTCACTCACTCACCCACATCCATCCGCCTTCCTCCATCGCGAAGCTAGCATATTATGAGCATGTCTGTTGCTGCTATCATCATGCTCTAAGCTGGACATCTTGTACTGCTCAGGGAGGCCCAGATCCGCACCCTCCTCTTTGGATCTAGGGCCACTGGTGCTCAGCATATGGTTTTGGGATGTTGCATTTGTTGTTGTTTTTATGCTGCATCAGGAGGTTTCTCATGTTTCCATAACAAATTCAGATGTTTCCGTTGATGATCCCTCATGTTGTTGCGACAAAACTAGCATGTTGTGTCACATGTTTGTTTGGTGTTCTCATGTTGCTGCAACAAACTAGTATGTTGCCTCACATGAATGCTTGGTGTTGCAGTAAGTGATTATTTCTTGGTGTTGCAGTAAGCAATCATTTTCTTATGATGACTAGAGATGTTGCATCTCCTTTATTTTGATGTTACATTAGTTGGCTGTTGGATGTTGCATCCTGCTGATTTTCCATGTTCCAGCAAACAGACTGAGATGTTACAATGATTGATTTCTCATGTTACAGCAGTAAAACTAAGATGCACTAGCTGATGGTTTTGCCTATCGACTAATGATGTATCATTTGCTTTGTAACTGAATATTGTATGTTGCACTTTGTTGATTCCCCATGTTGTAGAACAGACAGAGACCAAGGCACGGCGCGACGAATGGGGCGTGGTGGGGACAGGGCAAAGCATTGCACCACCCGCTCTTGTTGTGAGAGGAAATCGTGTGGACAAACGAAAGCTATAACGCAGGATTTGACAGTTTTGTTCGCTTGTATTGCACGGCTGGGAGCTACGTCCGGACGCAGCCAAGGGCCGGACGTCTGGACGCTAGGAGCGCCGAAAGCTATAACGTTAGATTCAAACAAAATACATTATTAACTTTTGGATCCATCCAAAAAAATATAAGATTATTAGTGGTCCTAGATACCTCATTTTGGATCCCATTGTGGAGTCATGCCAACACGAATGAAGTGACTCTATCGCCAAGTCAGTGACATATATGGAAAGTTTGTACGCAATATGAACGTATCTAGTTTATCATACTGTGTGACGTGAACGTACCAACGAATCCAACCCCAAAATGATTTCTGAAGGCGAAGGGCTCAATAATGCAATCCAAAAAAACCGTAGTGGCCACTAGTGGGGAATCTCCGGACACTACCGGAAACATCAAATTTGCCGAGTGTTTTTATGTTTGCCAAGTGTATTCTCTCGGACACTCGATGAACAAGTTCTTTGCCGAGTGCTGTACTAAAAATACTCGGCAAAAAAAAACACTCGATAAAGAGAAGGTTTGCCGAGTGTAAAAAAAACACTCGGCAAAGATGGGGTTTGCCGAGTGTTTTTTTTTTACACTCGCCAAAGAAGTAAAATCTTTTTTCTAGGAAAGAAGGAGAAGAAAAAATGAAAAAAAAACTTTGCCGAGTGCCCAGATCCAGGACACACGGCAAAGAAATAAAAATATTTTTTTCTGGAAAAGAAGGAGAAGAAAAAAAATAAAAAAAAAACTTTGCCGAGTGCCCAGATCTAGGATACTCGGCAAAGGAAAAAAATATTTTTTCTAGGAAAGAAGGAGAAAAAGAATGAAAAAAAAAACTTTGCCGAGTGCCCAGATCTGGGACACTCGGCAAACCAAAAAAATCTTTTTTTTAACCCCAGCGGACGCGTCCTACCCTTCTCCCCGCACGGCACCCTCCCCTTCTCCCCGCACTGCGTCCGCATGCCCCCTCCCCTTCTCCGCCCCTCCACGCGCACGCGCACGCGCCGCGCACTACCGGAGACGGCTTCTTTGCCGAGTGTCCCAGACTTTGCCGAGTGCTTTTTATCGGGCACTCGGCAAAGAGGTTGTTTGTCGAGTGCCAGAGAGAAAGCACTCGGCAAACAACTGGTACTCGGCAAAGCGATGGTTTGCCAAGTGCCGAGCACTTGGCAAACAATAACACTCGGCAAAACTGGTCTTTGCCGAGTGTTATTCTCCTGACACTCGGCAAAGGGCAGCCGCCGTTAACCCTTTGCTGAGTGTCTTCTCCTGACACTCGGTAAAGTGGTGATTTGCCGAGTCTCATTTTTTGACACTCGGCAAACCATATTTTTTTTCATTTTTGACCTCCAAACTTTTTCTGCAGTCCTCATACAATAACTGGTACTCCATGTTCCAATGTGGCACATTTCTCGAACTTTTTCTATATTTCTTTAATTTATTTCATTTAATTGAATTTTCTTGGATAATTCAAATTATAACTGCTAGTCATTCGAATAATGAAAAAAAATGGAAAAATGATATTCATGTTATTTAGTATAATGTGAGGCCGTCCGAGACCCGGACCACCAATTTCGAACATCTTGTTCACGAAACATGACCACGAACTTGCGGTCGAGTTGTTTTTAAATTCTATAAAAAGCAAACGAAGTCCGAAAATCATGAAACTTGTCAAGATGTCATGATATCATATGTGGAGGCTGTGATAAAAATTTGAGAATGTTTCACACAAGTTGTCACGTACGATGCTTGCAAACCGAAGAATCTTCAAAGAAGTTTCATGATTTCGTGAAGAGGCCGACGAGGTGGTAAGCATCGTACATGACAAACTTGCGCGAAACCTCCTCAATTTTTTATCACAGCCTCCACATATGATATCATGACATCTCGACAAGTTTCAAGATTTTCGGTCTTTGTTTACTTTTTATAGAATTTAAAAACAACTCGACCGCAAGTTCGTGATCTTGTTTCGTGAACAAGATGTTCGAAATTGGTGGTCTGTTCCTGGATACGGCCTCACATTATACTAAATAAGATGAATATCATTTTTTCATTCATTATTTTTCATTATTCGAATGACTAGCGGTTATAATTTGAATTATCCAAGAAAATTCAATTAAATGAAATAAATTAAAAATATATAGAAAAAGTCCGAGAAATGTGCCACGTTGGAACATGAAGTACCAGGTATTGTATGAGGACTGCAGAAAAAGTTTGGAGGTCAAAAGTGAAAAAAAAATGGTTTGCCGATTGTCAAAAAATGACACTCGGCACATCACCTCTTTGCCGAGTGTCAGGAGAAAACACTCGGCAAAAAATTTTAATATAATTTTTAAAAAAACCCTCTTTGCCGAGTGCTAGATCGGGAGCAGTCGGGAAAGAGAGGATTTAATCCCGCTGAGCTAGACGACCCACACACACACAGACACACGCTTCACCCCGCGCCGCCATCAAGGCTGCACCTCCCAGCGGCCACGGAGGAGGAGAAAGAGAGGAGAGAGAGGAAGAGAAGGAAGAGGAAGGAGGAAGAAGAAGGAGGAGGAGGAGGAGGTGCCCCAGCCACTACCAGCAGCTCGTCGTGGACGTCGCGCGGATCGAGTCCGGCGGGGTGCCCTTCCACTGGTACGCCGCCACCCCACCGCCACTGTGTAGCTAGTAGAGTAGCTTAGTTGTAACTAGTTCTAATTAGTTTTCTTGCTAGCTCTCTAGTATAGAATTAGTTGCAAGATTGTTTGTTTGTGTGGAGGAGGCTTGCTTGTGGTGCTTCAGAGCTATAGCAATATTTTCATGTTTCGTATGACCATCACATATTGTTTGTTTTTATGGCTTATTATAATCTAGTAGGAGGCCAATAACTGTATAAACTCTGTGGTACTATACAGCGTATTCTTGCATGTTAGTTCTGTCCCCGCACATCTTTAATTTGTAGATCTATTGCTAAAACAGTATACATGATTTTCATGTATCAAACTTATAAACGCTAGGGTTATAAAGATGACCATCTGATTCACCAGCCAAAACACTCTGATTCACCAGCGTTCGGTGTGCTTCAGTGAACCGAACAGCTTTAGGAAAAAAGCTGCTTTCTACTTTCTTGGTCCTTTCAGGAAGAGAATAGACGGCCTTTTCTGTATGTAAGGAAAAGTGAAAACAAGACAATATATTTGCAATCTCATAACTAGTCTCTCTTCATATATATTTTGATAAATATAATGTACCTTGTTACACCAACCAACACGCTAAGAATGTAGCTGTATATAAGAAGATACAAAATCTGTTTGAAGTAAAACAGTCTAAACTCTTTCAAATTTGATTATCCTTTTTCCAACTGCAAACTGATGTTAGTTAAATACAATTCATCATGCATCATATACCCGATTTTTTATTATCTTCTCAGTGTCAGCAGCTGTGAGATGCCTAATGCCATATTCCCTCAGCCAATTCTTATCTGTAAACGCCCCCATCTTTGAGTTGTTGCTCATCAATCTTCAGTAACCTCAATCCCTCAGACAGTCGAGGGAAGAAGCCTTCAGGTCTCAGACACCACGCTGAAAAAATAGCAAACAAAACGCTTAGGTCGCCCTGTAGCCTTTCTACTCCATCGCTGCTAATCTTTATGCCGCTTGTGAAAATGCCGCCGAAAAGCAGCTGGTCTACCCCGCTTGCCACACTTCTCCATACCGTCACAAAATCAACGGTATTTAAGCCACCTTGAAGCTTAGATAGTTGCCCTTGCATGTAGTCTAAAGATTCTATGAAGGTTCTGGATACAGCAGGACGAGCACGATCAATTAGCAAAGACAAGGTCTGATGAACGGCACTGGTGATTAGTGGAGACTTGCAATCATCTGAGTCATACTCAAGCATTGTTCCTTGAATTCTTGCACTCCAATTTTTCTCTAAATCCATTGCTGATTGCAGCTTATTAAGACTCTCCTGTCTCTCAATCTCTGCCCACACTTGAAGCCAATCTGGGCAATCACAGAAGACACAGAGGACTGAGATCCTCTGCCAACTGTCATCATCCTTTACCGTAAGTAGCAGTCCAGTGCCTGAGATTAAACCTTGAATCCGCTTGTCAAAAGATATCATTAGGTCAACAAGGCTGAGCCACGAGACTCTAGCCTGATATGCCGTGCTACCTGCATCACTTGAGCTACTACTTTCCTGAAGAAGTTCAATCTGCTTAGGAAATATCTCTTTCACCAAGTATGTAGACAATGCAATGACCATTCCTGAAATCCACTCCTCCCTACAACAATGGCTTGTGGTCTTAGTATAGCTAAAGATCGGTCCACTCTGTGATCCACGGAAGATAGAAGGCGAGTCCATTGTGGTCTAGTCGTAGTTACAGAAGCTAAAAGATCTTCTATGTTTTTAAGATATCCAATAGCAACATGATGTGTTTTCTGAAAAAGAAAAGAGAATGCCAAAATTAGCAGCTGTCAAGTTGACTCTCCCAAGAATCACAATATGACAAGATCCATACCTCCGAATTGTCTACAGGAGATTTAAGTTTTCCAGTAACAGAAGAAGAAACAGCATCTTCTATATCACCCACCAAACTGTCAAGTTTGAGAGCCATTTCTGTATAGGACAACCTACCGTTAAGAACACACCAATTACAAAGTTAAAGGGAAACAGAGTAATATTTTAATGTGAAACCCACTTTTAACTTGAGTTAGCAATGGACTTCTCAACTATATATAATAATATAATAACTATGTTCGAACATTCCCCATTCTGATATTGTTTCGAATATATACACCATGTTCTCAACTATCATGATACAGTGTTTTTGTCTCACAATAAAACAGCATCAGCCGACTTATAAGCCACAGAAAAGATGGTGGGCGGTGGGAGTAGGAGGAGGAGCAGCCGCACGAGGGAGCCATCGCCTACCGCCCGTCGCGTGAGGAGGAGGAGGAGCAGGTGCCCCAGGAGGACGTTGAGGAGGCGTAGGAGGACGCGCAGGAGGACAATGAGGAGGAGGCGACAGCAGGGGGTTCCGCTTCCTCTAGTTCGTCGAGCGTCTACTTGCGAGGTCCCGCGAGCCTCCCTCAGCGACCAATACCTCGTGAGAGACGCCCGCTGATTCGACCCGAGGGGGAAAAGTAAGTAACTTTAGATGTTATCACTACTTTATATGATATATTGAAAATCAAAATAGAAACTAATAATTTTTCTTAATCACTTGGGTAGGAACTGGACGATTGTGGCGAGTGGAGGTGGTCACACACGCCAAGTCAATGGCATCCTCGGTCTTCTGTGCAAGGAGCACTTCCCTGGCCTGGTTGAGTACACCGGAGTGACGGGGCAGCCTACTCGTTTGACCACTACGCCGCCCCCCGATGCTACAGATCGGGCCCGTAGGGTATTCAACAACAAGGCGGAGCGGGTGAAGCAAGAGCTGTGGGTAAGTCTCCCTCGCACTACATTGCTCAATTCATCGCATTCATTGGATATTCTTGAAATAATGAATGGATACATCGTGTTTGTATGCAAGATTTCTTTAGATGCCAGGACGGACATGAGGCCAGGGCGGATGCGGTGGCTACCAAATGCTGCAAAAAAAACTCATCGTGGACATGCATTACGAGGCGCGCATCCAGGCCGTCATAACTTACCACAGGACCGTCCTTGGAACGAAGGTCATCAAAAGGGACACAAGAACCATGACGCTGACCCGGGACCAGTACCTGCAGGTAAATACAGAACATTAATACTGATTCCTTTTGAGATTAAGTAGGCTTAATTTCATCTTCTGATATGTCATGTACGATGGTCTGTAGATGATTCCTTATTGGTGTGCCGCGCATCCCCGGTGCTGGGAACGGATGGTGGACAAGTGGTGCTCACGCGAGTGGGAGGAGACGCACAACTTGTGCCGAGAGCGGCGTTTGATGATGTCAGGTGTAGCACACCATCAAGGCAGCTGCAACCTCAGCGGATACGTAGAAACATGGGTACACAAATTCATTTATTTATTCTAACGCTCAATTCTGCATGATTTCTAATCATCTTGCTATTTTTCTCGCAGTCGGCGTCACATGGTGGCTAGCCTTGCTCCATCTTCAAGGCATTTGCTATGGCCCACAAGGGCAAGGCAACGTCCGACATCGACTACAACCCGGAGGACGGGGCTGAGACGTACAGCAATGCGGCCGTCCACAACCACCTTAGTGAGTACACATCGATGGCAAGGGAGGTCCATGGGCCAGAGTACGATCCGAGCACCGAGGACCTTGATGGAGAAGTCGTCATGAGGGTGGGAGGAGGCAAGAAGCATGGGCGATACTGGATTGGCGACGGCGCAATCGACTCGGCCGCTACCCTAGTCTCTCCCAGATTCGAGCAAGCAGCATGAGCAGGAGCCCGGCCATACGACCTCGGCAGGACACTTCACACCACCGGGTGGAGGCACTCGAGGTTATTCCTGGTTTATTCGTTGTTCATTGGTTTTTTCATACCTTTCCTTTGCATCATTGTAACATTGGGGTGAATATATTGTAGGCCCAGCTGGAACAAGAGAGGAGGATACGGGAGCAGATGTAGGCGAAGATGGAGAGGGTGGAGGCCGAGCGAGAGGCTGAGCAGCGGAGGATGGCGGAGATTCTTCAGTACATGTAAAGTCTTGGCGCCGCTACGGGTGTAGTTCCGCCACCTTCGCTATTCGCTCCACCTCCAACTCCACCTCCTCATTATTCTACTCCTGTGAGTATAAATGTTTTAGTTTGTATGTTCATGCTTACGGTCAAACCTAGTGGAGTATGAAAGTTTTATTCATGTATGATATATATTTATCTTGTCTCATACATGCAATCTCTTCTCCTTTGTGCAGAATCAATCGGCGGCATCGAACGATCCTCATGCTTCAGCGAATCTTTCACCAAATTAGTCTCATTGGCCATCTTGGTGATGATACTTGTGGTTGTTAATGGTACTTTTATTTGCAATTGTGATTGTAGATGATGGAGCACTTGGATTACTTGTGAACTTATTTGTGATATATTGTGAGACATGTGACGTTTTTTATATATATGTGACGTTTGTGATATATATGTGGTGTTGGTGATATATATATGTGTTGTTGATGATATATATATGATGTTGGTGATGTTTGTTATATATATCTTCTGTTTGTTTGGATGGAATGTAAAAAACAAATAAAAATGTTGTTTTCAATCACTTTGCCGAGTGCAATGGCCATGACACTCGGCAAAGTGACGACCTGAGAACATGCCTGGGAACATGCTTTGCCGAGTGCAAAGGCCATTGCACTCGGCAAACATCACAGATTTGCCGAGTGCCACGGGCTAGGCACTCGGCAAAGGTCGCCTGTTTGCCGAGTGTCTTGCCGGTGGCACTCGGCACAGTGAGCCACCTTTGCCGAGTGTCTGAGTCAACGGCACTCGGCAAAGAGGCGACCTTTGCCGAGTGCTTGACCTTAACACTCGGCAAAGCGGCCGTCACGGTGGCGCTCACCGTCACGGCGACTTTTCTTTGCCGAGTGTCAGATTAGCACTCGGCAAAGGCTTTGCCGAGTGCTCGATAAAGTGCACTCGGCAAAGAGGTCTTTGCTGATAAACTGTTTATCGAGAGCCCTTTGCCGAGTGTAACACTCGGCAAAGGCTTTGCCGAGTGTATATTGGCCTTTGCCGAGTGCTCGAGGCACTTTCGGCAAAGAAAGAAGCTGAATTGAGTGGTGGCGCCTCGTCCCTCTCTCAGCCCGCGCGCCCTGCCTCCCCCTCCTCCCTCTCCGGCACCCGGCCGCACGCCCGCCCCCCTCCTCCCTCGCTGGCATGGCCCGCCCTCTCCCTTCCTCTCTCGGCATGGTGGCGCTCCCCCTGCCTCTCCCTGTGCGGTGGCGCACCTCCCTCCCTCCTCCACCGCCTCCACCAGATCCAGGCCCGGCACGGGCGGATCCGGCGACGGTGGCGCACAGGGAGGCCAGATCCGGCCCCGGCGCGGGTGGGCGGATCTGGCGCATGTCTCCTCTCCCAGCGCAGTGGCGCTCCCCCTGCCTCTCCCTGCGCGGCGGCGCACCTCCCTCCCTCCTCCACCACCTCCACCAGATCTGGCCCCAGCGCGGGCGGATCCGGTGATGGTGGCGCACGGGGAGGCCGGATCCGGCCCCGGCGCGGGCGGACGGATATGGCGCGCGGCCCTCCTCTCCCGGTGCGGCGGCGCCCTGCCCTCTCACTCTCCCAATGTGGCGGTGCCCTCCCCCTCCCTTTCCCGGCGGTGGCACCCTCCCCCTTCCTCTCTCGGCATGGCGGCGCTCCTCCTGCCTCTCCCTTTCCCGACGGCGCTCCTCCACCGCCTCCACCAGATCCGGACCCGGCGTGGTGGCGGCCTGGGCGTGGTGGCACGGCGTGGTGGCGGTGCGGCGTGGTGGCGGCGCAGCGAGGAGAAGATGGCGGCTTGGTTTTTTTTTTTTTTTCTGAATTTTGTTTTTGCCGAGTGTGTTTTGGGCACTCGGCAACATCTTTACCGAGTGCGCGACAAAAAACACTCGGCAAACTAGCGTTTGCCATCAAAACGTTACCGAGTGTCATATGCCGAGTGTAACTCTTTGCCGAGTGTTTTTGAGGCTTCACCAAGTGCCCCTGGCACTCGGTAAAGATCATGTATCCGGTAGTGGGAGGTAGAGGAATAGGACTCGATTGCATATGCTTTTGTATTCTTGGGCCTACTAGTTGGAGCATCCGGCACAAAAGGTGCAACGATACTTTTTTCAGAATTGTTACGCATGCTAGTTCATAACTTTTTTTTTACTTTTTATATCAGGATAATAAAGAATGGATTCCATTAGCTATCACCATCTAACCTTACAGAATATCGGAATCCATTGGCTCTGCCACATAAAATTAATATCAAGAGCCATTTTCACCTTAAAATGTACTGTTTCAAACAAAACTCTTTTAGTAAAGTAATTTTGAAGGAAGAATTTGCTCGGGTTATACTAAGAGCAAAGGAGAAGCATAAATCTACTCTTTGTTTGTGGCTAGAGGCCTTTGTGTAATCCTGTTGATTTTCTTCTTTTTATTTTTTGTTTCTTGAGCTGTACCCTTGCACTTTTTTTAGTGTTTTAATTTAATAAATTTCATTATGGGGGCAATCCCTCCTGTTTTCCTTAAAAAAACAAAACTCTTTTCAAAATGTTTATGTGCTTTTTAACAAAGATAAAGAGAAATTGTGATTAAGTCCATCCTAAAAAAGAATATTCAATGTGCCTAATCTTACCATCCATCTGAAATCAAGTTGTACTCGATTGATTTATACACACTAAGGGCCTGTTCGGTTATCGCTGTTCCGGGCCGTTCCGGGCCGGAACAGTTCCGACGCTATTCAAATTGTCGAAGGAAACTCGGCCGGGAATGGTTCCCGGGGGTCAATCCCCAGGAACCGAACGGGGCCTAAAGAATATCGAAAAAGCCAAACAATACTCGAGTGTTTCAAGACTTCTGAGCACACGTTTTTTTTTCTTCTGTTGGATTCGACCAGCCAGTCCATGCCGGCCATTGGATTTGCTTCTCTTTTTTGGATCTTTTCCTAATAGAAAAAGGGGTGATCGACAGGTCATCGTCGGCTCGCCGCAGGATGGAACCGTTTTTTAAGGAATTTTTTCTTTTCTTTCTGTTGCTTTCCTTTCCTTTTCTTCCCTTGCCCTTTCTTCTTCCTAAAACTGAATCTAATAGAATAGAAGTTGTGTTTGTTGAAAAGTTATACTTATTATCAATTTATACTAGACTTACGCTATACTTATATTAAATTACCATTTGCTAGCTAGTAATTAGCCTATATATCCAAACGGGCCTTACACTATACTTATATTAAATTTACAATGATAGTTTTGGTGTAATTTATAGAGAGAATTGTTGTAACTAGATACCTATACGAATATCCTTTGTTTTATTTCAAGCATATGTTTTATTAATTCTGTTATATTCTGTGTGTATGTCTAATTTTGAACCTATATGGAGATCTTTTCATCTGTAGTTTATAGAAAATATCTGCTTAGTTTGATAATATGTATCTTCTTAATTTGGTTTTTGTAATGGTTTTGTGTATATTTCTAATTTCAAATTATTTAGAGATCTTTCACTTTGTAATTCTTATAAAATATCTAGTTAATTTGATTATCTATACTTATAATTTGTTTTTTATTTATTTGATTTTGATCCCATGGTCATGACAAATCGAATGTTTCATGGATTAGAAATACTCAATTTTGTTTCTATTTTTCAATCGGGTGTTTATGTGACATCCAACACTCAGGTGTCAAATGCCACTAAAACACTCAAGTGCTGAGTAGACAACTTAAAGAATATTCAACGTGCCTAATCTGTCCTCACTTTTAATAGAATCAGAGACCCCTATAAATAAGAAAACTTCTACTCTTTTAGCTATACGCATGATGTATAAAACACCTTATGGGCTGTTTGGATCCCTTCATTTTGGAGGAATTAAAATCTACATAATGGATTAAGCTATTTGGATTGGAATTTGACATTCCATACCATTCATAAGCTCACAAATAAGCCTATCTCAAATTCATATGGTGGAAAATGGAAAATAGATTCTATAGATCATTATGCTATAATTCTATTCTCTAACTTATAGCACACTCTTAAACTCATTTTCCTACAATAGAAATGTAACATATAAGTATGTCCCTTTATGCCTAACAATAAATATATAAATATATTTCATATATAACTATATTAACTTAATTAATCTATGCCTAAATTATAATTATTAGAATGAATTCAATTCCAAGGATCAAACAGGCCTTTAGAATAATCTATTCACATCTTGTTAAAGCGTATTGCAACTTGGCATCGGAAAGAAAGTAAAGGTTATAAGAGGAAGAGAAATGCGAATGAAAAATACATGATTACAACACCATACTATATGAGGAGTAGACAAAAGGGAATCTGAAAACAAGGCTGGAAATTACTGCTCCTATGGTACACCTCTCTGAGATAAGCAAAGTATTATTGTAAATTCGTGTTTTTCTGTCAGTCACAACAGCAACAAACAAAGCTACGGCGCATTCTCTGATGCAAGCAAGCAAGGCGCTACAGCATGCATCTTCAGAGATCACAGGGGAGATTTCTTTGCGGCACAGGCCAAATGGTATGAACCGGGCTCTGATGCGTGCTACCTGGAGGCATTGGCTTGCAGAGATAGCCTGCGGTTTGCTGTGTATTTGGGAGTTCAACGAGTGGAGTTGGAAACTGATTGCCTCCAATTAGGGCAGCTCTGGAACAAGAAGGAAGCCCAACGCTCGATCGTTGATCCGGTTCTACAGGAAATTGATGATTTGCGTCTTGCCTTTCAAGAGTTTTCTTTCTCTTATATCAGTAGAGTTTATAATAAGGTAGCACATACTTTAGCTAAACAAGTTTCAGGTTCGCATCGATCGGAGACGTGGCATGTATAATATAAGCGAAAATTGGTTCTATAGCATCGAAAGGTTGCGACCTCTGTAAAATACAACTGAAAGAGTTTGACCCCGTAAAATAGCACTGAAAGTTGTCACCATAAACTGAAAATAGCACTCCATCAGGTTTTACACTCAGGAGCGTTAATTTGACCTAAACTCCAAAAGTTAAGTGATATTTTTGCCCTAGCCTTATCCTCATTCCTATCCTCATACAGGAAAGTGAGAGCCGCGCCACGCACGCCTGGTTCCGCCTAGGAGACAGCCGCGCCGCGCTCGGTTCTACCTAGGAGCGCCGCCTCCGCCCGTCCGCCCGCCTGGGAGCTCCGAGGGCCTCCTGCACCGCCGCCACGGCTTCCTCTCCACGCGCAGGCCACTCCCCATGTGGAGGCCGCGCCGTCCGCCGTGGGCTGGTACTCGCGCGGAGGCCGCGCCGCCTGCGCCGTCCACCGCGGGCCGCTCGTCGTGCGGAGGCCGCGCCGCCTCCGCCTGTCCGCCGGCTACCTAGGAGCTCCAAGGGCCTCCTGCGTCGGCCGCCGCGGCTTCCTCTTCGCGCGAAGGCTGCTCCCCATGTGGAGGCCGCGCCGTCCGCCACGGGCTGCTACTCGTCAGGAGAGCTGCTGCGCTGCCATCTGTCGTCCATGCGGGCGCATTCTACGTCCGCAGGAGGTCCCGCCGCCTCGCCGTCCCCACCACCTCCTCCTCGATCACGGTTTGCACCGACTGTGACTCCTCCTCCAGTGCGCATGCGGTGGAACAATGCATCGATCTGAGATCCCCGACGGGTAAGAATGAAACCCTAGCTATCTACTTCATGGTTCGTAGTACAGCTAAAATTAGTTACGAAATCTAATTTGTGTGTGCGATTTCACATGGTATGAGTATGGTCACCGATGAGAAAGGGCATCTGGAAGCAGTGCTAATTTTTTTTGCACTGCTACTATTTCTGGATCGATCCAAACAATGCATGTCGAGTAGTAATTGATGTTTCTTCCTACTCAACTGTTGAGGATGGTCAATCTGTGTACAAAAAGGGCAGATGCTTGGACTGGTGGGTGGATGCATAAGAGTACTCCATCATTGATATGGAGAATGATGTGTTCAAGCACTTTAGTTGGGCTAATTATCAAGAGGCAAACTTTTGGTTTGTGGGTCAGAATAATCTAACAATTCACCTTGGTACGGACCAAGAGCTTCTAACTTTGCTGCGAGCCTCAAAAATGGTGGAGTTTATCATGACCGTAGATAGATGTGAGCATGTTGATATGGCTTTGATTGAGAATGAAAGACAAGTGACAGATGAAGAGAATGACTTACAACATTAGGTCACAGAAAAATTCAAGGAGATGCATGTGAGTGTAGAATTGGATGGTCTAGAATAGGCCATGGAACCTCAACTTGGTGTTACAGCTGCTGGTCCTTCTAGAGTAGAAGAGGAGGAAGGTGACCAATATATGGAGCCGGGTGTTGACCATGAGGGAGATGATCCAGTTGGAGTTGATGAAGAGTGGAGGTATTTCAGGAAGGTACCTGAAGTAGGAAGCAATGAGAAAGTGTAGCAAGAAAAGAAGAAAATAGAGAGCAGTAAGAATGTAACTGAAGCTACAGATCCTGAGGCAGTGCCAAGTGATGAAGCCACCATGATGCAAGATGCTCCATATGTTGCACTCACTACATATGACAGAGACAACCCTGATATAAAGGAAGGTTCGACATTTACTGACAAAAAAGGCCTTCGTACTGATGATTAAGCAATATGCCATAAAAAGGGAGTTTCAAACATTTGTAGAGCATAGTGATAAATCAAGATATAGGGCAAGATGTGCAGATTCAGAGTGTGGATGGAAAGTTCATGCAAAGAAACTTCTTGGTTGCCCCACTTTCATGGTATACTAATTGTTGTTTTCATGTTCTACCCATAATTTTTAGAATTTTTCATGTTCTCTCCATATTTAAACACTAAATTCAGATCCCATATCTTCTATTATTTTCAGGTTGTGTCAATAGGTTCTAGCCATACCTTTGCTAGCACCAGCCAAGTGAGGGGTAAGGAGGCTAGCAAAGCCTGGATTGCTGGCAGAGCAACAGAGGTACTCAACTCTACTCTAGACCTAGGAGCAAAGAAATTGCAAGTTCAGCTTGAAAGACAGTTCCCGATCAAAATGTCATATAATAAGGTGTGGGAAGGAAGGCAACTTGCACTAAAAGGCCTACATGGCACTTGGGACAAAAGTTTGAGAATGTTGTGGAGTTTCAAAGCCGAGTTAGAAGGTACATGTCCTAGAAGCATTGTAGAGATTGATTGCAAGAACAAAAAGGATGGTCAAGTCTATTTTTGTAGGATGTTTGTGGCCATCAAAGCATGTCTGAATGGATTTCTTGCTGGTTGCAGGCCATACCTAGGGGTTGATTCTACTCATCTCACAGGTAAATATAATGGACAGCTAGCTGCAGCAACATTAATTGATGGACATAATTAGATGTACCCGGTGGCATATGGAATTTTTTACAAGGAGACAAAAGCTAATTGGACATGGTTTCTGAAGCAATTGAAGAGAGCAATTGGAACTCCACATGAACTCATAATACACACAGATGCTTGCAAAGGCTTAGAGACAGCAATCCACAATGTCTTCCAAGGTGACGTTGAGCATAGAGAGTGTTTTAGGCACCTCATGCAGAATTTTAGAAAGCACTTCGATGGAGATGTGCTAAAGTACATGTGGCCTTGTGCTTGGGCATGTACTCCTCGGAGGCATCACTGGCTTTGGGACAAAATTGGAGAGAATTGTCCAGCAGCAATTCCTTACTTCCAAGCAGAGCACAAACAACTTTGGTCTCGAGCTAAGTTCTCAGGGGAATGTAAGATTGATTATGTGAATAACAACATATCAGAGTCCTTCAACAACCGGATTAAAGAGACCAAAGGGTTCCCTGTGGATGTCCTCGTGGACACAATTAGGGGTATGATCATGGAAAAGATAGCTATGAGGCAGCATATAGCTAACAAACTTGAAGGGTCCATTCTCCCTAGTGTTATAAATGAGCTAAAAATGAAGAGTAGAAACTTGAAGTACACAATTAAGGGGAGTGGTGGTCTCAAGGCTGAAGTATCTGGATTGACTAAGGACAACTATCCTTGGAGGCATGCTGTGGATCTTAAAAGCAAGACATGTTCATGTGGGCAGTGGCATATTTCCGGTAAACCTTGCACACATGTTATTGCCTTTATAGGTTCCTTGAGACAAATAAAACTTGATGACTATGTGCATGACTACTACTCAGTTCATCGTTTCAAGGCTACTTATCAGTTTGAGGTGAACCCAATGGTTGGCAAGTCACAATGGCCTATTGTTGATCCCGGGTCTCAAATGTTGCCTCCAAAGCTTGAAAGGTCCGTGGGTAGGTCAAGAGTGAAAAGGTGTCGATCACGGGACTCACGGGATACCCTACAAGGAAGAGACAAGATCTAGTTTGATTAGATTCCTCTCATGTAATCCTAGTAGTAATATTACCCTGTAATCCTACTAGGACTCTACATTGTAAACCGACTAGGACTCTGGCCTCCTGACTATATAAAGGAGGGCAGGGCTCCTTAGATCGGGAGAGCAGAAGAGAGTTAGAAAGAGAACACTGGACGATCAATCCAATGCAAAGGATAACGCCGACTGGATGTATGGCTATTACTTGATCGTGGTCGAGGGCCCGAACCAAGATAAATCGACTGTCTCTTGCGTTTATCGTCGAGTTCTACATATGCTGAAGCCCGAACAAACTACCCCGGGTACCCCCGTGGCAGGCTATCGGTGGTGAAACATCGACAGCTGGCGCGCCAGGTAGGGGACTTTCGATGAATTTGCATCCGAGAGCTCGACGGACCTCGTCAACATGATCTTCTCGGCGGGATCAACCTTCATCTTTGGTTCATGGATCTGTGAGGCGAACGACAACGACAAGCTTCAAGGCCGTCTCCTCGAAGATTCGGATCACCATGAAGACCTCGCTATTTCGGCAACTACGGCAGATCAAATCGCCGGGAAACTCGCGCGGCTTGTGATGTCTGATCCGCTCAGATTTCATGACCAACCATTTTCCATGCTGGTCCGAGTTCTTTTCCGTCGGGACTCCAGAACGCGGCCTCAACCTATCAAGAATTCAACTCGGAGAACATTCAGAGTTCTCTCGAGAATAATCCGAGTTCTTTTCTAGCGGGGCTCCAGAACGCGGCATCAACCTATCAAGAATTCAACTCGGAAAGCATTCAGAGTTCTTTCGAGAATAGTCCGAGTTCTTTTCCGATAGGACTCCGGAACGCGGCCACGACCTATCAAGAATACAACTCAAAGTATATTTAGAGTTCCCTCAAGAAGTCAAGTCATGGTACGACTACGTCAAGCTGTCCGAGCCCGGGGCAAGCCAGTTGTCCGACTGCATCCCGAGCTAGAAGCAAGCCAGTTGTCTGACCACTCGTCACAGTTTCCGACTACTTTGAGCTGTGGTGACCAACTACTCGACAGCTCATGTCCAAGTACTCGCAAGCTGATGCTCGGGGGCTACAACCATTGGGGTCTCCTGAGCGCAAAATGTTAGGATCACGCGCTGATCCTACCACGCGGCCATCAATCAAGCTAAGTCATGGTTTAATATTTTTTCAAATATTCTTTAATCATCATATATCTCTGGATATTATCCATATGCCTCCGCGGCTCTACTACAGTTGATTTACCTGGGTTGCTGAGGCCTTAATCCGTGAAGCCTACTCGTCGAAGAGGTGCGAGAGGTGTTTAAACGTAACAGGCTACCTACCTAGGGAAATTACATAGCCTAGTAAGAGAAAGATGCGAAAAAAATTTAATATGCATTTTATAATGTCTTCTCTTAATGGTTGTTAATTTACTGGGTTACTGAGGCCTTAATCCGTGAAGCCTACTCGCCGAAAAGGTGCGAGAGGTGTTTAAACGTAACATGCTACCTATCTAGGGAAATTACATAGCCTAGTAAGAGCAAGACGCGAAAAAATTTAATATGCATTTTATAATGTCCTCTCTTAACGGTTGTTAATTTACCTGGGTTGCTGAGGCCTTAATCCATGAAGCCTACTGGCCGAAAAGGTGCGAGAGGTGTTTAAACGTAATAGGCTACCTACCTAGGGAAATTACATAGCCTAGTAAGAGCAAGACGTAAAAAAAATTAATATGCATTTTATAATACTGGGACATACTTCCAACTTGATATCTTGTGTATCAATTATTACATACTTTCGTATGATTACTTTGCAGGGAACCATTTTCTGGACCGCGTCATCAAATAAGGAGCTCGCCCACCGCTGGCTGCCTTACTTGGCCACTACTTCGTTGGGTGAGACACACGCCCCACGCTGTCTTACTCGGTTGCTGCTCTACAAGTCGCCAGGACGTCCGACTACTCGGCCGTGGTGATCGACTACTCGGTTGGGGTGATCAACTACTGGACAGCTAAGGTCGACCTTGTTACGGTGATTTGGAAATTCTAAGGTGGGGGTGATACGGGGTCTCCGGTGAGGGGACTGTCCACCCGAAGCCTTTTGATGGATTATCTAGGTTGCCTTACTCGGATCGGATCATGGTCGATAGAGAAGATTTTGCGTCAGCAAGATGTGCACGAATATGATGATGCACGTGCATATTTATATGTACTTTCATTACTCAAGCAAAACAAAGGAAGAGGCATGGCATACAACAGCATGCAAGAAGACATCAAGCACGCAAGCTAATTATGGAAAGTACTCGGTGCCGCAACTGTGTTGACTTGCAATGGTATATGGATAGCCTGCTGCAGTTCGCGGGTTACTTGGATACACCCTTGAGAATGTCTACAAGATCCTATATATCCTCAGAAGAGGTTTTCAGTTCTTTGAACAACTCAGATTCAAGACCCTCCAACTTTTTGTTTCAAATAGCAAGAGGCTCGGGGGCTACACTTAGTGAGTGCACTTTTTCTTCCAAAAAAGCGCACATCACTCAGAAGACTTCTTCAAGACAGCAGTTATCAAATAACATAAGATTCAAGACCCTCCAACTTTTTATTCCAAATAGCAAGAGGCTCGGGGGCTACACTCAGTTAGTGTACTTTTTTCTTCGAAAAAGCGCACGTCACCAAGAAGACATCTTCAAGACAGACCACTTCAAGGCCTCACGATAAAAAGAACCCGGACCAAGCTATATTCGAGTTCTTTTTTATAAAGAATCCAGGTATATGCTCGGGAGCCCTTCGACGAAGAATCAGAGCAATTTCAAGACAAGACCCTCCAGCTCCTTGTTTCAAATAGCAAGAGGCTCGGGGGCTACACCAAGATGGGAATATTTTTTTCTTCAAAAAAGCACACACCACTCGAAGATCCCAAGAAGTGTTACATGGTTTCACTCAAGAAAGTACTCGGGCGACGTTTGTTCCTGCTCGACAAGACCTGGAGGAATAAGACAAGGCTTCCGGAGTTCAACCATGAAGTGCTCGGGGTCTTGTTGATACGGGACCCATGGGATACCCCGCAAGGAAGAGAGGAGATCTAGTTTGATTAGGATTTCTCCCATATAATTCTAGTAGTAATATTACCCTATAATCCTACTAGGACTCTACATTGTAAACTGACTAGGACTCTGGCCTCCTGACTATATAAAGGAGGGCAGGGCTCCTTAGATTGGGAGAGCAGAAGAGAGTTAGAAAGAGAACACTGGACAATTAATCCAATGCAAAGGCTAACGCCGACTGGACGTAGGGCTATTACTCGATCGTGGTCGAGGGCCCGAACCAGGATAAATCGACTGTCTCTTGCGTTTACCGTCGAGTTCTGCATACGCTGAAGCCCGAACAAACTGCCCCGGGTACCCCCGTGGCAGGTTATCAGTGGTGAAACATCGACAAAATGCTGAAGAGTAAGCGTGAGCCAAGAAAAAGGGGTCCTTACCAATGCAAAAGATATTTCCACTTTGGGCACATTGAGAAGGGTTGTCGTGAGCCCCCTACTGAGCTTGGTGTTGAATTACCACAACCAATACCTACTACATCTAGGTAAATTAATTTTATGCTCCTATCATTTAGTACAATACCAATTCTTTCTCAGTATAATTATTGATTACCTTGCTATTATGTAGGAAAAGGAAACAAAAACCAAGTACTTCAAACTCCACCAAAGCTCCTAAAAAATCTAAGAAGGTGTCTACTAAACTTGCTGCTGAATTACCACCATCAATTCTTGCCAAATCTATGTAAGTTGCATGTTTTTGCTAATATGGTTTCTTTTTTTCCCACATGTAAAATGATTTGATTACATTGTTGTTCTGTAGTAAAAGAATGGGAGGATGTGGTACTTCAAAATGCAAAAATACTTTCAAAAAGTTCAAGAAGAATGCTACAGGAACCTCTACTTCTGAGCCCCCTACTAAACTTGTTGAACCTAGGTAAGTTGAACTTCAAGTTTCATGTTCTAGCTGAATTATCCTACATGCAAAATGACTTGATTACATTGCTGTTATGTAGGAAAAGAAAGGGAGGAGGTGGTACTTCAAAGAATGGTACAGGAATAACCTCTACTTCTTTAGTCACTCAATCACCTGGTACAGCTACAGCTAGCCCCTCTACTTCCTTAGCCATCCAAGCACCAGTTAGTCCAGGACCAACAACAAGAAGGATGGCCGCTTCTGTTTCTACACCAACGAGACCACCAGGCACACCAGTGAGTCCAGGGCCAATAACAAGACGAATGACAGCATAACTGAATACATCACCAGGAGGTATTGCTAGGAGGGTCATCATAAACTAGGCTAGTGTGATCCTGAATCATTTCATTGAACTATTGCTGTATGAAAAAGTCATGTACTAAATCTATTTTGGGCATGTATTGTTCTGCATGTGTTGGACCAGACCAATATGGTTCCTATATTGTGAACCTATTTGGTCATGTGCTTGCAAGATGTGTTGGTCAATATTAGTCCATGTGTTGAACTAGAATATTTTTTATGTGCTTGGTCAATATTTAGTGCATATGGTGACTTGTATGTGTTGAAATGCTGTCAGTTCATGCCCTATACTTTATTCTTATGTTTTAGAGCTCCTGTACTGGTTTGGGGCTTGATTTTTATGTTTTTAGAGCTCCTGTACCGGTTTGAGATATTTTGGTCTAAGTTAACAGACCTAACGCTCAAATCTAATAGAATGGTACTTTCAGTTCACGTGTACACTTTTTAGTAATATTTTATAGAATCGATGTCTTCCAATGATATTATTTTATGGAAGTCGTGATCTTTCGAGGCAATTTTCGCATAATCTAATTTCTTCCGAGGCTTCGGCCGATTGATAACGAGAGGCAAGCAAATAAAAAAAAACTACGGTATCATTTTTTTTGAATGTAAAGCTCCTTATATCTTTGGAATGTAGAAATTTTCCCTTATTTCTATTTTTCCTATTAAAATACACTGATTTATATAAAACTTTTACATATGCCAAGGAGTTCTAGGATAATGCAGAAATTTTACAAGAAAACAGAGCATGAAGCAGGCTGGGGTCAGGACGCCGCGCGCAGACGCGGCGGAGCCGCCGCCGCAGCAGCTCGGATGCCGGCGTTGGCAGGTCGGACGCCTCCCCTTATCCCCTCCGGCGGGCCCCGCACGCTCCGTCCCTTGCGGACTCCGAGACCTGCGGGTCACTCCCATCGCTCTCCCGGTTGCATTCGCCCCAATCCAAACGCCAACGGCCTCCCTCCATTAAACCAAAGACCTCCCCCTCCACCACCACCGCCCCGATTCCACTCCCACGTGCTGCTCCACTTGCGCCGCCACGTCACCCCTCTAGGCTGTGGCCATGGGGACGTCGGGGTCCAAGAGCATCGACGGCGTGGGCGCCGTTTCGGGCGTCGGCGCCGCGGCGGCGGGGCTGGGCGGCGCCGGTGGGGAGGGCGGCGAGGGCGGCGCCGCGGAGGCGTGGCACGGCGGGGCGCAGCTGTACGTGTCGCTCAAGATGGAGAACGCGGAGATCAGCGGCGACCTCGTCCCGCACGTCTACGGCTCCGAGCCCATCATCGGCACCTGGGACCCCTCCCGCGCCGTACGCACGCACTGCCTGCCACCCCACCCGATGCTTGTGCTCTTTGCTCCGCTTCTTGCGCTCGCGCCGCCGAAATGATCCCGTTGCTGCTGTTTGGTTTTGCAGCTGGCCATGGAGAGGGAGCTCGCGTCCATGTGGGAGCTCAGCTTCGTCGTGCCGCCGGACCATGGTACGCTGCCTCCTCCTTGCTGTCCTGTTCTGCTACTCAGTTAACTATGGCTTCAAATTGGCTGTTAGCGTTTGTTTCCTAGTAGCTGTTTCTTTACCTTTTTGTTTGACCTTTAACGATCTTCTTGTACTTATAACTTGGTCCTGAGTTTTGTTAAATATATAGTTGTTCTCTGTTACCTTTTTTTCCCCCCATTATCTCTCTGATCCACCTACAGAATTGAAATGTCAAGCTCTCATGAAAGCGTACATGGATTGTTCTGTATGTATCATTCTGTGGACTTGGCTGTAGAAACACTGGACTTCAAGTTCTTGCTGAAGCCCAAAGACGCCGAAACCCCCTGCATCATTGAGGAAGGGCCCACACGGCTCCTCACCGGAGGCATGCTCGAGGGCGATGTGAGGGTTGCGCTGTTCAAGCTCAATGGAGATGATGAGGTGCTCGAGTTCAGGGTGTTCAACAAGGCAGACCTTGTGTCACCGCTCGAACTTGCTGCGAGCTGGAGGGTGTACAAGGAGAATTTTCAGCCTTCCAAAGTCCGGGGGATCCCTGATATCAGTATCAATGTCGCGCCCACTAATGCAACTGAGGTAATTGCATTTGTGCTTGATACTGTATGCTTCCCTGTGGTGGATGCATATGGTTGCAAAGTTCCATGTCTTTTTGTGCAACATGTGTAACTGCCTTATCAATATCTTGTTCTCTAAAGCAATACAATTAGAAGGGGATATCTGCTTGTCCAAATGGCAAGTCATTTGATAGCAAGAAAATCAGCGGGTTCTTTTTTGTTACTGTTTAGTTTTCGTCCTTACCGTTTGGCAACCTTCTTTATACTCTTTTTTCTATATCCTATACCTATAAAAAAATATCTCCTTACCATTTTCTCATCCTTTTCTACTCATTATTCGTGCACTTATTGTTATAATTGCATGCTGACGCCAAGCTAATTTGTGATGTGATTTCTCACAGGTTTCTGTTTCTTGTCTTTCTACAGGAAGGATCAGCGGCTACTTTGGAACTTGACTTGGAACACTATGTTGTTCCATCCCCGCCAACTGCACCACCAAATGGATATGCTGCAAACCTTGCTGCGACTCCAGCATCCATGATTCATACTGGGGCATTGTGGACAAATGATATCCTTCTAAGTGATGGGATTCAGAGTCCAAGTAGTGTTTCTGCAAAATTAGAAGATCGTAGTAACAACAAGAAGGTTGGCTGTTATCTGGAAAACTTGGTGTAAATGACAAATTCTAAGTTCTATACCTGAATTTTATCCTTCTACCATCATGGAATTAGTCCGGTCTTAGATGGTTATCATTTCATACAATGAACTATAATTGCTCTGACTTGCACATATGTGATACCTGTATTGCATGCTTTTTTAATTACTTATATTCTGTATCTCTTTAAATCAAAATGCTATTGAAAATTAATATGCTTCTTCTATAGAATATTGAGGCCTGGGCAACAGATTCTTCTAAGAATTCTGGACTCATTGAATCAAAATCAGTTGGCACCTTTACACCACTGCAAAAGCTAGATGGTCAAAAGGGGCTGTTCGTTGACAGGGGTGTTGGCTCTCCTGTGCTTCCAAAATCAGCCAGTGCATGCTCCCTGGCATCTGGGTTTAGTTTTGGATCAGCAAAGGTCAGCATTTGTTTATCTCCTTTACTAATAGTAGGTAAAAAGAAGAGAGAGTTGATGGCTAGGTTCAGAAAGGTTTGAATTCAATTATCATTGTAGGATCATGATCAATTTGGAATCATCATAATCAATGTGTCTTCAACGGGGCTTGTCCTAGTGTAGCTGGAGTGTTATCATTCATTAGTGAGGAGTTGTTGTAGGGAATGGCTGTGCTTGAGGTATCTCACATGTCCTTACCATTGCGCCAGAAGAGGGTTAATATGCTAGGTCGAGGTCGTGTTCTTGTAATCACAGGCGCATGTGTTTTTGTCTTTTAAGAGTGAGTGGGTGTGTGTTGTATGGGTTTCTCCAAACCCCTTTTTTAGTTTTTTTCTTCTTTGGAATATAATGCTGCACAGCTCTCGTGTGTTCGTTAAAAAAAGGTAAAATGGATAGATAATAGGCATGAACCTGCATATGTTTAGTGTTGTTGGACTAACAGAGATAGTATTTTGATATAAATCAACATGACTCTAGTTGAATTAATTAAATGGGCATTGATGATTGATGTGGTTTGAGAAAAAAACCCAGAATGAAGTTTGTATTTTAATTTTTTACTATTGTTGACATTTCTACAGACAATGCCAGAAGCAGCAGGAGCTGTTGCAGCTGCAGCTGTAGCTGATCGTTTGCATGGGTCAAAGGAGGACCGGAAGCTGGCCATTGTTTTGGTAAATACTAGTTGAAATCGTGTGATATAATTTTAAACATTCTTCATCTCTTATGTGATTTGAGTGTTTCTTTGTGATCCTTTTGTCAACAAGATAAGCATACTTTGCTTGTTACACTTTTGCTACCTACCATGTCCTTTTTAGTGTTTGGATGAATTTAAATAGATGGGTTTTCTGTGGAAAACTAAATTGAATTTTGAGTAGTATTGTACTGGTGGTGGGTGTCTGTGAACAGGACCATCAATACGCTTTGCATTTTGTATTTCACACTGCTAGGTAAAGGATTGAAGCATTGCTCGTTTAAGTATATAAGTGAACAAAACAAATAATTAGGAATCTTATGTGATGTAATGTAATACATTTTAACAGAGTATTAAAGAAAGTAAGAATCTAAATCTCCTAAGTTTCAATCCTGAATCAGCACTTGCCAGCCCTCTTGAGAAAGTACATTTTTCTTGCTGCTGAGCTGAGCATAAATTGGTCAAATGCTTATCTGCTTGAACATGTTCCTAAATTTTTCTTCAGTGCTTGTTTCCAAAAGTTTGATCTCCATCTGAAAATATTTACTCCCGTATCAGGTTGGCCTACCAGCTCGTGGTAAAACCTTCACTGCGGTTAAGCTTACAAGGTACCTTCGTTGGTTGGGTCATGAAACTAGACATTTCAATGTTGGGAAGGTAACCATATTCTTACTCCGATTAACTGCCTTGCATAGTTAATATGTTTAGTTTTCTTACTTGCAAAATTAACTGAGCTTTCTTTTGTTGAAAATGTGTGTGCAGTATCGCCGTCTGAAGCATGGAGCAAATCAGGTGGAAAACCTGCAATCTATGCGTTGTTAAGTGTTATCATGTCAAGTTTCCTGTTTCTTAGCTAGGATACTAGAAACCTAATAATAAGTGTATAAAATCATGCTTGGAATGCATTTTAAAGGGATAAGTTTAGCATGCATGCATGTATTGTACTTGCACATCCTGTTGGATTCTTCAATACCATTATCTGAGCCTATGCCAGTAAAACTAATATCCTGTTCTAGAGCGATGTAACATTTTTTTGCATTTTTATTGGCTCAGCCTGCAGATTTTTTCCGTGATGATAATCCTGAAGGTATTGAGGCACGTAATGAGGTTAGCACACCTTATTGACTATTATGCATTTATTACTAAGTATTTCAAAATTGTGTTCCTACCATTCAAAATAGGTGTCATCATAGGCCATCTTCTGATTCACCAGTACATGCTCTTATACATTTTCAAGAAAAAAGCCTTGCGATCTTTTCACTGCTCTCATTTTAAAAGTACATTGGTAATCATAACTGCCTACCTTACTAAAGGTATCAGGCCCTATCTGGAACACACAAAGTTTTCAGACTCCTTTAATTGAACCGTAGTGTTGTGAAATTTCTCAAAACCTTATGGGTCCTAAACTGGATATTGTAGGGTTACCCTGGTAAATTTAAGCACAAATCAATGGAGCAAAAGTTTATTAATGGCTTCTATAAAAACTTGTAGTGTTTAAATGCCTCAAAATTGTGATTTGTAGTCAGTGCAATATGTCCCCTGCATCTTTTTCAATATGGTTACACATCGCCATTAGCTATAATTATGGGACTTAGGCTTTGCCCATAGATTCTCTTCATGAAGGTTCTACCAAGGACAGGATGTCAAGTTAGCACCCTAGATTTTCAGAAGTCTAATGGGATTTTGTGACAACCAACCCTTAAAAGTAGAATATTGAAACTTAACTGTATCTTCTGGTGTACTGTTACCAGGTGGCTGCTTTAGCAATGGAGGACATGATAGATTGGATGCATGGTGGAGGTCAGGTAAGTTGGTGGTGCATAGCCTGCATGAAATTATGAAATGTTGCACTCAATCTGACCAGATCAACTTGTCTCTAGGTTGGTATATTTGATGCAACAAACAGCACAAGAAAGCGAAGATATATGCTAATGAAAATGGCTGAAGGTAACTGTAAGGTAATTGATAGCATTCGTATTTACATTGGGTATGATTCTTTTATATTTGCATATTTAAGCATCTTCAACTAAAATTATTTCACATCTATGGAAGTCAGCACTAAGCAGAATACACTGCGGTACTGGAAGTTTATCTAATAATTTAACCATGTGCCTTGGTGCATTTTGTACATTTGCGTTTATAATCTTGACCTTCTCATAATGATTGAAGTCACTTTCTGCAGATTATATTTCTGGAGACAATATGTACTGATCCAAACATAATCGAAAGAAACATACGGCTGAAGATCCAACAAAGTCCAGACTATGCTGATCAGTGAGTTTCTCAACATTGACCCTTTATTAGATAGAAGTAAATTGCTGCCTGAATCGTGTGGAAATGTTGCAGGCCAGATTATGAAGCTGGACTGGAGGACTTCAAGAAACGTTTGATCAATTATGAAAAGGTTTCAACTATTTATGCTCAGATGAAGTGCTACATGCTAAGTAAAATTATGTAGTTCTTTGAACTATTTAGTCTTGAATCAATTAGCATTCCTTTTGCAGGTCTACGAGCCAGTAGGGGAAGGTTCTTACATCAAAATGATTGACATGGTAAAGGGGCAAGATGGTCAGTTACAGGTAAGCTCTTCCATACCTTTGCATATTCTACAGCACATGAATCTACATTAGGAACTTTTACATGCCTATGTGGCAGAAGGATCAATGGCATGTGTACAAGTTTTTGTGTAAATGTGTAATCGAATACCTCTGGAAATACTTTAATATGAATATGATGTTGTGCAAAATAGCCCATATTTAGATAAGTTATTTACACATAACATGGCAATAATATTTACTATGATATGCTTTCAGTTTTTGAATCTTGAGATTCTATGTTTTGTTTAGTGTTTCTTCATTTGAAAGTTATACTTTTCTGACCTTGTACCCAGGTAAATAATATCAGCGGTTATCTCCCTGGGAGGATTGTCTTCTTCTTGGTATGTATTTCTAGACTCATACTATAAATAACTGCTCGCACTTTCTATGTAAGCGTAATATCTGCATGTTCTAACAGATGCACATATTTTAAATGTCTGCTTCAAGTTTATTTCCACGAGTGTATTCAAACCAATTGGTGACACATCTTGTTGCATTATGCTACTGCAGGTGAACTCTCATCTTACACCACGGCCTATTTTGCTTACCAGGCATGGTGAGAGTTTACATAATGTTAGAGGAAGAGTCGGTGGTGATACAGTTCTAAGGTTTGCTTTCCCTAAGTTTTAATCTAACACCTTCAGATGATACCTTCTGCACTTAGTATGTCATTTTGAGTTCTGTGAGTAAAATATTAAAATTCTTGGTAATTTTTTCATTTTATATATGTTTAGTTATTGCACCGGTAAACAAAGTACCATGTAAATATGTCGATCTTATTGGAATTATATTTCTGTATTGATTGAGCTAATAAATTCCTCTTTAACTGCCTGTTTATGGTGTGCAGTGAAACTGGAGAACTTTATGCAAAGAAACTAGCCAACTTTATAGAAAAGCGGCTCAAATATGAGAAAACAGCAACTGTAAGTAATTTCCCATGATTTAATGATGGATCTAACCAGCATAACATGGGCTGAAAGAGTGGTTTTAATTTTTAACTATCCAATTATTTAGATATGGACCAGTACCCTTCAGAGAACAATTTTGACAGCAAGTCCAATTGTTGAATTTCCCAAGGTATTTGGTTAGATGATTTAGAAGTCTTCTTAAAGAACTCTTGCTAAGTAAGTACACCAAGATTGTTCGACTTGTGTTGTTTGTAGATACAATGGCGTGCTCTTGATGAGATCAATTCTGGAGTTTGTGATGGGATGACTTATGAAGAGATAAAGAAAAATATGCCTGAGGAATTTGAGTACGTATAATAATTTTTTGATTGGCACCATGTGCATGGGATATCCGTACTTACCATTCATATGATGTGTCAGACCAATGTATTATTTCCATGCTGTACAAATTAAGCAAAAACAGAAATGAAATTAACAGTATTCTTTTTGGCACAGTACTGAATATTTGGATCTCAAAAGACAATTGTGAATGCTTGTTTCAACCAGGTCACGCAAGAAGGACAAGCTAAGATATCGCTACCCCCGTGGAGAATCTTACCTCGATGTGATACAGAGGTCAAAACTATAGTTTCTACTTTCTAATTATACAGACAAAAATCTCCATAGTTTTGTTTCCTAAAAAAACTCGTACTGGATTACTTGGTTTCTCTCTATGTCAAACCATGACAGATTTCAGTTCCCATGTAACTATACCCTAACAGCTGATGTCATAATAACCCTCAGGTTGGAACCCGTCATCATCGAGCTAGAACGCCAGCGTGCACCAGTGGTTGTCATATCTCACCAGGTAAATTGTTATAGCTGATGGATTATTGGAAAGTTGGAGTGCGGATGGCAGAAATACTGAGCTTTGAACTATTTGTCCCATTGTTAGGCTGTACTACGAGCACTGTATGCATATTTCGCGGACAGGCCTTTGAGAGAAGTTCCAGAGATAGAGGTGATTCATTTGACCTTCCTCTTCTTGATCAATGTTATATTGTAACAGATGTACTAGAAGCATGCAATATGTCTGAACTAATGGCAATTGTTCTTATGTATGTAGATGCCACTACACACCATAATCGAGATACAAATGGGCGTTCTCGGTGTTGAAGAGAAGAGGTACAAACTCATGGACTGAAATACATAAAGGCAGCAGGTTGGCTGTTTCGTATAGTCATTCAGCAAGTACAGATAAACACAAGCTTTTTCTTATCTCTCTCCACACGGTGTGAAACCTACTACAGTGTATTTTTTTTTCTGTGAAAAAACATATTGGTCATTGTAAATAAAGAAAAAAAAACATACTCCTAATACGGAACTGTAAAAATGGCATGCTTACTGCAACGAATAAGGAATACGGACAGTGGCTCAAATTAACAATTCCAAGGCTTATTCAGAAATATTCCATTACCAGTGATTGGTTGATCCTGTGGCTGATGGGACCAATGAATCGTAGTGCTTTTGCCTTGGTTGTACTAGTAGACTTGTACAGGACCTGCCAAACTATGAACTGTCATGTCCTCCTGTAGTCCTGTGGCCATGTGAGGACACAAGGCAGGCCGTTTTCGTGCTCCAGAAACTCTGCTGAAACGATGGCATGGCACTCGACAGGGTGCCAAACTTCCCTCGATTCCATGCGGCATCCATGAACGCCCTCACGTTGTCCCTGTCTGCCTGCAAAATATATAGCTCAGTCGCCGCTTGGTCCGTCCGATCACCGGACCGGCGCCATGTGTACGTGATTGAAGCCGGAGGGAGAGACTGCACCGTGCGCCGTCTGCCCTGCACCGGCCATGTCGCTGGCTCGTTACGACGCCAACCTCCTGCTGGCCGCGGTGACCGCGCTCTCAGCGGCGGTCGCCTTCGTCGCGGCGCTCCACCTCTACGCGCGGTGCCTCCTGCAGCGGCGCGTCGCCCTCGCAGAAGGGCAAGGCAGCCCCCACGTGGTCGTGCTGCAGCGGCAGCGCCCGCCGGACGGCTACGTGGTCGAGGTCGTCGAAGGCGCCGGCGTGGGCGGCCAGCAGGCCGCCGGGCTGGACGCCAAGGCGCTGTGCGCGCTGCCGGTGTTCACGTGGGAGTCGTCCGAGCAGGAGAAGGAGGAGGAGGAGGAGGAGGAAGGCGGCGTCGCCGCCGAGCTGCACGGGCAGCAGTGCGCGGTGTGCCTCGGGGAGATGGAGGACGGCGAGCTGGGCAGGCTGCTCCCGGCATGCCGCCACGTGTTCCACGTCGAGTGCATCGACACGTGGCTCGGGGTGAGCTCGACCTGCCGGTGTGCCGGACGGCGGCTGCCGCTCCGTCGGCCGCCGGCGTGGACCACGGCGGCGAGGTAGAGCCCATAGCTATTGAGTGCTAGTATATATAGTCTATAAAGGGAGGTTATATATATATATACCCTAATAATAAAGCGACAAATTTTTCGGTCATTTTTTCGCCCACCTCCCTCTAACTATCGAATAATGAAGAGATTTTTCTATCCGGAATTATGTAACACGTGCTCATATGAGTTAGGATAGCTCGCGTCTGCCGCGATGCGGAGTGTGATTTGAAATAGTATTGGATCGTGTGTGGGTGAACCAAACTCAAAGAGGTAAAATTTGTCTCTCTTGCTTTTTTGCCCGTGCCAAAAAAAGAAAATTACCATCTAGAATTCACTCCCGAGCGCGACGCCGCTGAAGGTTTTGATCCCCCGCTATTCACGTCGGCACCTCGCTTTGGCTCCGTTCGGCTCGCAGAATTTTGGCTGAAACTGGCTGAAAACACTGTTCTGGCTGAATTGTTGTGAGAGAAAAATATTATTCCGACTAAAAAAAGAAAGCCGAACAAATCGAATATGGGGTAAGCCGAACGGGGCCAGACGATCCTCCTACCAGTGATGGACGTGGACCCATGCATAGATGGATCACGCATGTTTCTGAGTCAATCCCGTCTTGCACCGTAGACCGCAACGGTTTCTACTTCACCGCACGACTCGTCGTTTCTTCTGTAGGCAGCAGCACCGCCACAGGCGTTTCTGCTTCAACAGGCATCAGGCGCGACCTTGTCTTGACGGCCTCGGTGGTGGCGGAGTGCCCCGTGCGGCCGTGGCCGCTAGCTGGCCGTGCTGCCAAGGTCAAGATGTCAACGGGGAATTCCCCGTCGGGGGACAGCTTCCCATCCCCGTCCCCGTGGGATAAAAATTTCCCCATCCCTATCCCCGTGAATGCCAACGGGGAAGTTCTCACTCATCCCACACCCGTGCGGGGGATTTTATCCCGTTTCCCCGGAACACAAAATCCAACGAGACGGAGAAGACGGGGGGATGGAGGATCTAGGGGAGCAGGCACGAAACGGAGAAGAGGGTGAGGTACCGCGAGATCCGGCCGGCCAGCTGAGCCGCCGTCGCTGCCGGAGGAAGAGGCGATGCACCGCGTCGAGGGGCAGCCACCATCGCCGCCCGCCACGACAGAGAGGAAGAGGCGACGGCTGTCGGGGCCTAGGAACGGCCGAGCCGCAAGAGAAGAAGAGGAGGCAACCACGCCGGGAAAGTCAAAAGTGAGTCCGGCGGCGCGCGCCTGCAGCGCGCAACGCAACGCAAGAGGAGCGAGGGCCGATGGTTCAAGCCGGCCCTGCGCATGGGATTGAACGTGGTGGGGCAGCAGCGGGGAGCCCCGCCCTCTCCTCCTGGGCGGCATTCGCCATTGCCGGCCGCTTTCGGCCGATGAGAGGTGGATGAGAGGTGGAGCGAGAGGAGTGCGGGTCTGCGGCCAGGGGAGGCGGGGAGGAGAGGGTGCTGGGTGGCGAGAGGAGTCTGGCAGTGGCAAGAGAGAGCAGGCAGAGCTAGGTTTTTTCCATATATATATATATATATATATATATATATATATATATATATATATATATATACACACACACGTGGCATTCTTATGTGGGCTTTGGGCTGACGGGCCGACGTAATAAGTTGGACTGTTGGAGGCCAGGTGAAGAAACGGGGATGCGGGTTAACGGGGACGGGGGACATGCTCCCAATCCCGCCCCCGCCAGACCTGACAAGGAATGATTTTCCCCTATTTAGTTCCCCGTGGGGATAAATTTAGTCCTATCCCCGTTCCTTAATAAGGGAATTCCCCGTGGGAATCGGGGATCGAGTCCCCGTTGACAGCTCGATGCCCGGGTCATGCCGCCGTGTCGTCAAGTGTAGTCAGGAAGGCTCAAGACTGCTTGACGACAGTTTGCTGGCGGGTTTAGAGATTATATAAGCCTTCTTGATATTTAAAAAAAACTTGCGTACTTAATTAATTATCAGTAATTTTTTTGTTTTGTGTATCAGGAAAAGTGCAACAAGAAAATAATGTGGCTCGTATAGTTCAATCAAACGGGCCTAATCAGAGCAGCGCTCGATGAGCTCTCCCTGTGTCGACGGATGGAGCTGTGGTCCACGTCCGCCATGGTGAGAATGCATCTTATTGATCAAGTTTTTTTTCCTTACAAATGTTGTTGCATGCGTATGGGTCCTAGACCACTAGAGTGTTAGATAATCTACTACTTCCTTATGTGAATAAACATATTGAACTCATTATAAATCTTGTAAAGAGAAAAAAGCATGCTCACTTGCCGTGTACGGAACTGTAAAATCGGCATGCTTTATCTAGCAACGAATAAGGAATACGGACTAGATAGGATAGAGTTGTATAAATAGTTTGCCAAGGCTTATTTAGAAAGAGAGTTCAGATTTGCCACCTCCTATACAAGGCTTCGGACAACGCTGGTACTTGTATTGTGTGTATGCTCTGTTCTCACTCTTCTTGTATCTCTAGCCATAGTGTGTGTAGTCGGACAACCTCTATCATGCTCGACCTGTAGTCCTGTGGCCATGTGAGGATCGATTCACCAGGCAGGTGATTCTGTGGGCTAACAAGTGGTATCGAGCCGTACACTCTGCTGAAACCGCTGGCGATAATGAACACTAAGGCGACAGGGCTTCTGTGGCCAAACTTCCGGAGGTCGTTGTTTACAAGGTGCGGGGAGGTCGGCGAACCAGTTGGCGATCTTGTTGCACCAACTATGGAGAATGATCGGTGACCATGAAAGTCAAGCTTCGAGCCCGCGGCTCGGAATCTGTTGACAAGGTCACCGACAATGAGGAAGATGACATGTCGGCGCTATCCTCGCGCTCTTTGTCTGCGTGATTGAAGCCGGAGGACGAAGAGCTCTGCTAAGCGTGCGGAGGCTATTATGCTGGCGTCTTGCGATTCCGACCGGCCAAAGAAAGCGACGCTTACGGCTCAACCTCAAGTTCAAAGTTGGTGAAACGCCAATTTCTCCTCTGGCAGCAAGCGCTCATCGACGCGCTTTGAAGAGCCACGCGTCACCATCGATGAAGAAGCGGCGCTCTCAAGTACCTCCACTCTGCGCGGCAAAGTACATCCTGATCACTCTGTCCATAGAGACGATGCTGGACTTGTCCACCATCACTATTGAGGATGTGATAGGCCGTCTGCAGGCGGTGGACGAGCGTGGTAGTGCGACGGTAACGGCGACAGCGGCAATGCCCGCCGGACGAAGAGGAGTGGGGTGCTTAGAGGAACTCGGGAAGGCAGCCTCCTCCGGCCGTGGTGGTGATGACAAGCGCCCAGCAGGCTTCTTCGGAGAAGAAGCCAGTGCGCTGTGCGCCCAACGCTGCCGGTACTGCGGGAAGACGGGCCATTGGGCACGGGAGTGCCCAAATCACAAGCAGAAGAAGAAGAAGGCTAAGGCTCATCTAGCGCAAGCTAATGATGATAATGAGGCCACTATCCTGATGGCGACGTTCTGTGCAATGCGCGGCGTCGCCTCGGAGGAGAGGAAAAGCGACGCGGTGGAAGGACACAGGAAGGCCACGAAGGCTATCAACCTCGATGAACCATGCCGCCAAGTCCACCTCGGGACGTGTGGGCGCCACGTGGCTCGGCGGTGGTATCTCGGACTCGTGCCGGACGGCCACATGCCGGGCTCCAAAGCATCCTTGTTCGAGCTCGGCGACGATAGTTATTGAGTGCTAAAGTTTAGTGATGGCTCAAGGGTCAATCCAAGAGCGTGACACCATCATCTTCAAGTGCCGAATATATATATATATATATATATATCCCGTATATATATTTATCATCGGCATTGGTCCGCTAGATGAATAAAGCCACAAATTTGATCAGGGACGGAGTCCTTAGGATCGAGGACCGGAGCAATGACTTCTCGACAAGGTGAAGAGGTCCCTGAACGGTTGTACCTGCCTCGACCTAAAGTAGAGAGCAGCCGGTGTGCTGGCGGTAAGGCACACCGAGAACCGGTAGGCTGTGGCATGCCCGGTTCGGACATCTCGACTTCGCCGCTTGGTTGGTGGCCGGAAGATGGTCCGAGGCTACCCACATCAAGCACGGAGGCGAGCATGTGTGCAATGCCTAGTCGGGAAGCATTGAGGCTACCATTTCCATAGGCGGCCAAGTGTAGGACACGTGGACGCCTAAGAGGGGGGGTGAATTAGGCAACTTAAAGCTAACTCTAAACTATGGCCTCTCTTTTTTTTGCCCTTCTAGCAAAACCTATGCAAAAGATAATCTATCTAGATGTGCAACTACGGTTTTGCTAGTGTGTTGCTATCTCTCCGCAAATGATAATAATATGATCAATGTAAATGCGGAAGCTTAAAGAGCAAGGTAGAGATATGCAAACTCCGTCGACGACTCCGTATTTTTTACCGAGGTATCGAGAAGCGCGCAAGCTTCCCCTAGTCCTCGTTGGAGCCCCTCGCAAGAATCCTCGCAAGGGCCAAGCTCCCGGTCGGGTAACTCCGTGGATAGCCTCGGGCCTTCCCCACGCCAGCAAGTGGGTCTCCGATGTGCCTTCCGGCAAGCCTCTCCCGGATGCTCCCCGCCGTCTTCACTATCAAGCTTTCGGCCAAACGCCATGGGCCTTGTTCCTCCGGTACACGATGGCGGCCACACCACAAACGCGGTTGGTGTGATCTCGCAAGACTTCAAGCCCCTCCGATGTACAACACTTGTGCTCACAAGCACAGGGTGGCAAGAGGTATGCAAACCTCACTTAAACACTAGGCAAACACCTAGAGCAAGCGCATAAGCGATGGTCTAATCAACCTAAGCACCATAAGCACTTATGCTAATCACCTAATAAAACACTAAGCACTATGCATGTGGAGATCACTCAAATGGTGTATCAACACTCTTGATATGTTTCCTCAGCTCCACTCACCTCAAATGGCC
Organism: Miscanthus lutarioriparius; assembly: GCA_904845875.1. Taxonomy (NCBI): domain Eukaryota; kingdom Viridiplantae; phylum Streptophyta; class Magnoliopsida; order Poales; family Poaceae; genus Miscanthus; species Miscanthus lutarioriparius. Next base: position 60,847,000 of record CAJGYO010000016.1, read on the forward strand.
GGTTGGGGTTGTATTTATAAGCCCCACTGAGAAAGTAGCCGTTGGGGTCGAACTCCCGCAATTACGCCATCTTGACCGGACGCCGAATCGTCCCGACCGGGACGCGTCCCGTCGTCCCGACCGTTATATAGCCGCGAACTACCGATCGGGACGACGCCGCCAGTCCGGTCGCTTCTCACCGGGACGCGTCCGGTCGCGATTCAAGGCTGGAACCTCTCTTCAGATCGATCGACGACGCTGCGTTCCTGCGTCCGGTCGGTTACCGCCAGCGTCCGGTCCTTGCGTCCGGTCGCTTGTCTGCCGAAAGCCACCGGTCCGGCGTCGGTCAAGCTTCCAGCGTCGGGTCCGGCGCAGTCGATGCGCCTCTCTATGAGCTCGTTTCTTTGCGATCTTGCGCACGGCTTGGTTCCTATCTTCATGCTTGGACTTTGCTTGACATCTTGGGTCTTTTCTTGTGCTTCTAAGGTCTTGCTTGAGGTGTTGATCATCGGATCATCACGTCGCCTTCGTCCAAGACACGTCTTGCACCCTATTGGTCTACAAAACAAACACTTGCAAATTCATTAGTCTAATTTGGTTGTGTTAGTCATCAAACACCAAAATCCAAAGTAAATGGGCCAAGGGTCCATTTTCCTTACACCAAGTATTGCGCGAAGGACGCTCTCGAGCTCATCCACGGCGACCTCTGTGGGCCGATCACGCCAGCTATAAACGGTGGTCAGCGGTACTTCCTCCTGCTCATGGATGATTGCAGTCGCTACATGTGACTACAACTCCTGACGAGCAAGGACGAAGCGGCGGCGGTGATTAAGAAGTTTAAGATGCGCTCGGAGGCCGAGAGCGGCAAGAAGCTCCGCGTACTGAGAACTAATCGCGGCGGCAAATTCACTTCGGTGGAGTTCGCTGCGTACTGCGCGGATCAGGGTGTGGTGCGACACCACACCGCGTCGTACTCGTCACAATAGAATGGCGTGGTGGAAAGACGGAACCTGACGGTGGTAGGCATGGCTCGATCCATGATGAAGGCCAAAGGCATACCGGCAAGGTTTTGGGGTGAGGCGGTGACCACGGCGGTGTTTATCCTCAACCGCGCTCCCACCAAAGCTCTGAAGGGCAAGACGTCGTTCGAAGTTTGGTATGGGTGCAAGCCGAGCGTGTCCTTCCTCCGGACATTCGGCTGCATCAGCCATGTCAGGAAGATAAAGCCGATCCTCACCAAGCTAGAGGATAGGAGCACACCGATGGTGTTCCTGGGCTACGCGGAGGGTACCAAGGCATACCGGCTCTATGACCCACGTGGAAACAAGGTACTTGTCTCGCGCGACGTCGTGTTCGACGAGAAGGCGGCTTGGGACTGGAGCAGTCCGAACATGGGGGAAGCCGGTGGCTTCACCAGCACCTTCGTCGTCGAGCACCTGGTCATCCACGGTGGTGGAGATGCTGGGGAAGAGGTGCCGAGCACTCCGGTAGAAGAGCCGAGCACTCCTGGGGCAGTGTCAAGCACTTTGGGAGGGATGCCGAGCACTCCGGAAGGAGCGCCGAGCACTCCTAGAGAGATGCCGAGCACGCGCAGAGTGGTGCCAGGAGGTTCTGCAGTGGTGGCGACCATTCTAGGACGGGTGCCGAGCACTCCCGTAGCAGAGCCAAGAGGTCTTGCAGTGGTGCCGACCACTCCAAGACTGACGCTGAGCACTCCTAAAGTGGTGCCGAGCACTGCAGGAGTTATGACGAGCTGTCCAAGAGTAGTGCTGAGCACTGCATCCGGGGTGCCGAGCACTCCAGGTGCTGTGCCGAGCACTCCGGCGGAACAGGGAACTCCATCGATGCCGATCGAGTTTGCCTCACCTCCAAGTGACATCAGTGAGTTCGTGGACGCCTTCCACGAAGGTGAGGAGGTGTGGTTCCATAGGGTGGACAACATCGTCAGCGGCATAGGGCCCTCAGGCCTGGCTGGTCGGCTACTCAATGATCAAGAGCTACTGCTCGTCAGTGCAGAGGAACCACCCATGTTCGCGCTGGCCGAGCGCGACGGAAACTGGTGACGAGCGATGATGGAGGAGATGAAGGCGATCGAGGAAAACGAGACTTGGCAGCTCATTGATCCACCTCCAGGATGCCGTCCGATCAGCTTGAAGTGGGTGTACAAGGTCAAGCGGGACGAGCTCGGCGCCATTGTCGAGCACAAGGCGTGGCTCGTCGCCCGAGGCTTTGTTCAGCGTGAGAGCATCGACTTCGAGAAAGTCTTTGCGCTGGTAGCGCGCATGGAGTCTGTTCGTTTGCTACTAGCCTTGGCAGCAGCAAAGGACTGGCACGTCCATCACTTGGACGTTAAATTGGCCTTCCTCAATGGCGAGCTGGTGGAGATGGTCTTCGTCAGGCAACCTCTAGGTTTCACCATCAAGGGAGAGGAGCATAGGGTGCTCCAACTACGCAAGGCGCTCTACGGGCTGCGGCAGGCCCCACGAGCGTGGAATGCCAAGCTTGACGCCACACTGGGCGAGCTTGGGTTCCAGCGGTGCACAATCGAGCACGCGCTCTACATGCGGCGATGGGGAAAGGAGGAGCTCGTCGTCGGCGTGTATGTGGATGACTTGATCGTCACCGGCGCGCGCACGGAGACATCAACAGCTTCAAGCGCGAGATGGCGGCTTATTTTTGAATGAATGATCTCGGCGCACTCTCCTACTATCTCGGCATTGAGGTGAGACAGGGGAAGAAGGAAATCACGCTCGGTCAGAGCGCGTGCGTATGCCTCAAAGCTATTGGAGCGGAGCGGTATGGCTGAGTGCAAGCCTTGCGTGACTCCGATAGAGGAGCGGCTGAAACTGACGAAGGCCAGCACTGCGGCGAAGGTGGATGCACCACTCTACTGGAGCATCGTCGGCGGTCTATGCTACCTAGTCCACACAAGGCCGGACATTGCGTTCGCCATAGGCTATGTCAGTCGCTTCATGGAAGATCCCAGAGAGGATCACTAGGCTACGGTGAAGCGGCTACTACACTACGTCAAGGGGACGATGGATCAGGGGATCATCTTCTCCAAGACCGGTAGGAGTAGGCTGCAGCTCACTGTGTTCAGCGATGCAGACATGGCGGGGAACATCGACGGACGACGGAGCACCTCGGGCGTGCTCGTCTTCCTCGGGTCGGCTCTAATTTCATGGCTGTCGCTGAAACAGAAGGTGGTGGCGTTGTCTACGTGCGAGACAGAGTACATAGCGGCGGCCACAGCGGCGTGCCAAGTTGTGTGGCTACGCTTGCTGCTGGGCGAGCTGACCGGTGTGGAAGCTCACCCACCAGCACTGATGGTGGACAACCAGCCCGCCATCGCCCTCGCGAAGAATCCGGTTCTGCACGACCGTAGCAAACACATCGACGTGAAGTTCCACTTTCTTAGAAACTGTGTCGATGGAGGACAGATCGTCGTCGAGTTCGTCGAAACTGATCGGGAACTCATGGACGTCCTCACCAAACCGCTCGGACGTCTTCGACTCACGGAGCTGAAGGAGATGATTGGCATGGAAGGAATACAAGGGATAGCAGTAGAATTAGGAGAAGAATTGTTAGATAATCTACTGCTTCCTTGTGTGAACACACAACAAGGGAACGCGGCGCCGAACTGGCCCCCTATTGTGGTACTGTAGCAGCTGTAGAGGCAGGCGTCGAACGACTCACCTGCCGCACTGTAGCCACATGCAGAGATAGACGCAGAAGTCAGTTCTGCTGTATTATCTAGTAACTGTAGCAGCATGACAGCTGTACTAGGACTAGATAGGATAGAGTTGTATAAATAATTTGCCACCGCAACTCTGTAAAGAGAGTTTAGATTTGCCATCTCCTATATAGGGCTCCGGTCAACGCTGGTGCTTATACTGTGTGTGTATGCTCTGTTCTCCCTCTTCTTCTACCTCTAGCCATAGTGTGTAGTCGGATAGACTTTGTCATGCTCGGCCGTGATCGACAAAACTAGGTGAATGGTCAACTCACCTAAGCCAATGATTCTGTGGGTAACATGGAGCTTGAGCCTCCATCGTAGGCTCGTTCGAGATGTGGCAACGACCTGGCTGCCTGCTGCCTCCTCAAGTATACCACCAACAAGGCCAAGCTGCTATCACTGGGGAAGGATGACTACGATTGCGAGCCGATGAATATGAGTGAGATGACATATATCATCTACGGCAAGGTGTGAAGCAACAGCTACGATCGATCGATGAAGTCCTGCCGTCAACAGAGTCGACGACGCCAATCGGTGGCAAGCGAGAGGTGAGCCTCTGTGCATCATAGCCAGGAGTTCGCGTATAATACATATATGGCACGCGCATGCCACCACATGTGCATAGCTTGTCTACACAAGCAGGCCATCATTAGCGTGATCACACCATAATAAATCGTACGCTCCGTTGCAACGCATGAACATATTTGCTACTTATAAATAAAGTATCGATCGAGCACACGGATTATATTGCAAAACCAACGGCAGGTTAGTAAACGGCAAGTCTCATGTCGATCGCCATTTCGTTCAGAAAATGCATATTTCTGAACATCTATCTACTACGACTAAAATGACCCGCGTGTTATCGTCTCCGCACACCTAATCGCCCCCTCTCCGTAATTAACCACGCCCCCCACCCCCGCCCAAGTCGGCCCAGCAGCCAAGGAGGAGCAAACGGGCCCATCGCAAGAACTCCAAGATCCACGGCCCGCAGTGGGCTTGTATCCAGTGCGCCCCAGCTGTAGGAGAGTAGAATGGGAGAGGCAGAGCACAGGAGAGGGCATCATCGACATTCTTGTAACCTAAACCAGTTCACGCTTGTATCCGGGACCTTGTCGGCCCGAGAACACTGTGCTTCTTCCTCGCGTCTGGTCTCGTCGATCGGGTCGCTAACAAACCGCCGCCCCTGCGCCCTCGCCCTCGACCTCGACGGGGACGCGTCCAACTTCACCGCCTTCCTCCAGGCCTCACCGGAGTCGTTCGCGGTCGTCGAGTTCTTCACCCGCTGGTCGGCCCCTTGTCTCTGACTTCATTGGTTCATTTTTTTATTACCTTTTGGTTCCAATCGATCTGCGCCTTAGTCTCCGAGTCGCCAAATGGGTGCAAAATTTTCTGTGCTGTATGCTACGATTGTTTGCTAGGCCTATTGGTTCAATCCGATTAACGTGCTGCTGTCGTGGTTGGTACACTGAGATGTGCAAGTGCAAATATGAAGTCAACAGGACTTTTACTGCAGAACTTTAAAGGTTAGAGAGATGTACTCTAATGAACTCACATACAATTACTTGGAGAAAAAAATAATTTGGACTGCAGTGCCGTGTTCTCAGCTTGAGAGAGCAAAAAGGGATAGTCAATGCAATATGGACTCTGTTTTCCTTTGCATACCAGTTCAAATTTAGATGAAAAATGCAACATTCAGTTACCCTTTGCATACTTAATTGTTCTGAAAATAATCTATGCAAGTGCATCAATGCTATTTGTTTCTACTTTCATGGCATCATAAACCACAAGTTTTTCCGGTGCAATTAGTACTCTATTAGTACCTTAGTATTCATACTTAAACTGAATTCACATGCTGTCATATAACTCATGTTAGTAAGAGCAGAACATGAACTCTGAATCGTGTGTTTCATTTGACAACCTGAACTTTGCCAAATGGGTGAATCATTCCTATGCAACCTATATTCTCAAGACTGAAACTAAATTCAAATGTGCGATGCAGGAGTCGCTGCTGGCAGAGGTGCACACGGCGCTGCTGGAGCCGACGCTCAGGATCAACTTTGTAAGAGATGGGATGAGCCGGCGCGTTTCAACTGCAGTCAACACGGTGTAATTAAAACGGCCTCCGACAGTCCCATCTAATTTGGCCTCTGCTTCTCAATGCCTGATGCTTGACTTTGCCTGCTCTAGAATATCGTGGATGCCTAATAAACTGAACCAAGTGCTGCATATCAAAATCCAGTTGGATTTAGAATTTTTAGTGCACATCTATCTGAATGAATATCAATATTGTTTTTTGTTTAGAATTTTTAGTGCACTGGAACTCTAAGATACAATTCTAGAGCAAATTCAGGAGCCCTCTTTTGCTTTCTTCTTAATCTAAATCAAAATCCAGTTGAATTTAGAATTTTTAGTGCACATCTATCTGAATGAATATGAATATTATTTTTTTGGTTTAGAATTTTTGGTGCACTGCAGTAGAACTCTAAGATACAATTCATGCACAATTAGAAACAGGTAACAAAATTCCATCCCTAAGAACAGATGGTACAGATTTGCATTAATTTTAGTAGTTTCAAAAAAATTAGTTTCAGGGTTGCAACATGAGAAGCTACAGAGTTTCTGAGTTTCACAGTACTTTAGCAACATGAGTAGCTCCCTAATGTAAAGGAATTACCAGCTAATCACTGCATTTTCAATCATTTTACCTTTTAATATATTTGTTGGCATGACATAAAAGGTGTATGTATTTGTCCATTGGCGGGCCAAGGCCTAGCATCAGAAATTTCTGAACTTGAATCTTCATTGGATTGTTAGATGTTTATGAACCAATGTGCTAATATAATGTGTGTTTCGTTCTGTGCTGCTGTTGTACAAAGGTGAATGCCAAGAAGGTTATTTTAAGTGGGAAGAACAGCTGCAGTGAAGTCATTTAGATTCTGTGTGCTCAGGTCTAATGTGAAGCAACCCTTCTCACTTTTCAATTTATTTTTCTGTTCCTCAGAGAACCATCTAGCACTGATATGTAGTCTGCTACTGTAGTAAATATGCAATCATGAATAGCAAGCCTCAACCTGCTAACTGTTTAGTACAGAGCCTACTGCTAATTGCAGAAAACATAACCTAGAAGCAATGAACTGTAGCAATTGAAAAATAACACAAGAACATACTGCTACTCGTTGAAAACTCTAAACCAGAAAATCATGGTTACTTGGAGCTGGAAAAAGTACATAGCCTACTAGAAGGAAATGCATAGGATGCAACCAATCTTCTTTTTTACCACTTCTTCCTTGCAACAGCACTTTCAGGTTTGCTCCCTATGAGCAATTCCTGGTTAACTTGCACGAACCACCACATAATTTCAGACAAAATGCTATATTTTCTGATAGGTCGAGTGTTTCAAATTCAAACTGGTTCCAAACTTCCGTTCTTTCTACCATATTGGTTGTGATTTTCAAAAGCCAATCCAACTTGGTTTCAAAAGGAAGGAAGAAAATCACAACAAACTACTGACGAAGCTCTTATAATTGTTACTTCGGTTTCTTTATTCTCTGTGGTTAGGTTTTTCTTGATACGTGTCCTCTCTCTTGTAGGTGCTCAATAGCAAATTGCTGAAGCCTAAGATAGGAACACTAAACGGGACATCAGGAAAGAGCTCAAAACTCTTGCAAAAGTGGAGAGAAAATAACAGCAGCTTACAGTAACTGATGTACTGAAAAACGCAGATGCTGTGCTGACAGGTGACAACATTGACTGGTGCGCCTCCGGAAAAGCTTAACGGAATTACATTTGATTCAATTCAATGAAGCTGCTCAGGCACTTTGAGCTGGCATGCCGGATAGCCTTGTTGAAAGTAAGAATAAGATTGCACAATTCAAAGTTTGTGATGAGCTAAGGGTGTAATTTGAATCTGTTGACAGCATCACAAATATTGCCCGTTGGGTAAATCTTATGACATTTATGAAGTCATTTATATAACATAAATTCACTTAAGGCATCCTTCTACCGGTAGTTGTTTAGATGTGAGCCCCTTGATTGGCAATGGCATTAGTTAAGTGATTGCCTTTGTGTTTAGTATGAGTCAGATGCGCATGAAGTGGACCGTGACGCCTAGGGGGGGTGTGAATTAGGCAACTTAAAATTCTAACTCTAAACTATGGTCTCTTTTTCTACCCTTAGCAAAACATATGCAAAAGATAAACTATCTAAATGTGCAACTACGGTTTTGCTAATGTGTTGTTATCTCTACCGCAAAAGGAGTAATGTAATCAATGTAAATGCGGAAGCTAAAGAGCAAGGTAGAGATATGTAAACTTCCGTCGACGACTCCGGTATTTTTATCGAGGTATCGATGTTCGCCCCTAGTCCTCGTTGGAGCCCCTTGTAAATAAATAACTAGAGTTCCCCACGCAAGTGGGTCTCCGAGTTTTCTCCCGGATGCTCCCCCCGTCTTCACTATCAAGCTTCCAGCCGAAACGTCGCGGGCCTTGTTCCCTCCGGTATACGGTGGCGGCCACACCACAAACGCGGTTGGTATGATCTCGCAAGACTACAAGCCCCTCCGATGTACAACAATGAAAGGCGCAAGCACCGAGTGGTAAGAGGTATGCAAACCTCACTAAACACTAGGTCTAAACCTAGAGCAAGCGCATAAGCGGTGGTCTAATCAACCTAAGCACTTCGCAAAGCACCTATGATAATCACCTAATAAAACACTAAGCACTATACAAATGGAGATCACTAAAATGGTGTATCAACACCCTAAATATGTTTCCTCAACTCCACCTTGCTCAAATGGCCGGTTGAGGGGTCTATTTATAAGCCTCACCGAGAAAGTAGCCGTTCACCTTTTACCATAACCAGCGTCCGGTTCACAACACGAAAACACATTTTGATCACTCGAAAAAAGAAATCGGAGCGTCCGGTCTGCGGCGTCCGTCGCTGTTGTTGCCGAGCCACTTGATCGGAGCGTCCGGTGCAGTGTCCTGTGTAGCGTCCGGTGCAACATCCTGTGCATCGGAGCGTCCGATGCAGCGTCCTGTGCAGCGTCCTGTCACCTCTGTGAGCTCGTTTCTTCGCGATCTTGCATCCAACTTAGTTCCTATCTTCGTGCTTGGACTTTGATTGATATCTTGGGTCTTCTCTTATGCTTCTAAGATCTTGCTTACGGTGTTGATCATCGGATCATTACGTCGCCTTCGTCCAAGTCACGTCTTGCACCCTATTGAAGTACAAAATAAACACGTGTAAATTCTTTAGTCCAATTTGATCGTGTTGGTCATCAAACACCAAAATCCAAAGTAAATGGGACTATGGTCCATTTTCCTTACAGCGCAATACTGTAGTTGTAAATGTAAGAGTCTGTTTCTATGACGTGAAGCTTGTAAATAAATATAAGAGTTCGTGTCAAAGTTTTTGGACGTTACATAGTTTTTGTTTCCGTAGCAATGCACGGGCACTGAACTAGTAACGTATAAGTTACGATGAAAATGTATATATTAGACAATGTGGAACTTTGTGGCACGTGATCCTAGAGTGATTTACCCACAGAAAGAATTCACAACACGAAACACATTTTCAGAAAAAAGAAATACATAGCACACTAGCAGCGCTGCCTTGGTTTTCAGTTTCCGATCCACACATTATTTCGTAGCGCTTAAGTTAATTGCCACACGCTTGTAGCTATATATGTTCTTAGAAATGAATCTCACGGTATATACACCGTGGATCAATGGATCAGCCGCCTTATCAGGCAAGAATGTCCTCGAGAGACTTTGCATTCGGCGCGGCGAACTCCGTGGCACTCTGCTGCTGCAGCTGCTTGTCGGCCTTGGCCTGCTTCTTGAACCTGGCGAGCTCGATGTCGCGCGCCATCTTGCGGCGGTACATCTCGGAGAAGGTGATGGGTTCTGGAACGTGGCGATGGACAGGCGGCTGCACTCCGAGTTCACCACCGCCTGGTGGTCCGCGTTCTTGAACCTGCCGTTGCTCAGGAGCTGCACACGAACGCATGCATGCACGTTCATTGGTCATACGTAATAAGCACCAGCTAGCTATCACACATCATCGCCGCAAACGGCCGGCAAACGAACGGAGACTACTCACGTGGCCGTGGTCGCCGAGGTTGACGACGAAGGCGCCCTCGACGGGCTGCACGGTGAGCCAGGTCCTGCAGCAGCAGCGTGATGGCGCTTGAGCCCCAGCGTGAGGTCCGGCTGCGGGCACCTCGATCGGGTAGAAGTTGACCACCACCTTCTGGTCCATGTCCATGCAGACCTTGGCCAGCGCCTCCGTCTCTAGGCCCATCGCCTCGGAGAGCACGCCCAGGAGCTTGCACGCAAGGCCCATCAGCTGCTCGCTGTACCGCTCCACCACCGCCCGCCACGCCACCGGCTTGTCCGGCCACCGCGAGTAGTCGCGGGCCTTCAACGGGTACGAGAAGTAGGTCACGATCTCACGCCAGTCCTGCTCCGCCTCCCCTTGCAAAACCATATGAGCGTGTTGTACGTGTTTGTCTATTTTATATTTTAATAATATGTTCATCGATCGATCGATCGATCGATAGATAGATAGATAGATAGATAGATAAGACTCAGAACAGCGGCATCACGCAAGCAGACCACGTACGCTTAATACGTGAAGGCAGCAGCTTGCGCGTGTATAGACGCACGTGCTATACGGTACCTGGAGGTGGCTGGAGACGATGAAGCCGCCCTTCTTCCCGCCGGACATGTCGAAGCGGAGTTTCTCCTCGGCCGGGAGTGCGAAGAAGTCGCGGGCAAGGCGCGATCTCGGCCACCAGCGCGGCGTCCACGCCGTGGTCCACCACCTGGAAGATGCCCCAGTCCTTGCAGGCAGCGGCCACGCGGTCGCGGATCTCGGCCAGCCGCGCGCCCCCGCCGTCGATGCCCTCGAGCGACACCACCGGCACCTCGTCGCTGAAGCGGTCGTGCGCGCGGCACCTTGGGGCGCTCGTCCTCGTCGCGCACAAACGACGCGCGCAGCGTCGCGTCCTCCGACGCCGCCGTCGGGAGGAACGGCACCCCGCTGCTTACCTGGGCCATGGTCTGCTCTGCGTCCTCCTCCTCGCCGATGCACGCGCCGCCGCTCCGGGACGTGCCGCGATGATGCTCCGGGACGTGCCGCGATGCGCTGCTGCTAGCTGGTGGTGTCGCACGCTGCTATATGCCACTGTTATATGGAAGCAGCTAAATTACGGCCACTGTTATATGGAAGCAGCTAAATTACTGCCAGCCGTAATATAGCCTATCGCACGGCCTTGCCTTTTTTTTGATAAAAATACAATTATTATAACCTTTTTTGGCAAGATGCTAATTAATAACGGCCAGCCGTGCATTATTTAGCCCATAACAAGCTCGCTGCTCCTAGATTTTTTCTCACGTTATCACTTTCCGCATCACCCAATAAGCTCGCTGCTCCTAAATTTGCTAGATATTATTTAGCCCACAACCCAAAATATTGCAAATTTGATATGTTCACCCAAGCAAGACAAAATCAAATATAAATTGTTCATCACACATGTCATTCTGGGCATCCTGAGATGTTTTGTATAGCATCTCAGGCATCTTAGAACACATAGACAAAAAAAGTAGATATTATGTACTACTCCGGTAGAAATACATCTTACTGCACTAAACCTCCTTGTATTGGTAACATATATACTGATGCACCATACATCCCGCTTGTTGCTGCACATGGTTCTCTTTGTTCATTTGATCCCATGTTGATGCTTGAGACCATCACATCTGCAATTAAAAATGTTAAAAGATTTACGGTTGCAGCAATCAGATGTCATATAGCATATATAAGCATTGAAACTTTGGTGTATGTAAATGCATTGAAACATGAGCCACACCATAGCATGTTCCTGAACAAAATTGCATAACCTTGTGGGGTTTTTTTTTTTTTTTTTTGCCTTGCCTAATGAGTTTGACTAAGCTAACTACATGTCATGATATAGCAGTACACATTTATAATTATTGACTTGCATGCAAGAAATCATCATATAGGTGTCAAATATAGATCTTACTGAGCTACCTCCAGATTTGCAACAAAAGGTTAAATTGCCTATTTAGGAGTACATTGTTGCCTAACAAATGACACTTAAATTGCCTAAGAAAATGGTTGTGTTTTTCCTTTGCGTATGTGTGATCATACCTCGTTGCTGCCATTGGACGCTGGCGCACACACTCCATGAAACGTCTGCCCTCTAGGCATTTGTACGAAGAACTATCCCTGTAAATGCATGCACAAAAAAAGACGTGTTGTCATTACATTTGTATATAGCAGGAAGCAATGCCTAAAATATGACAATACAACAAGGGCAACTAGCTCAATAATGTACGACATCCTGTATTTCGATGTATGCTTAGAAATCAATAACTCACATTAGGCAAATATGGTAATGTTGTAGTGGATTGCATTTTTTAGGCAATTTAAGGGTCATTCATTAGGCAACAATGTCTTCTTAAATAGGCAATTTATATATTCTGAAAAAGCAAGTATAGTGTTTGTGTTTATTTGCAACCCACGGCCCCCAGATGACTAGGAAACTAATAAAACAACTCCACCAACAGGAAACTAAGAAAAAAAAAGACAGGAATCACGTGGCTGCTCAAGGTGAGATAAATTAACACACATCAATACAGTCCCAAACTGTGATCTAAATGGATGTTGTATACGTTTTACACATATGTTACAAGTGTTTTTATTTGGATGCTGCATATGTTTTGCAATGTCTTTTTCAAGTGTTTTCAGGTGTTTTTGCAAGTGTTTCAGACGCATGTTAAGTGTTTCATTTGTCTTCAGACGCATGTTGCAAATGTTTCATCTAGATATTTCAAAAGTAGATCTAGTGTTGCACATGTTGCAATGTGACTCACTTGCCACCACCGCCTGCTGCAGCTGCTAGGGCGCCGTGCATGCGTGCGGGAAGCGAAAGGATGGAGCGGTGCTCGACGGTGCTGGCAGCGGAGGGGGAAGCGCATGGAGCGACGCAGGTGGCCCTTGCCTAGCGTGGGCGTGCAGCAGCCGCGGGCGTCCAGACACGGGCTTCCATCCGGACGCTAGTGCTGCCCTAAATAAGTGGATGCAAGGCCGAAACATTTTGCCCCTCCAATGATCAGGACGTCCGTCCGGGCGCTAGTACTGCCCTAAACTTTCGGTTTGATAGTTTAGGGACCGGGATGACATGGCTTAACAAGTTTAAGGACCACTAGCATAATTTACTCAATAATAAAATAGCCTTCAACCGAAACTCACAACACAAAATTAATTATAGCTTGTTTGGATCTCAACTGCTAAAGTTAGCATCGCAAGTACATTGCTACATGTCAGTGGTTTCATACTCCGTCTCATGCAATGCCACGTAGGATTTTTGCTTACGTGAAGGAAAGAGAGAGGTGAGAGAGACGAAAGAGGCCGTTGTTTCGCGAAACAACCACCTCATGAGCTAAGATTTAGGACTATGAGACAACTACTGTACCACTAAACGAGTTCTTGTTGCCATGCAACTCACAAGTTTACTTTTATTCTATGCATATAATAAGGAATTATGATTTACTACGAGACAACTTAAAAACAACGATTGCATATGTTGTCTATTAAGTCATCTTAAAATTACGTGGCACTACATGAGACCACCTATGAGACAACACTAATATACTTGCATATTTGGATGCAATTTCGAAGGACCAAATATTAATTAATTTTAAAACTAATTATATAAATGGTGACTAATTAGACGAATCTATTATCACGTCGGAATTTGGTCGCGCCGCGTCGCCAACCTTCCATCGCCCGCCATTGGGGCATGGAGCCTTGGTGGAGTGGCTATTGGGCCACACCTAGATCAAAGCAGGAATGGGCATGGGCCAGTAAGCTACTACTCTACTCCTCCTAGCCCACTATACTGTCTTTCAGGTTCCACCAATTCCACCACGGTGTGTGTTGACGGTCATTAACATCAATCATAAACCGTCAACATATCATATATATATTTAATTCCATCACCAAACATAGGTCTAGGGGTTTAAACTAGTGAATTCCACAAGCTTTGGTGAATCTGTGAATGCAGGAGGATTTCATCAGAAAACTATTAAGGAGGACCTATTCGTCAAAGTAAATCATGTGAAAGGTCCTAAATGGCTAGAGAGGGGTGAATAGCCTATAAAAATTCTACAACACTTAAGCAACTTGGTTAGATAATTAAACGGCGAAGCGAGTGTTGCGCTAGCTGTCGCAGGGTCGGAACCGCGGCAAGCATGTTGTTCGAGTCGGTGTCAGAGTACAGGTCTCCGGTGGCTCGGGTGGACTCAAGAACAAGAGAATCACAGAGAGGACGCAATGGTTTATCCTAGTTCGGGCTAATCGATGCTCTACGTCCAGCAGTTGATGATCCTTATGCTCAAAAGCACCCAAAATCGGGGGTTACAACAGGGTTGTAGAGAGATTTGGTAGGGGGTTAGCTCGGTGCTAATCCTAAGGTTGCCTCACCGCCGGTGGGGCCTTCCCCTCGTCAGAGAGGAGGAAGGCGACGGGATGTGGTGGAGGAGCTTTCGGTGCCCCTCCATGGGTTGCCTTGCTCTCGGTGCTAAGCAAAGGCCAAGGAATGGAATGTCTTCTGATGATCATTCCTCCTCCTCTCCCCCTTTCCTAGGTCCGACCTTATCCCTTATATAACAAGACAGGTCGGGTACATGGCGATTTGGGGGAGCTAGTCTACAGTCTACAAGCGCCAGAGTCCAAGAGGGCCTTGCAGCGATGCGCTGTGGACTGTGGCGGTGTCGTGGAGCCGAAGAAGCCTTGGGCGTCATCCGGCTGCTCTGTTCTAACACCCTTCGTGTCAGACTATGTCAGCTTGGACCGACATCCCCTGGGTGGACCTTCTAGAGTCTTCTTGGTGATGAAGGAGGTCGACACCAAGGCCTGACACTTGGGCTCGGGAGCCCCTGAGCCCCCGGAGGCCGCTGGGAAGCTTTGTCTTCTTGTGTCACGCCCTGTTCTTGACCTTGTCAGGAAAGTGGCCAGCAATGTCGTGCCTAAGGGGCAGCGTCAGGGAGCCCCTGAGCCTCGGTAGCTCGGGGCTTGTCTTCTTGTGCCCGGGCCTTAGCTGTCGTCGGTGGTGGGGTAGGAGCCAAGGGCCAGACCGGAGCGTCGGCGTAGATCGGGTGCCTTAGGGCTCAGGCGAGCCTCCAAGCCCTAGGCAGAGGTCACGGCAGAATCAGGCCTGATAGGGTTTCTTCTTAGAGGGTGCGCCCGAGCGTACCCAATGGGTATAGCCCCCAAGCCTCCAGGCAATCCTAGAGGGGTCGGCCGGGGGGTCTTCTTCGTTCAGGAATCATTGGACCCAAGGCTTAACATACCCATATGTTAGGATATCATCACTATCCTACTAAAAATGCAAGCCACCTACCAATAATTCTAGTTAATTATGATCACTGCGCACTCAAGGGATATGTCGCTACTCTCTACACTAGTTGAGCTAGCTAGAAACTAAATACAACTAAGAAGCTAAGCTACACAACTAGCTACAACTACCACAAGCTCTACACAAAGTAAATACACAATGTAATACAAGAGAGTGGTAGAGGAGATATACCGCTGTGGCAAGTGATCAATCAATGAATACCAAGGAGACAATGATGACACAATGATTTTTCCTCTAAGGTTCACTTGCTTGCCGACAAGCTAGTCCCCGTTGTGGCGATTCACTCACTTGGAGGTTCACATGCTAATAGGCATCACACGCCTAACCCGCAACCGGGTGCCACACAACCAACACAAGATAAGGATCCACAAGCCATGCGTAATCCACTAGAGTTGCCTTTCGTGATCTCCCACGGGGAAGGCATAAGAACCCCTCACAAGCTCAATGATCGGAGCCAGCAACAATCACCAATAGCCGCTTAACGATCCACCAATCACCGGGGCATCTAGGTGTCAGCAAAAACCAAGAGTAATAAGTTCTCCACCAGCCCAAATCACCCAACTAGTGCCACAAGATGCTAGAACACTAAGCAATGCACTAGAAGCTCTCCAATCTCACTCAAAATGATGAAATCAAGTGTGCAAGTGAGTGGAGTAGTTTGCTCAGCTCCCAAAGGGTGTATGCAGGTGTTAGAAGCACCAAGAGAGTGGCCAAGGCCGGCCACCACCTCTATTTATAAGCCCACAAGCAAATAGACCCGTTACCCCTTTGGAGCAGCTTCTGCGAGGTCACCGGTGAAAGGTCCTTGCTTTGGTTTTTGTAATTTAGTGACAACCTTAGGTGGACTAATATGTGTTTGAGTAAGATACACAGGTGATTAGTCCACAAGTACATCATGTGTGCGCAACCTATGCAATAGAGGTGAAAATGGCTTGGATTTGTTACAAGGCTCACACATGTGATGAAGGAGCTCATTGCATATGAGACATGACATTGAGTCATGTGACTAAGGTGGAGAAGATCAAGACAAGACTTGGCTTGATGGACCGGTTGCAAGCGTGAAGGGCAAGTTGGAGGCATTGGAGCGATGGACCGCGTGGCAGTGAAGCTTGAGCAAAACTTGGCGTCAATGGATGAAGGCAATGGTGAAAAGCAAGTGAGGCCAAGATCAATGAACCAACAAGGTCATGTGATGATATGAAGTGGATCATATCATTTGTGATTGGTTGGTGCATGTGTTGCATCAACATTGGTGGAGATGGAATGGAATGCGCAAGGCAAAGGTATATTTATAGGGCATTTCATTTTACCGGTCATAGGTGTGTAGAGAAGTTTATGACTGGGTTTAGGATAGATGGTCGTACTATCAAGAGGGGCAAACTTGTTTGCATATTGGTCATCTAGTGCCACTTGAGCGATCTAACTTTGCGTTGTTGCTAGGATCGAGTGGCATGGTGAATTGAGTGATTAACTCCTTAAAAATGGTTATGAAAATGCTAACACACTTGCACATGATTGTTTACACTTGGTGATGTTGGCACATTTGCAAAGAAGAAGTTGATGGAGTTGAATTGGATCAACTTGGAGAAGAGAGAAAGGTTTTTCAGTGTGCTCTGAACTTTGTGATGGTCCTTGGATTAGAATTCTGCATTGATCCATTGTTCTTTGGATCAAATATGCAAGTGGTACGTGTAGCCCTTTGAGTAAGCTTTTCAAAATGTCCAAGATCATCGAAATCGGACTCCGGAGCTAAGAGTTATAGCCATTTTAGTGTTGAAAGGTCGGTGATCGGACTCTGCGATCGAACATGTCCGGTCAGCACCTGTGAGTCCGGTCACAGAGTCCAGTCAGTGTTTCTTTCATGTGTAAAAGTGACCAGATGCTAGGAGAGTCCGGTCAATGATGACCTAACGCATCTGGTCATCAAAAGAGCTCTCTGGAACCTCTCTAGAAGTGACCAGACTCTAGGAGAGTCAAGTTCAGTCATAGGAGAAAGGGGAGTCCGACCAGTTGTGCAGAGACACGTTGGTGACCAGACTCGGCCTTAGCACATCTGGTCGCTGGACCTAGGCGCGTGTGGTCAGGAGTATGCGCATGCGAGAGCTAGCCGTTGGCGAGCAACGGTCATCTTTGAACGGCTAGTACACGTGGCACACGAGGAGCGACCGGACTCTATGACTTGCACGTCCGGTCACCGCAGCAGCGAGTCCGGTCAGTACGAAAAGTGCCTAGTGAAGTGGGTAACGGCAATTGTAGCCCTTGGGGCTATAAAAGGAGTGTGTGGCTGGCTTTGGCACATGATTGGCAACCTTGGGACTTAGTGTCCATGCTTGGGGAGTGCTAGAAGAGCCTCTAACTCACTTGTGCTTGCAAGAGTGCGAATCAATTGTGAGTGAGTGATTCTACTGCGATTGCATTGAGAGATTACATCGAGTTGCACTAGGTGATCGAGTTGCAAGCTGGTGGTTCTTGTTACTCTTGGAGGTTGCCACCTCCTAGATGGCTTGGTGATGGTCTCCGTTGAAGCACGCAAGGAAGATTGTGCGGTGCTCCGGAGAAGGGATTGTGAGGGGTACCGTGCTCACCTCACGGGAGCCGCGAAGAACAACACTAGTAGAGCATGTCATTGAGCTACCTTCACTTGTGGGTAGGTTCTTGTGGTGCCCAACATGTGGGCTTGGCGGGTGATGCCAATTAGCCACCGAACCACCAAGTGAGCGATCGACACAACGGGGACAAGCGTGTTGGCAAGCACATGAACCTCGGGAGAAAAATCACCGTGTCAACATTGTTCTTCCTGTTGGTTTGCATCGCCATTTCACAAGCTTGTATTTACTTTCTTGTACTTTGTGCTTGTGTAGTTGCTCTTGTAATTAGTTGGCTTGTGTAGCTTGCTAGTTACCTTCTTGCTTGTGTAGCATAGAATTAGCTCCCTTGCGCAACTAATTTGGCTTGAATAGTCGTTAGTTGCATTGTGTTGACGGTCACTAACACCCATTTTGACCATCAACATTCCACCAAAAGCATGATACAGTGATGTAAATCATCATCACATGTGTAGAATTTTGTTTAAATTTCACCTAGTTTCACTTGTGCTTGTAGAATTATTTGTATGCAAGAAATATGGCAAAAATAGGCCAAAATGGTGATAAACATGGACAAAGCAAGCAAGTGGACGTGGCAGGGCCTCCTGGGCCCATAGGCTAGCCCCACCCGGTGCCACCTAGGCACCACCCGACCCCACCAAGTGCCAACTTATCACTTTGCCACGTCACCAATCCATGGGAGCTCCTCTAGAAGCAATACCAAGCGTTGATTCAAGTGGGTTCCAACCAATGGTCATGATGAAGAGGCCATGGATCCATGGGCCCATTGTCATAGACGTGGAGCCTCACCAACCGACTTACCGGCCAAGTTTCACCATGTGCTGTCTTCACAACCGTCATTGAGGAGCAACCAACACCCTTGGATGCAAAGGCGGTGCATCTAAGGGCCAGCCGGCGCCCTCCTAGCACCGCATGGCGCCCTAGGTCCTCCACCGACCTTGCCACTGCCTACAAATACCCCCCATGCCTCTCTACACTATAAATAGAGGGTGTGGAGCTCGGTGGAAGGATGCCCCATTCAATTCCAAGCTCTCCAAGCTTCTCTTAGCTTTCTAGCTTAGCATTAGCTATAGAGTAGTAGTCTAGTAGTGGAGTAGAGCAAGAGGGAAACCACTCTCGGAGTCTGGAAGAGTCTTCTGGGTCTAATATAGCTCCTTTGTAATTCTTTCATTTCAGCATTTACTTTATTCAATATTTATTTAAGTACTTTATTCTAGTATTATTGCTTTGCTTTACTTTAAGTACTTAGTCATTAGTGTTCATTAGTGAGCTTAGGTGCTTGTTGTTTGATATTAGTAGCATAGGTTATCTTATAATTAGTAGTCTTTTGTTAGTACCGGTTCCACCGTCTGGTTAGGGTGCTTTGATCTCATTTCATCGGAGCTCGAAACGAAGTAGTAGTTTATAGATTAAGCGTGGTGCTTAGGTTATAGATTACTTGTGGATACGGCTAGGCCTTAGGAAAGATTGTGGTAGGTGGCAAGTGGTGACAGCCTTGTCCATCCTCTATATTCCACCATGATAGGTCTAGTTATTAAATCGTAGGGCTCATGGCAGACCTTATCTATTTAACTCTCCTAGTTGGTAGGCGGGCTGTGCCCCGAAGTACTATCACATTTCTCCTAGTCATTTGTTTACCCTTAGTTATTAGAAAGATAAATCGCTCGCTTTCCCACCTAGCTATCTCTAGGTTAGCTTGTATTTAGTAGTTTAGTTTAGGTACTTTACATTCATCCTTCACTATCGTTCACCTATCTAGGATTAACTTTAGCCTTCTTTTAGCAAATCCTAGTTCAATTATAAATTTTAGCCTTCTGCCTTCCTGTGGGATAAATTATAAATTCAACACTCGGTACTCACCGAGCGAAGTGCTACGCGATAGTTCTGTGCGCTTGCAGAATCCTCCAATAGTTGTTAAGAAGTATCAACAAGCATTTCTAGCGCCATTGCTGGGGAAGACAACTGGCCTTGAATTTATAAGGCTAGATTTGTTAGCTAGGTTATTTTGAGTTATCCTAAGTAGTTTATCCTTTCTTCCTCAAATCCTATCACTACCCTCTACGACCATGGGTGACAAGTCCATTCATGATTTTTCTGCACCCTCGGCTACTAATGTAGCCACCGGACCCAATGTTATCAATGGGGATGCTAACTTTGAGCTTAAGCCAGTGTTAATTACGATGGTTCAAGCTAGGCCATTTTGTGGGAAAGCCCATGAGGATGCAAATGCTCATCTCCAACATTTCTTGGAGATTTGTAGCACCTTCACCATTAAGGGAGTGAGCCAAGAGGCTATACGTCTTCGCCTTTTGCCTTTCTCTTTGTTAGGAAAGTCTAAGCAATGGTTTTACTCTAACCGCAATGCTGTAGATACCTAGGACAAGTGTTCCAACGCTTTTCTAGTTAAGTTTTCCCTATGGAGAAGACTAATGCTCTGCGTAATAAAATCTCTAGTTTTCAACAACTAGCAGATGAATCAATTCCCGAAGTGTGGGAACGAGTGCAAGAGTATGTCTCTGCATGCCCGCACCATGGCATGGAAGACTGGCTTTTGATCCAGAACTTCTACCATGGATTAGTGTCATTAGATAGGAGCCATTTAGATGCTGCTGGTGGTGGTGCATTGTTTTTGCTAAGTGTTGCAGATGCTAAGACGCTGATCGAGAAGATGGTCTCCAACCAAGGATGGAGCGACGATCGACTCCAACCCCATAAACGAGGTATGCATTCAATTAAAGAAATTGACATGCTTGCAGCTAAGATGGATCTACTCACAAAGCGAGTAGAACATTATGAGAAGGTGAGTGCCCAAGAGACACTTAAAGCCATGGATTCATACATGACTTGCAAAGTCTATGGAGATGTTGGACATTCGGGCAATTCCTACACCGAAACTCAAGAGGACCTCAACTTCGTCAACACTGACAACGGGTTCTGTCCACAACATTAAGGCTAGAATCAACGCTCCAACAATCAGGGAGGTAACAATTATTACTCTTCATCTCGTTTGAATAATCAAGATAATAATAGTTATGCTTTCTAGAAAGATCTTGTTTATAGCAATGGTAGAATGACTGATAGTATTAATAAGAAACTACATGCTTTTGAAAAGATGTTGGAAAATATCAACGCTAAATTGGATGAATTTTCTTCTGTCTTAAAGAATCAACTTAGTTTCAATAAGATGATAGAAACCCATTTAGCTCAAATTGCAGCTGCTATCCCATCCTATGAAAAAGTTAGAATTCCTAGCAAACCTAAGGGAACAATGGAAATAACCAGCCTTGTTACTGCAAAGTATGGCTATGCTTTAAATTCTTAGGGTTCCTATTTATTAGATTCCCCATTTACCATTAAGAAAGGTGATCCCATCACCCCCACGATTACCTGCTCCATTGGAACTCATACCTTCCATAATGCTCTGTGTGATCTAGGCTCTAGTATTAATATACTGTCAAAAGAAACATATGACAAATTGTTCTATACTACCTTAGCGCCAACTTCAGTTTACCTACAGCTAGCCAACCAATCTACCTGTTATGTCGAGGGAGTAGCCACTAATTTATTAGTTAAAGTTAGGAGTGCCTATATTCCTACATATTTTATGATATTAGACATGGGCAACGCCGAGGATACACCTTTAATCCTTGGTCGTCCCTTCCTTAACATTGCAAATGCTTGCATATATGTGGCTTCTGGGCAAATCCAATTCCACTTTGCTAGAAGAAAAGAAATATTTGCTTTTGCCTCTGGACAACCTCTCTTTGATGAGAAACAGGAAAAGAAGAAGCATCCAAAGAGAATCAAGATGAAGAAACCAAAGCCGATTGAAGAACCGGAGAAACCTGTCAAGAAGAAGAATAGAAAGAGATGGCGTAAAAAAAGATCTGTCCTCAAACTCATCATCCCCTGATCCTGACAAGGCCTCTGAGGTGGAACAAGAGGAAACACCTCCGCCCGAGAACAAATGACCTTGAGCCCACCAAAAAGGTAAGTTCTGTATCCCCTGCATTTATTTACCGCATTTCACTAGTTGCATCTCATATTTAAATTTCTAATAAATTTGCTTTACATTGCATGATAGGTTAGTTGCATTTAGCTACTCTATGTTAATAAATAAAGTTTGTAGTAGCTAATGCCTGATAGGATAGATTTGCATTTAAAGCAACATATAAAAAAAGAAAAAAAATATTTAATCATAATGAATAAAATTCAGTAGCATTCCTGCTGAATAAGTTATCTAGTAGTTATAGGTTTAGTTAGTTAGTCATTTATGCTTTTTAGTAGTATTAGTTAGTCAATAAAGAAAAGAATCAAAAGAGCCGCCATAAGACATTCCAACCTATGCAAAAGGCAAGCTTGGAGGAGACATCTCTCCCTGCTCAGGTATGAAGATCTTAAACCCTCTCTTTACATTCATATTTGCTTTACATTTCAATATTCATGATCATAGAATGTAGAGAGGAGTGCCTTTAAATTTATCTCGAGAGAAACTCTACTCTAATAACATGGTGATAGAATTAATTGGAGATGATGAATAGTTGCTCTGTGATACTTTGCAAAAGCTTGTTATACAATCTTATACTTCTTAAGTTTTGAGCATGATAAACTTAGAGTTCATCCTAAGTTAAATGCTTTCATGGGTTGCAAATGCTAGAACCAAGAATAGGCTTTTGTAAGATATGTTGTATGCCATGATTAGAGTAAATCTTTGAACCTATCTGAGGAATGGTAAAAACAACCTAGAGTTTTGTTTTTCCAAGAGCTAAAACTCTCTTGCTAGAAGTTCCTCAATGGAGATAAATTCCTACCAAAGCCAAATAAACATCCATTCGTATATGATAAAGCCACCATAAAAGCTGCTTGTTTGTTTTGAGCTTTTTCAAGCCTTGTTGATCTGAGTAGAGAAACTTTTCATGCTTTTTGATCAAGATCACGTAGACCCACATATTTATGCTATTCCTACACTAGGGATACGCAACCTCATATTCTTTCCATTCATTATTGCTCTATGAGAATCAAAGTTACCTCTCTAGCCGTCTTACATAAAAAAGAGAGGCACGGGCTACAGAAAAAATAAGAGAGAATAAAAAAGCAAAAAGCTCTAGTGTTCAGTAAAAAAAAAGAGAGAGAGTGAGAAAATGAAAGTAGCCATGTCCTCTAAAAAAGAAGCTAGAGAAGGGAAATCTTCTCAAAGAGTACCACTTCCATCAAATATACCACACACATGCACATCTTGATCAATTTATATGATTTGTTGCTCCTTGTGATCCAAGTGCTTGACTTAGCAATATATTCAATTCAAGTAAGCTATGCTTTTACCCCCTACCTTGAGCTCCACATAAGCTTTAGGATAGAAATTAAGGCTCAAATTCATGGTCTTGGTGAGGATTTCAAACACCAGAGTGACTTCAGTGTACCATCTAAGGAACTTAGGCAAGTTTTCTTCTCAAAATCTATTGAAAACCTCCAGGAAGTTTGAGCTAAACCAAAGTAGGCAAAAAGTATCTATCTAGCTACACAATCTTGCAATTGCTTGTGTCAAGGTGAAAGCTATAAGTCCCACATTATTAAGACTGATGGTGAAATTTCTAAGCACTAACATGTTCAACTCAAGAGATAGTATTTGTTTGTATACAAGTTTTTGCAGGGCATTACATAGTATGCAACTCCTGATCCAACACCTATTCCATGCTAAACTTGCATCTTTGCTGAGGACAGCAAAGGGGTAGCTTGGGGGAGCTTGTTGACGGTCACTAACACCTGTTTGGACCATCAACATTGCACCCAAAAGCATGATACAATGAGGTAAATCATCATCACATGTGTATAATTTTGTTTAAATTTCAGCTAGTTCCACTTGTACTTGTAGAATTATTTGCATGCAGGAAATATGGCAAAAATAGGCCAAAATGGTGACAAACATGGACCAAGGAAGCAAGTGAACATGGCAGGGCCACCTAGGCCCATAGGCCAGTGCCGCTCGGTGCCACCCGGCCCCACCAAGTGCCAACTTGGCACTTTGCCACATCACCGATCCATGGGAGCTCCTCTAGAAGCAATACCAAGCGTTGATTCAAGTCGGTTCTGACCAATGGTCACAATGAAGAGGCCATGGATCCATGGGCCCATTGTCATAGACGTGGAGCCTCACCAGCCGACTTATCGGCCAAGTTTCACCATGTGTTGTCTTCACAACTGTCATTGAGGAGCAACCAACACCCTTGGATGCAAAGGCGGTGCATCCAAGGGTCGCCCGGTGCCCCCTAGCGCTTCCCGGTGCCCTAGGTCCTCCACCGACCTTGCCACTACCTACAAATACCCCCCATGCCTCTCTACACTATAAATAGAGGGTGTGGAGCTCAGTGGAAGGACGGCCCATTCAATTCCAAGCTATCCAAGTTTCTCTTAGCTTTCTAGCTTAGCATTAGCTATAGAGTAGTAGTCTAGTAGTGGAGTAGAGCAAGAGCGGAGCTGCTCTCAAAGTCCGAAAGAGTCTTCTGGGGCTGGTATAGCTCCTTTGTAATTCTTTTATTTCAACATTTACTTTATTCAGTATTTATTTAAGTACTTTATTCTAGTATTATTGTTTTGCTTTACTTTAAGTACTTAGTCATTAGTGTTCATCATTAGTGAGCTTAGGTGCTTGTTGTTTGGCGTTAGTAGCATAGGTTATCTTATAATTAGTAGTCTTTCGTTAGTACCGGTTCCACCGTCCGATTAGGGTACTTTGATCTCATTTCATCGGAGCTCAGATCAAAATAGTAAGTTTATAGATTAAACGTGGTGCTTAGGATATAGATTACCTATGGATACGACTAGGCCTCCGGATAGATTGTGGTAGGTGGTAGTGGTGACAGCCTTGTCCATCCTATGTATTCCACCATGATAGGTCTAGTTATTAAATCATAGGGCTCATGGCAGACTTTGTCTATTTAACTCTCCAAGTTGGTAGGCGGACTGTGCCCTGAAGTACTATCGCATTTCTCCTAGTCATTTGTTTACCCTTACTTACTAGAAAGATAAATCGCTCACTCTCCCACCTAGCTATCTCTAGGTTAGCTTGTATTTAGTAGTTTAGTTTAGGTAGTTTACATTCATCCTTCACTATCGTTCACCTATCTAGGATTAACTTTAGCCTTCCTTTAGCAAATCCTAGTCCAATTATAAATTCTAGCCTTCCGCCTTCCTATGGGATAAAATATAAATTCGACACTTGGTACTCACCGAGCGAAGTGCTACGCAATAGTTCTGTGCGCTTACGGAATCCTCCAATAGTTGTTAAGAAGTATCAACACATTGCTTAGTTTGTGTAGCTAAGTAGTTTGCGCTCCCTAATTTGGCTTGTGTAGCCTTGTTTTTGAGCATTGCTAGTGAGGTTAGGGACTTCGTGCGCTTTGTATCACTAGTTGTGTAGGTGCTCTCTCGGTTGCTTGAAGTACTAGTTGCATATGTTTGTGTGACCTTGCAAGCTAGAATTGTTTAGGTGAGCTCTAGCTAGTCTGGCACCTTTGTTGTCTATTTAGGTGCTTGAAACTTAGATAGTCTTGGCTTGATCGATACTTTTAATTTCACATTTGTTTCGGTTAACCGGCGCGTTTAATTTTTAGAAGGGACTATTCACCCCTCTAGTCTGCCATCTCGACCCTACAACTGGGCACAATGGTGAGCCATCGGACACGGGGTGGCAGTGACCACCCGGCTAGCCCCTCGAAAACACCAGTCTCTGGAGAAAAGGGGCAGTGCACCGCCATGGGGTGGTGGTGACCGCGGCGGTGCCTAACTCCAAAAACCCCACTCTCTGTTGAAATAGGGCGGTGCCACTGGATAGGGTGGTAGTGCCCTCAGCGGTGCACCATCGCACCTAGGGCGGTGCACACTGCCACATGCGGTGCCAGTTCCCACGCACTTGCTCACTCTTGGCCGAGTCTAGGTGGGCACCACCCTAGGTGTGGCGGTGCCATCGGACAAGGGGGCGGTGCCAGCCCAAGCACCTCCCTCACGACCTGGCTTAGCCAGTCACTGCCACAGGGGTTGCGATGCACCGGACAAAGGGGTGGCGGTGCCCCAAGGGTAGCACCAAGAGCCAAGTTTTGCCTCCTTTTCTTTGCCTTTTTGACCACCTTTGCAAATGTGCTAACACTCCAAGTGTTTCACCATCACGTACTATTGTGTTAGCATTTTCACAATTATTTTTCAAAGGTTAATCACTTTCTCACCGATTGTGCACTAGGCCTAAAATACATATGCAAGTTTTCCAACACCTAGTGCCACTAGATGATCGAGTTGTCCGATAAGAACTCCCCTCTTAATAGTACGACCATCTATCTAAATGTGATCACACTCTCTATAGTGTCTTGATCACCGAAAACAAAATGTCCCTATGGATATCACCTTTGCCTTGAGCCCATTTTATTTTTCTCTTTCTTTTTTTCCAAATCTTGGAGCTTGATCATCATCACATGTCCACACCACCACCAAGGACTTCATTTCATGTGGCCATTTCCATCCATGAGTGCCACCTAGCCCCTTCACTTAGGTTGGACAAACCTATCTCAAATCATACTTAGAGTATAGGGTTAGTCCAAATAGGTTTCATCAATTAACCAAAACTAAACTAGGGCTTTCATCATGTTCAACCGCGACGAAACCAACTTGGGAAGACTCTAGAACACTCCAGAAGGCAACCACTGCAACCCAGCCCAAGCCTCTACCATGTGGGGGCCAGCGGGCCCCACCTGCAGGCTGGCTAGCCTGTGGGGCCCCTATGTCAGCCTCTCCTCGCTACGTCGGTTCTCCACTGCCTTAAAGATCAAATCTGCGCTGTTGCTCAAGGTCGGTTTGATCCGAGGGTCCCGATTTGATGTTGCCCCCTATATATACACCCATGTACCCCCTCCAACAGAGCCATCCTGAAACCCTAATTCATATCCTCGTCATCAGGATCAGAGCCAGCAATCAAGAGAAGATTAGTCCTCCAAGATAGGATCTAGTCTTGTAAATAGTAATAGTGAGATAGAGAGTGAGGGAAGAGATTGGAGGAAGCTTGTCGGTGCTCTCTCTATGGCTCCTTGGTGGAGTCAAGTTCTACTTGAGCTTACTTCTGAGATTTCTCTAGTAATCAACTTCTAATTCAAGTAAGTATCGTGTTTATATTGTTCATCGGGTTCACGACTCTCTTTTGAGTGCTTTAATCTATAGACGCTCTACGTTAAAGTATTAATCGTAAGTTTAAGCGTGGTGCTTAGACTTGGATTAATCATGGATGCACCTTTGTGGTCACGCTCTAGATTAGAAGCAAGGGTCTAGTTTCCATAAAATGAACATAAGTCTAGTTTCTTAACTTATGCATGCTAGTTTTTTATTTCATCATTCAATCCTATAACTAGCATATACCACGCAAACATTAATATTAAAATTTAAAACTTGTGCCATGCAAGCAAACATATGAAATGCTCATTCAACTACACCATACAAGTTCATGAGCTTGCTCTCCCTACTCATGTAATTTTAATTGATCCATATCTCTCCCCCTATGTCAAATTCTCCCCCTATCACTTACATCTTTGTTTCTCTCCCCCTTGTTGTCTTTTCACTATCTTTGTACACTATTTCTCCCCCTTTGTCATCAATGACCTCAAAGGTTTAATTTTAAATAGGTTGAGATTATCAATGTCAATCAATGGGGTGAGGATTATTTTTCCAAAATTTGGTTCAATCTAGAACACTTGCCAAAGATATTTAACTCGGTTTGATCCAAGGACAAGCTTCTTCACACCTTATTTCAAGGGTTATCATGACCATGTTGAGTTAAGCACTTATAACTCATTTTCTAGATCAAACACTAGGTTTACAAGCCCACAAACATGTCATATGCTACCACTAGATCAAGTCAAGCATAAAAGCAATAGTGGTACCATACAAGCATCAAATTCATTTGATTTTCGTGAATGAGCCTATTAAATGTGAGGAATGACTAGATGCACTAAACAAATCCTTAGCAAAGAATGCATGCATGCCAATCAACTTTTACCTTGGATTGCTCGAAGAAGAGGCATGTCATATAAGTGGGGGTGCATCAACACATATTTGAGAAATCCAATATGTTCAACTCATCCTAAGCTTGTAAAACCTTTTCTCATCAAGTGGCTTGGTGAATATATTGGCAAGTTGATCTACGGTGCCCACACTCTCAATTGATATGTCCCCTTTTTGTTGATGATCTCTTATGAAATGGTGGCGGACATCAATATGCTTTGTGTCTTGCATATTGAACCAGGTTGTTGGTGAACTTGATAGCACTCTCATTGTCATATAGCAATGGCACTTTCTTGAACTTGATTCCAAAGTCATTCAATGTGGCCTTCATCCAAAGAATTTGTGCACAACAACTACCGGCGGATATGTATTCGGCTTTGGCGGTTGATAATGCAACACTATTTTACTTCTTTGATGACCATAATGAAAGGCCCTAATGGCTA
The DNA here is from genome assembly GCA_904845875.1 of Miscanthus lutarioriparius. NCBI lineage: Eukaryota > Viridiplantae > Streptophyta > Magnoliopsida > Poales > Poaceae > Miscanthus > Miscanthus lutarioriparius. The sequence continues at coordinate 60,875,248 of CAJGYO010000016.1, forward strand.
AAGGGGGGTGAATAGCCTATTGAAATTTTTTACAACAACACTTAGCAAATATGTTAGATAATTAAATGGCGAAGCGAGTGTTGATCTAGCCTACTAAAAGAGCAAGCCACCTACCACAATTCTAGTGACTAAGATTACTAAGCTAGTGGGCTCTCAAAGGCTAACTAAAGAGCCTCACTAACCACTAGACCCCACACAAGCTAGCTCTCAAAACTAATTACACTAAAGAGCTTAGCTACACTAAGAATGTAATACAAGAGAGGGTGATGATGATTATACCAATGTGTCGAGGAGTGAGCCAATCACAAGATGATCACAATCAATCACAATGAATACTAAGAAATCCTCGGACAAGATGACACACTATTTTTTACCGAGGTCCACTTGCTTGTCGGCAAGCTAGTCCTCATTGTGGCGATTCACTCACTTGGAGGTTCACGCGCTAATTGCCATCACATGCCAAACCCACAACCGGGTGCCGCACAACCAACATAAGATGAGGATCACACAAGCCACGAGCAATCCACTAGAGTTGCTTTTGGTGCTCCGCTAGGGAAGGCACAAGAACCCCTCACAATCACAATGATCGGAGCCAGAGACAATCACATTCCTCCACTCGATAATCCACCAATCACTGGGCCATCTAGGTGTCAGCAAACACCAAGAGGAACAAGATCTCCACCAGCCCAAACCGCCCAGCTAGTGCCACAAGATGCTAGAACACTAAGCAATGCACTAGAGGCTCTCCAATCTCACTCAAGATGATGAAATCAAGTGTGCAAGTGAGTGGAGTGGTGTGCTCAGCTCTCAAAGGGTGTATGCAGCTGTTAGAAGTACCAAGGGAGTGGCCAAGGTCGGTCACTAGCTCTATTTATAATCCCATAAGCAAATAGAGATGTTACCCCTTTGAAGCAGCTTTCTGTGAGAGCACCAGACACGGCGGTGGTGGCACTGCCCTAGGGGTGGCGGTGCCCCTCCAACGGTCGGCCCAATGGCTAGTTTGACTCGTAGGTGGGCAATGAACAGGTGGCGGTGGCACTGCCCCTGGGGTGGCGGTGACCACCCGACCAACTACCCGAGAGACCAAGTCTCTGGAGAAAAGAGGCAGTGCACTTCCCTTAGGGCGGTGGTGCCCGTGGCGGTGACCTCCCTGTTTTCCCTAGCTCTCTGGATTTTTATGGTGGTGCCACCAGACACCCATGGTGGTGCCAGGGGCGGTGCACTGCCCTACACACGGTGGTGCACACCGGTCACTCCGGTGGCCGCCTTACTCTTCCTCTTCTCTGCCGGGTCCAGTTGGGCACCACCCTAGGGGTGGTGGTGCCACCGGACAGGGTGGAGGTGCGCTACCAGTGCACCCCACTCTCAGCCTCCTCTACCGATCACCGCCACTGGGGTGGCGAAGCACTGGACAGGGCATGGCGGTGCCACCATGGCAGCACCCCAAGCCCGGCAGCGCCTCCTTTTCTTCACCTTTTTCACCACCTTTGCAAATGTGCTAACATTCCAAGTGTTTCACCATCACGTGCAAGTGTGTTAGCATTTTCACAATCATTTTTCAAAGGTTAATCACTTTCTCACCGAATGTGCACTAGGCCTAAAATGCAATGCAAGTATTTCAACACCTAGTGGCACTAGATGATCGAGTTGTTCGATAAGAGCTCCCCTCTTAATAGTATGACCATTGATTCTAAATGTGATCACACTCTCTGTAGTGTCTTGATCACCAAAACAAAAAGGCCCTATTGAGCTCACGTTTGCCTTGAGCCTTTTTTGTTTTTCTCTTTCTTCTTTTCCAAGTCCTAGAGCTTGATCACCATCATCACATGTCCACAAACATCACTATGGACTTCATCTTGCTCCACCACTTGGATTGGACCATCCTATCTAGTCACACACTTATATGAAAGGATTAGTCCAACTAGGTTTCAACAATTATCCAAAACCAAACTCAGGCTTTCACATGAAACTAGTGATCTTCGCAACAATGGACAAGTGCCTGATGTGCCCTTCCTTTCAATCTTGCATCCTGCATAATCAGAGTTCGAATATCCAACTAACTCAAACTTTTCTCCTTTGGATACCACAAACCAACATTTTGTGTATGCTTCAAGTACTTCAATATTCTCTTTGTAGCCTTCAAATGACTCTCTTGGTGAGGCTTGGAACCTTGCACATATGCACACACTAAACATAACATCCGGCCTTGATGCGATCATATAGAGTAGGCTTCTAATCATAGATCGATATAACTTTTGATACACCATGTTGCCACTTGCATCACTATCCAAATTGCTACTTGTTCCCATTGGTGTATGTTGGTAGTCTTTATCGATCAAATCTAACCGCCAATTATTGTAACACCTCTGGTGTTACGAGCTCGCTTAGCACTGAGATTAGGGCCTGAGTGATAGATCTATCAATATAGTGAGTTAGTTACGTAAATGCCTATATGTGTTAATGAAAAATCCTAATGCAAAGAGTAGAATGAGTAGTTCTAAACATTTGGCACGGAAGCAATTTTTATAAACAAAAATACAATACGACGTGTATATAGTATTTAAATAAAATTCAAAGTGTAAGTTTAGTAGATGGAAATGTAACTTTTGTTTCGGTGAATAAATGTTGTTCAATAGTATTTTGATAGCTCAAGGATTGAAGTTGGAATTTAATTCCAGCATCTAGAACTAAAATGATCAAGTTTGAAAACCTAATGATGATGCCATTTTGGCAATTAAATTTTGATTAAATTTCTTAAACGCTCGATTCATGTTTTCGTACTGTTGGTTGCCCCAAGGTGAGTGCTCAAGAATGGTGTAGGTTATAGTCGTGTTGAGTGTCACGTGGTTCTCGGAAAAATTTGCCTAAGTTCAGTAGAACGCGCTGCGAGCTCTGTGTCAACGCTCTGTCGCGAACATGAACTTCGAGGATGAACTCATCTTGGCACGCTTGTATCTTCCTCTTGGGTGGCCATTTTGTTATGCGGATTGCTCCGTTAGATAGCTGATAATATCAACTTTAGAGGCGTGGAATTAGTTGAACCACAATCATGATCGTTAGCAGTTTTTGCGTCGCTTTAAAACGCATGCTCGTCACCGTTCGGCCCTATGGCCGCGGTCACCGCGCCCTTGCCCGGGTGCCGCTGTGTTCGGCCACGCATGGGCCGGCTGCAGCTATTCCGGGCGCCAGCGTTGGCCGGTCCTGGCTGGCTGACGCTGTCGCTGTTGCCGTGTCGTACTAGCGTTGTCCCTCCCTATCCATGCTGTTGCAACCAGCGCCGTGCTGCTACGCCGCGCATAGGGCTAGGTCAGTGCTTGGTGGCCGCCGTTGGTTGATGTGGCGCTCGCTCCACCCCTCATTCTACCTACCGTGCTATCTATGCCTTGGAGCCCTGCTGCCGTGTCACAACGGTGGCTGACCGTAGAAGCGTTGGGACGCTCCCCTGCCCTGCCGTGTTCCGCTAGCCGTGCCAACTCGCACTTGACATGTCAGAACTTCTGACGCTATGTCAGAATTTCTGCCCCCTGTTAGAACTTCTAACTTCCCTGTGTTAGAAGTTTTGACCGTGGGTGACTTGGAGAGTTACTAGTGTTCAGTGTTTCCACTGACACTGCTAACTCACCCCAAATTAACCGCTAATCCATGGCCTTAATGGTCTTGGTCCCCTAATCAAAGTTGAAAATCTAACAGTGGAGAAGATCTTTTGTTAAAGCAGTGGAGCCCACATCTTGAATAGGTCCACTACGTAGGGGCATCAGAAGGGGAGCACATGGCTTTGCTCCTACCCATGCTATGTCCACTCCCTTTCCTATGCACGCATAGGCGCGCCTCTGCCGGCCACGCTGTGCCATGCTGCCCTACCCCCACATCGTGATTAAGAAATAGGTGGCGAGCCCGCACATGGCTCCTCGCTCTCCCTCTCGTGCTAGTTCTTCCCTGCCTCCGTCTGCTCTCACTCACTCTCTCTCTACTACCAACCGCCGATGCCGCGTCGCATGGGTCGAGCCATCGTATGCCACCTCCGACGCAACGAGGCTGAACCGCGGCTTCGGGGAGGCTGGCCCATGCCCCCGCATCCTCTCTCATTGTCGGCGACAACCGCCGGCCCCACCATCGTCCGCGCTGGGCCGCCCCTGTTGCTGATGCCCACCGTGGGGCTCTGCCTCCACGCGCCATCCTCGGGCCATGATTCGGCCCCACTAGCGTGGCCGAGCATGGCTGTGCTCCGTGCATCGCCAGCGTCACCGCCGTGGCCGCCCCGGCCAGAGACCCACCGGTGATGGCTCCCCCACCGCGTACTCTGCTCTGGTGGAGGTGAGGGTGTAGAAGTGTAAATAAAAGCTTTTTCGGGGGGCTTGGTTTGAAAACTGACTCATATGAATAGTAGCACATAGTGTTGTTTACCTCGAGTTAGTTTAAGGTAAATGCAGGGCCCTTTTTGCATAACCACCAGGTCAGCTTGGGCAGGCCACGCTGGCTGTCCTATCGTCGCGCCTACGCCGCACGTGGGCGGAGCTGGGCCAGAATTGGCCCAAGCGGTCCTCTTTCTTTTTCTTAGTCTTTTTCTTTTTCTACCAAAACAAGGATCTTACAAAATTCATAGTAAATCATAGAAAAATCATAAAAATGCCACATCAATTTTGTTAAGTTTCTAAAATCATAATCTAACTGATAGTGTATTTTGTTCACATAGGTTCTGTATGTTTTTAGGGTTGCTCTAATTATCCTATCATGCTTAATATTGTTAAGACACAAACTTGTTGGAATTTCTGTGATAAATCGGTGATAGTGTTAGCTCTAAAATTTTTATAGTATGTTAGAAGTGTTATCAGGTGTTCTCTGTAATTTTTGTAGCCCAATAATAATTAGTGTACTAGAGTAGTTAATGTGCCCTAGTTTCGAGTATACTAAATCATTAATAAATCAAAAAGAGACTTGATTTGGTAAGAATTAGTACTTGATGAAAATGATGCTTTGTTTAGTGAAGTTAATACATAGCTAATATATTAGTCATTAAGGTTAGCTTGTTAGCTTGATTTGTGCACTCGTATTTTAAGAATTGTTGTTGCCTTTTGATTGATTGCGCCATCTCTACATTTGCATCGATACATATCATAATAGGAACGATGGTGGATCGATGGTATCAAACAGAGTAGCTGAAAAGATGGTGCCAGGGATCAGGTCACAAAGATGGAATACTAACATTTGGTTATATGTTACCTAGGCAAGCCCCGGTGCATAACCCCTACTTTTCTGCACTTTATATTATGTTTGTGCATTAAGTTTTAAGGAGTTGAATGAAACCCACTTGCATATATATATATATATATATATATATATATATTTATCCTATGAGACTTACTAGTATGACAGGATCATGTAGATTGCTATGCTATAGGACTTCGGTAGAAGTCGAGTGATTGCCTGTCACTCGTGAGAGATAGGAAAGATATTATTATTGCTATTTTATTATTATCACCTGGAAAATATACATGAATGAGAATTGGAGACCGGGTGGAATGGTACTTTGGATCTGGACTTGGTTTGGCATTTGAGCGAGGCTCGGGTTGCACTTGTTCCACCTGCATCGGTTAAGGACTGGCCATTGCAATGGATGGTAGTCAGGTCACAGACTTATTATCCTGAGCACATACTTGTTTATGGGAACAGGGAAGGCTTGTTGCTCTCTTGTCGTGGGTTTTGGCTCTTTCCGGACCGACTGATTGGAGGCGGGGATGGTGGAGGTCTAAGCACCGCACTGAGTCTAGGACTCAGGTGTGGGGGCTTAGAGTCCAAGTTTGGATGGGGACCTAGACCCCTTGATAGGAGAGTGGTGGGTTGGTCTTGCTTGTGCCTAGGGTACAAGCGGGGCATGTGTTTCAGGTACCCAACTGGAATACATTGGTTTACGAATTGCCGGGTGATCCGGTACGACTTATCTACAATATGGCACCATAGTAAGAACTGGAAGATGAAAGATGGTAAAATGATTCTGATTGCTTACCACCTGCTTGAAAGTAGCACAGGTGCTTACATAGAATGGTTAGTTAATGAACTAATGATGACTGCTAATAAAATTGAATATAAGAACGCATGTTTAGTAATGCTCCTATAGATGCAATAAACCCACAAGCCAGATAGCCTTGCATATCCTTGGAGTCTTTTCTTTCCTCCTGTCGGGTAAGTCTTGCTAAGTACAATTGAGTACTCAGGGTTTTCTTTCCCCTATTGCAGGTGACAGGCGGATGCTAGAGCTGACTCTTGTGTGTGGTTCCCTCCTGGTGGGCTTAGAGAGGATTTCTTTATGCTGCGATTATAGTTTTATTCAGAACTCTCACTAAATATTTTTATAAATAGAAGTTTTATAATTTGTTGTCATAGTTTATATATCAATGCTTCATCATGTCATGAATAGATATTTATTTCCGCTGTAACCCTGATCACATGTTTATATTCCGCTATTAAATTAAATTGTTCAAAACTCTAATAACATGATCATATTCCACTATTATAAACAATAAATATTATACTCTGATGTTGCATGGAAAGTGATGTAAGAAATGGCTAAAATGCTGTAAGTTTTATTCTCTCATTTGTGATCCTAATGGAAAAATGTGGATTTTTGGGTTCTCTCTTGGGGTGTGCTCGACGGAACTGTGTAATGGAAGACAAGTACTCTTAGGAGGCATTAGATTAGGCGGTTCTGCCACAATTATAACACAAAAAGATGAGAAATAAGCAATCTTGATCACATATGCGTTTACTACTAACCAAGTTCCACATGTATTTGGAGAACATTATTTTATAGGTCACAAACATAAATACATAGAATAATTCACCGAAAGGCGCTTTCCGATGCTGATTTGCGCAAAGGAACAAGGGAGACGTCCATCAAATTAATGCAACTAGGGTAAAGCACCATGGGGAAGCCATTCTGGTCCAACCCATGGCCTACCACATGAAGGCGGTGGCGAGCGGCCATGGTCAAGGGGCGGCTGACCCCCTGCCGGCGCTGCTCAGCCACCCCTTGCTGTGGCGATGGCATGGAAGCATGCTAAGGAAGTGGGAGCCAGGGACGTGCCAAGAGTAGGCTCCATGCACCACCTATCTCCTGTATAAATAGAGGGGTACCCCCTCTCATAACACACACTTTACTTGAGCAACACCTCACACACCTCACTCTCTAGTTGTAGCTTTACTTTCTTGTAGTAGTTTAAAGCAAGGCAAAGCTACCTTAGAGAGCTTGGTTCCTTGGAAGAAGAGACCTTTTGTGGTAGAACCGACTAATTTATAAGAGCACAAGTACAATGGCAACTACCCAACAGTGATCACACTGTCATACTTGAGCCCATATAAACCCGATAGTCCGTCGAGTATCACGAAGGATCTTGAATAATCCAATCACACAACCAAGATCGTACATGATTCAACATACAAGCCACATATTACATAAGTTCACCATAGTTCAACATACATCGCAGTACGAAAAGAGTTATTACAATACCAAGTTCAAATACAGTAGTAGCAGAAGCAAATATAGTTTTTAAACTAACATCTCACACCATTGTTCAAATACTTGCCAGTTTATGATCACATTCCACAAAACTTTCATAGATTAGATATATAGAAGCGCCATGCCCATGGCCTATTCATCGTCCACGGCGGGACAAAAGCAGTTCTTACAATATCCATGATAGACCGTGTTATCTGCAACAAGTGGGAAATAAACCCTGAGTATAAGAAGGTACTCAGCTAGACTTATCCGTCATAAACCAAAAATAAAGTGACTCCAAGGATCATGCAAGGCTTTATAAGTGGAGCTAGCTTGACAACATTTTGCATAAAAAGCCACTAGTTGAGCTATACATTTTATAATTCGGTTCCAAGTTGATCGTAGCTATTCATCTCTATATTAGCATCTTACCTGTGCCAAGCATGTGATGTATGATTATGTAGCATAACAATAATAACCATAGTCGGTGTAACATTCCCATGTTCATCATAACCATCGAATTCCATAGTTCAATTACTACGATGTTGGGACTAGTCGAGTTTCTCACTATCCGGGAGAGATGACAATTCAAATCGGTTGCAATCAACTGGGTAGTTATTCCTAACGCAAACCCACACTTCCCCCGTTGGGGTCACGTCGGGTCACCTTTGGTACAACTCAGGTGCACATTTCACGGGTTCTATCAGCGCCGCACAACCAGGGACAACCAGCTGCCAGGACGTTCAGGCCTGGCCTACCCTTGGGCTCACGTTTGGCTCCCCACACATCCTTACTACCATCTAGAGTGCGCACTCTAATAGAACAAGACCTGGCCTGAGTTGAGCTACTCGGCTTCGTGGTCGAAACGAGTTATCCGACCAGCTAAGTGAGAGGCATGCGTTCAATCTCGACAGAAGCTTCAACAATGGCACGGTCCTTAATCGACACAAGCAGAATCACATGAGTCAACCTACACATAGACTCCACTCGGCCTCTAGTTACACTATCCCATGGTTCTTTTCTACGATAGCAAATATAGCCAACCGTGCTCTGGTATCCACCTATATCTCGCAGGTGACAGGAAATCACTTGACTTCTACTGGTCTAAGCATGGCTAAGCATATATTTGATCCTGGACCTACACAGGGTTTAAGGTATATTTCTGGACAAGGGAGTTATATGCATCAAGTGTTTCCAATCAACTCCTATAACCTAATGCATCAAACATAAAGGACGCAACTGATATTTATAAAAACATAAGAGGCTTAGAATGATCCGGGGCTTGCCTTTCAAAAAAGAGGTGGGCTTATGATTTGGGCACTCTGGTAACTCTTCTGGGACCTGCTCTTCACCTTCTAGAGCTCCTTGCTGCGATGCCTCCTGGTCCTCTTGGTCCACAGCCTCGAATTCAAATAGCGTGATTCCTTCCGGCGATCCTATATGTATGAGCACAAAATAAGATACAAGAATGCATAGGTAGTGATATGAATGATATGGTATGATGCATAAACATAAATGTCATTAACAACAAGGTACTAAGGTGATAGTAAGATTAATTGTATTTTACTGAGTAGGTGCATATCTCTTCTCTAGTAACTAATCAAACATCCATTTAAAGCATTTTCTGGACTACAAGACAATAGCCACTTGTTTTAACCTTAATATGGGTTTTACACATTCAAATAATATGATCTTAGACTTTCTAGAAAGCTTATAAAATTATCTACAACTTTCTTATAATCATCATAAGGTGATTCAATAGTTAGCTAGGTTAAACAATTCAATCATTCAGATCTGTCCAGAGAATAAGCAACTCTGCTAGCAGATTTCTAGAAGCTATAACTCTCAAACCCTTTAGCCTATAACTATGAAATTTTAGGACAATATATATGAGTAAGTTATATACAACTTTCTTATCAACAAGTTTCATAGAAGAGATCATTATCATTATGAAATTGTCACCACAACAGAAACTACACATGCAGCCATCTAGTTGAATTATAGAGCAATAATTAACTAGCTGCCTATAACCAATTAACTTTGAGTATAACTACCAATACCAACAGACCATATGCATCACATGCACTATAGAAAACATCATGGTTAACCCCAATAACTTATTTACATGCATTTATTAATTTTCTTATATAATAAGGTGATTTAAAGGGTAAATATTTCTAGTGCTCAATAAATTCTAAGAAAATTACAGTAGCCTACACATGACTCCAATAGTCTACTATACAAATTTCATTTTATTTGGATTAGTATAGTCACCTCTACAAAAATGACAAGTTGCATTGGCTTATTTTAGCAAAAATAGTTTAGCCTAGTGAAAAGTGTCAAACAACAGATTTCATATTTTTCTTACTTTCCTTTTTGCACAAGAACACTATGTAAAAATTTGCATAATCATAATTTATGTATATTTACCCTAATTAATTTCACCAGAAACTAGCAATTATTCTAGGTTAAATAGTAAGACCATATTTCAAGTATGCCTACCGTAGGTTTAGTATTTTTCCTAGCTATACATGTCAACACAAGACCAACCAAATTGGAATCACATTTTTAGCATTTCTGTAGCTCAAGTTATGCATTTTTCAAGATAGAAACTAATTTAAATGCACTTATCTAACTTGATTTAATTCCCCTAGAAAAATACTCCAAATAGTAGGTTTCATTTTTTTATCAAATAGTACACTTCATGATGAATCCAAAAAAATTTGGTTCACTCAATTTGGACATTCCTAGCTCTAGTTACGAATTTTTGAAGTTTGCAACAAAATCTAAAAAAATAAATAAAGAAAAAATTCAAAACCCTGACTGATAGCTGGGCCTCGTGGGTCAATGGGCCCATGCGTTAGTTTGACAGAGCAGGGCACAGAACTAAACTATTTCCATGGGATAGAAAAATCTTTTATAAAAAGTCTAAATGATACTTCCGAATCAGTGGGTTTCAAGGTGCATAAAAATTCAGCAGTCAAAAATTTAGACCCTGGCTTATTAATTTCCCAAACATCCTCCTATCCTACAGCCTTAAAAATGAGTTCAAATTCAGTGTTCATACATATGGCTTGCAATAGGGCTAGATCGTAGGCGGGGATGAGGACAAACCTCCAGGTCTTCAGCTTCTTGTAGATGTCTTTTTTGTATTGTCCTGGAGCTTGAGTTGCTTCTCTTGCAAGAAAACATTTCCCTCCAGGGGGCTGAATAGGATAACGCTCTGGTAGCAGGAGGTGGAGGATCGACCTCCATGTCGATACTTGCCCGGGATGATGAACTTCTTGTTGAGCGGAATGACACCGCACTCTTGAGCTTTCCGACGATCTTGCTCATTTTCCTGCAAAATAGACAAAATGCAACACAACTCGTGGAATGAGATTAGAAGAATAAAAATGATAGCGGTTAGCCATCCAAAAGTCAGTCATCTAGAGGGTTAGTCGTCCAAGATTGCCTAAAGACTTTTTCTAATCAATATTTTGGCATGACTTCCACCCTAATTCTTTTTAATTTTATCTTCATTTGGACAACACTACCACTCTAAAATCCCCTCTTTCTTGTTCAAATTTTAGCAGCACCTCTCTCTCTCTTACTCAAGATTTTAGCAATACTTTCACTCTCAGCTGTCTCACCCTTTTCTCTTACTCTAAATCTACTTCTACCAAGAGAATTTTCAACTAAAAATTTGAGAACTGGAATTTCAAACTTGGGGGCTGGTTTTGTAGTGGAGATTGATGAGTGAAGCAGCCAAGAGGGTGGCTATTTATAGCCAGGAGAGCAGCAGGCTAGCCAGCCAAGTGGTGGCCAAATGGCCTCATCCTCCTAATATTTCTTTGCTTTGTGGTTAAGCAAGTTGAGTGCTCCTTTCGGTGGAAGTGGATCCTGGATGGCACAGGGTGAAGGAGAGTGGAAATGGTGGAGATATGGAGGTGATAATGGAGGTTGAGTGGAGATGGAGGTGATGGGTAGTGGTTAAGTGGATCCCATGTGTCTCATGTATTTCTACCATATACACATGTATATAAATGCAATAAGAAATATTTTACGAAACTATGAAATATAAGAAGATGAATGATGGTATTTTTAAATTTGTATGCCTCTATGGTAAATATTTCTAACGAGGTTTTCACGCTCCGTACAAATTATTCACATGGGGCTTGAATTTTTATAATGCCATGATGAGTATTTTTATTTTATTTTTCTAATGCAGGTGTTAAAAAGTAAATATGCCAAAGAAAAATATAATGCGAAAAAAATGATTATAGATAACTACCGGGTTACCGTGTGGTAAACATGGTGAGCAACTACACAAATATTCATGCTAACTACCGAGTTACCTTCTGGCAAGGGTTCAGTATTTTAAGTCCATCGAACTAGACTTCTCTATTCGGGTTTATTCTTCAGGTGCGTTAGTAGGTCCCAGAGATGGAGACCCTGATATTTGCTTCTCACACAATTCCAAATTGGAGCATTGTTCTTGTCTTGGCTTGAAGGTGAATCGCTCTTCCTTGCCATTGATATAGAATTTGATTTCTCTGGCTCTGACATCAATGTGCGCATTTATAGTACTCAAGAAGGGTCTCCCAAGTATAAGAGGTGTCTTCATGTCCTCCTGCATATCAAGTACTATAAAATCCACAAGAACAAAGAAGTTTCGTATTTTTACCCAGATATTCTCGGTTATTCCTGTAGGGTAGCGAACCGATCAGTCAGCTAGTTGTAAACACATCGATGTTGGTATAAGTGTTGAGTAGTTGAGCTTATCGAAGATCTTCTTGGGCATGACACTAATGCTTGCTCCAAGATCGCATAACGCATTCTCAAAGTCCTGGCTTTCGATCGAACAATCGATAATGGGACACCCTGGATCCTTCTTCTTGATAGGTGATGTATTTAGGATGGCTGCACTACACTCCTTCGTCAACTTGATTACTTCAGTGGTGGGCAGTGGTCTTTTGTTGTTGAGGATGTCTCTGAGGTATTTCGCATAGGTGGGAACATGTATGGCATCTAGTAGAGGAATATTGATATATAACTTTTGAATTACCTCTACAAAGTTACCAAACTGCTTATCCATTTTGGCTTTTCGATTTCTGTATGGAAATGGTAGGAAAGTAGTGTCATAAAAATCTTGTTGTAATTCTCGCTCTTGAGGTACAACTTCTTCAACTTCATCGTTTCTTTTCTCCTCTTCCAGCATTACCACTTGTGTCTTACCTATCCTTGTCGGATATGGTGGATCACGAGTAGACTTGCCACCTCTTGTGGTTATAGCATTGACCTTTTCAAGATTAGTAGCAAAAGACAGAGTAACAGCCAACTGGGCTAATTGACATTCTATCTTTTTATTATAGCTAAGTTGGTCTTTTATGGCAGAAGAAAAACTATCCATTTTAGTATTTATGTTTTTAGGACCTTATCATTAAAAGCAAGCTTTTTTAGAAATATTCTCATTAATCCTAGCTTGTTCTAAGATTAAGTCTCTTAAGGATGGTTGCTTGGAATTCAAAGAATTATAATTGTTACCTGGGTACTTACCTTGGTAAGTTGACCGTTGTTGTTGATTCCATCCTTGTCTCTATTGTTGTGAACCTGAATTATTGCCAATGATGTTTACATCCTCTTGATAGTCAAGGAATTCAACCCCTAGATATTCTCCACATGTGTTTTGAGCATTGAAAGCATCTTGAATAGCCTGACGATCTCTCTTGTAATTGGCTCGCTGTTCGAGCCAATTCAATGGTACGTCCATCTTGGTTGACAATGCACACACCTCTTATGTTACTTCTTCACTCTTATTGCATAATTGGATGTTGTATGATGACCAGCCTTGATTAGAGGTTATCTTCTCCATAAGAGTTTCAACTTTTCCAAGGGTGAGTGACATAAATGATCCTTCAGCAGTGGCATCGAGTTGTTCATGAGCTTTCTGAGTTAATCCATGGTAGAAACTTTGTATGAGCAACCAATCTTCCATTCCACGGTGAGGACAATCTGAAATATATTACTAGAAACATTCCCATGCTTCTAGAATGGTCTCTCCCTTCTGCTGTTGGAAGTTGGAAATCTTTTCTCTTAAGGCATTTGTCTTGCCCACTGGAAAGAACTTTTCTAGGAAGGCCTTTGAACACTTTGCCCATGTATTGATGTTGTCTTTGTTCATGTAGAACCATTGCTTCACTCTTACCAATAGTGAGAATGGGAACAAGCGAAGTAGTATAATGTCTTGAGCAACATCCTTGATGACAACTGTGCTACTAATTTCCAGAAAATTCTAAAGATGAGCACTAGCATCTTCATGTGCCTTTCCACTGAATGGGGTAGCTTGCACCATGTTGATGAGGCTTGGCTTGAGCTCAAACTCAAGGTTGTTTGTTTTTAGTGTTGGTCCAGTGCAAATGTTCTCGGTGCTCGGAGCAAAGAACTCACATAGAGTTTTGTCAGCCATAGCTCAGAAACTGGCGTTGAGCTTCCTCTTGATTAGGTTGATTCTAATTGGAAGTTGTTGGTGAATCACAACCAATTCTACAATACCCTGTATAGAATATGAACAACGACAAACAAGGGTAAGCCTGCTAAAGCAGAGTTGTTAGAGTTTTATCAATAAGTATCTATTTGATCAATTCTCTATAGCCATGTGCCCCTCCCCGACAACGGCGCCAGAAATGCTCGTTGACATTTTTTAGCATCACTCTTTACTAACTTGTCATCCCTAGCATAATGCCAGAAATACGTGGTTGGTAATTATTAATGACACTTGTAAACTCAGAGAAAATTATATATGTTATGGTAAAGTATCCGCAAGCGCATAGATGATATACAATTGTAGCATTTCACCTGGGAGTATACGGAGTATCATTATTTATATTTTATCCACAGGGAGGAGCTATGGGATTGTTGGCAAAGATATATTAACAAATATATATACTTATGATAAAACCACTCTCATGCTATGGCAGGGGTAAGGCAAGTGATAAATAAATGATAAGTATGAAGCATTGATAATAATTCTAGAGATAGAAATAGAGACTCATAAAATGTAGTATGGCTAGGCAGGAGATTCGGTAAGAGCAAAAGATTCCTAAGTCATTCCTTATTTACTAAGTCTTTTGTACATCCAAGTACATACACTCTCATCTATAGCATAATTAACTTTGGATCTATGCATAAGGAACATTACTAAGGAAGATCAAGAACAGAGCTTGTCTCCCTTCGCAACCGTGTTCTACTTGCTCTACAAATGGGGAGGGGACTACAAAGGACTCAATGGGAGTGTCACATCCACGATCTACCACATGACCTAGAGTGTAGAATGCATCCGCAGGTAAATAATATCTAAGCACCATGCTTACATAATGTCGACCACTTAACCCATGCACGTCTTGGGCTAAGCGCTTTGCGAACATATGCATAAACTCATTATCAATCACAACTATATCAAGTATATAACTAGAGCAAACTTGAAACATAATAAATAGCAACATAATATTGAAGTAGCACAAAGTCATAAATAAAGAGATACAATGGTTATACCCGTCTCCAGACGGCAGATCTAGAATCCTGAGCAATAGCCCACACCCTACTTGAACCTTGCTAGCTAGTCTATACTAGAAACTTGAAGAATTGGAGCTCTATTCTCTTCTCTCTAGAAACCCTAATTTCTGGTCTGATCTTGACTTATGACAGCGTGCTTTGGAGGGGGCAGGGGCTGGTTATATAGGCCAGAGCGTCAATCCTGAGCCCTCGGATCAAACCGACTTGAATAAACGGCATAGATGCAATCCTTAAGGCGGTGGAGAACCGATATAACAACGAGGGTCTAATATGTGGAACCAAGGGCTGGCCGGCCTAGCCCCACCTGTCATCCCCTATAGGTCTACTTCGATGGCGTGGCTTCTAGTGTCCTCTAGAACCTTCTGGAGTAGTTTTCGCTGCGGATAAGCACAATTTTATTTGATGTTTTAATCTCCCTTGATGGTTTTCTGAATAAACCCTACAGAAAATACAGATTCACCAAAACTCATGAAAATTGTCAGTTTAAACCCCTAGACCTTTGTTGGTGATCCTATTTATGCCATTATACATGTTTTATTGATGGTTTATGATGGATGGTAACTACCGTCAACAAACTCCCCCAAGCTTAACCTTTGCTCGTCCCTGAGTAATGCCAAACTTAGCAATGGATCAGGAGTTGCATCAATATTGGTACTCCTCAAAAGTACACATGCGTTCAACAAAGAATTCCCCTCCGGATTAAAATCCACTGATCTAACTTTTAAACTTACCCATATTACCTTCAACCATGGGGCTTTTGAGCTTTCACTTGGGTCTTGAGTAACTGAAAGACAGAACGATCAAGTCAAGCACTATTATCAAGTTCTTTGTTCAACCATTATTCTAGAGTGTTTGCAAGTTTTCAAAATAAAACTCAGAGATTCCATTGTAGTACACTCTCAAGTCTCTTATATATATGGTATTTGTGGATCCTTACCAAGGCAATAATGATGTTATGCCTTTTCTTCTCCTACAACTAAGGCTTTATATGGAGTTCATAGGTAGGGAGAAAGCTAGAGCATACTTGCGATACATATATTGTAAAGTCAAACAATGGATCCAAAGAGAGTTGAGTCATACAATCAAATCAAGATGTGCACGCGTGTGGAATATGGTGGATATAAATATGGTGGCTAGCCTAATTCAACTATGCTCCTTGAAAACATATCTCTCATTTGGAACTTGAATACATTTGCTAAAGAGCAGGGGCTATCTTATTCATCATTCATTCATTTTTTAGGCAGGCATCTAAGTACCCATTGTTTTAGTATCTCGGACACTTGTCCATTATCTCTCAATTCTTCTTTTCTCCTTTTTATGAATAATTTTTGCATAGCCCCATGCCTCTTTTCTGCAATAAAACTTTTGAGAGATAACAGCAAGAACTTGGAGCATTTATTTGATGGAAAACCTATCAAACATGTTTTTGGCATTTTCTCCCAGTGTAGGAGTAAAACATTTTTGGGTGGATCTAAATGGAATGCATGTTTTTGTGCCTACCCCAGTGTAGGAGTAGTGCATATGTAGGTGGTGTGTACATGATCTTGATTTTGAAAGCGTGACAAAACTCTCATAAGGTATCAACAAAGCTTGACCAAACTCAATGCAATGCAAGCAATATGGATGAGTGGGAGTTTTCCTAGTCTACATATCATATTTGGCTCTAGTAGGAATTCAAGCTTTGTCATACAGGATCTCATCATGTTACATTTTTATGTTTTTCAAAAGATAAATCTCTAGAATTCAAGTGTCACTTGGAACAAGATAAATAGCATCTTAGACCTTATCATATCATATCCGTCAATTACCTAGACTTAGATCAAGCATATGCTACCCACGAGTTTCAAGTTCTGAGCAAATTCTTATGTCAAATCAATTTCATCTAAAACTCAGGAGAATTCAAGGCTGAAAACTAGGTACTTGAAAGAAATTATAAAAGAGCAACTATTTATCATTTCCATCATGTGAGATCATCTTCAAGTTTTTTTTAGCGAGAGCTCTTAAAAACAAGAAAGGAAACTAAAACATATCTTAAGCAAACTTAAACTAAAACTATATACACGCTTTTTTATTTGGTTTTTGATTATGCATTTTTTATAGCAAACTTGAAAAATAAACTAAAGAAAATAATAAAATGCTAGGAAGAGAAAACTTACCTTTGGTGGGTGGGGGCTTCTCCCCCAAGCTGGGTATTGCTATGGTCTCTCAGAAAGGTGGGTCGATGCGGAGACCCTGGAACAAGTATCGCCAATTCTTGTTTTCCTGCTCCTGGTGTTGCTGAATGGCGGCGAGGCATTCTCCTGCCTCCGCTTGCCACTGAGTGTGTTGGTGAAGTTGGTCCTAGATGTTATGCTAGTTCTCTTCGATGGTGGTGAGCCTATTATCGAGGTGGGGGTGCTCCATCTGCTGCTCATGATAGCCCATGGGCTGGTCATGGTAGCCATAGGTAGAAAAGGACATATGTCTTCCCTGATGGACACTCGAGACCTCCTCATATGGTTGTTGCTGGTAGTAGTCAAAGTTGCCATCATACCATTGCACACTTGAGCCCTGATGCCAGGAGCTCTCAGCATGCTGAGGAGCAGGCTGCTCCCAACCAGCATGCTCGAGCTGGTGAATGTGGGAAGATTCCCACCCAGCATGCTCAGGCTGGTACATGTGGGAAGATCCCGACTGGTTCTAGTCTGCATAGCTAGTGAAGGCAGGTCCTTTGGGAATGGAATCATTACCATGATACCGAGGTAGTGGGTTGGCGTGAGTCTCACAAAGGCGCTTCGGTGAGATGCTGCTTCCTTTTTCTGCAAATCAAAGACAAAAGACTGCACCGCATATAGACCAAGGGTTTGGTATGGTAATGAGATTTCGTTTATATAGTCCATATACCTCATGACAAGTTTCCCGTTTTTACCCTTTTTTAACATGTGTGCTTGGTTAAAATATTCATAATCAATTAGACAATGGGAAATGTCATCGATGTAATCAACAGAAGCATTTTCCAAAAGACCCAGATTTTTAGCTATGCGGGTGACCAAAGAAGTACACCCAACATCACCCTTAAGATCAGGAATTACTTTCCATTGTTTCATCATAAACTAGACCGGTGAAACCTTTCTTCTTTTGACCATGGCATAGAGCAGTTTAAGTTCATAATTCCTAACAGTGCAGAAGTCACTCCTAGGAAAAAGAGAAAAACCTAGCCATTTATGCATGAATCGCAAAGTAGGGTAATGAATTTCATTGGTATGGGGATGGTGGAAGTAAGTTCTCTAGATATTTCACTTCAAAATTCCATTCTATCAAAGTCTTGTATAGCAGTTTCTTGGGTGTTGTGACAAACTTTCTGAGGCACACCATAGTGTCTTGGGTGCTCCCTAGCGACGCCTAGTCATCTAGGACCAAAGAGTCCAAGAGTAACAAATGCAAATCATGAGATCGACAATATGCACAAGTGCTCAAGGGTGGCTTGCTCTCAAATTTGAATCTCTCTTAACCCACAAGATGGATTTTGCAAGATTTAATCAATCACTCACTAAGAGAGGGTTAGAGACTGTTCTCAAGGCTCAAAAATATGTGAGAGAGTCAGCAGAATCAGCAGCCTCCAAAGGTGGAGGCTAAGGGGTATTTATAGCCCCTTTGAAAAACTAGCCGTTATGTGACCGTTGGGCAATACCAGACATGTCCGGTATTGGCCGTATAGCCCCAACAGTCACTTTGTCAGTGACGCGAAAGACGTTGGAACTCTCGATGATCGCCGGAACTCCCGACGAGTCAAGCTAAGACAATGAAGGAATTGCTGTGACTGGGCAAAGGTTTGGTATTTGCCAGACCAGTAGAAAACAAGTTAGCTCTTTTGTCTCTCAAACACTGATCTCACATGGGTTGGCTTGAGCACTCATGAATGATTATTTATCAATATGATGCATCCCTCTTAATAGTACGGCATACCTATTAACTCAAGATCAAATGAAAATGGAGTTTAAAGCGCTTGAGTTGAATTTCCTTGAACCAAAATGCCATAGCCTTCAATCTTCATCAAGTGAGGGTGTAAACATGTTGATTTTGATTTTAGGGGCAATTTTTTATTTGGCCCTAGTTTAAAGTTGTCTTTCTTCCTTGGCCCTAAAACAAAATTTCTTACCTATTTGGCCTCACTCGAAGTTTCGTTTTCCAATCTGGCCTTAACGTCATCTCTCGCCTCTAACACCGTTAAGTGACACATGAAATGACCAAACTGCCCCTGAGACATTATGAGAAACCAAAGGTCACCCAGGCAGCATAACAATCTAATTTTGAGCACTTTGAATCCTTGTGTTATGAAAATTGTATTCAAAGTGCTCAAAATTATGTTGTTATGCTGCCTGGGTGACCTTTGGTTTCTCATAATGTCTCAGGGGCAGTTTGGTCATTTCATGTGTCACTTAACGGTGTTAGAGGCGGGATATGACGGTAAGGCCAGATTGGAAAACGAAACTTCGAGTGAGGCCAAATAGGTAAGAAATTTTGTTTCAGGGCCAAGGAAGAAAGACAACTTTAAACCAGGGCCAAATAAGAAATTTTCTCTTGATTTTATCCTTGAGCATTGCCATCTTGAGCATTTGACTTGATTCTATTCAACATATGAGAGTTGGCTTCAAAGATATCAAGTCATCCCTTTATAAAGTCATCTAGGATTTGATTCTTCACTTTAATATGATCAACATGATATGATTGGTGCCTTGACTAAATGCAAGTACTTCCTTCTTCACCCTAGGTAGGTTCCTTGGTCACCAAGCCATCACTTGCCCTTCAGCCTTGCTTAGTACCTCGAAGCATTTCCTTGCTATCTTCACCATCTCAAGCCATCAAGTCACACTTGGTGTTGAATCATTCATTAAGTTCATTTGCATACTTGTCTTTCATATAGCAAGCTTGAGACTATTCCATATGCAATCCTTCTTGTCTCATTAATTATTTTTCAACGTGTCTGCTTTCATATGAGTTATCAAAATCCCACAATGAATAAGCCTTACATGAATTACATTTGCATTGTTGACTTGTGTTTGAACTAGATTGTTTCCAACAATACATCATTTTGTCTTTCATTAAATATATGTGAGCTAACCTATTTCCTGTTCGCACTTAGCAAATGGGTTAGACCTTTAATCACGTTATCATTCAATCATCCAAAACCCACTAAAGGGCTAGATGCACTTTCAATCTTCCCCTTTTTTGGTGATTGATGACAACTTGATTAAAGCTTACAAAAGAATATAAAAATGCTCATATTAAGACATATAGAAGACTCCCCCTAAATCATTTCATCCATGGGGTACAAGTGTGTGTGACAAAATAAAACCATGATGCATATGACAAGATATACCACACAAGAGTAAATATAAAAGCATTGCATCAAACACTTTCATTCTAGCATGCATAGTCCTTAAAAAATAAATACAACACATGTATATCACACATAGCACTCATTACGCATTTTCTGAAGTCCACAAACCACTAAGATAGATTATATTATAAGATAAAGATAATGTCATATGAGTCTCATATGATACAACCATGAAGCACAAATTTCATCACTCATATGATATAATCTATCTCAAACTCAATATACATCAATGAAACTCAAAAGATAACTAACTACAGTTGTAGTACAAGCCTCCAGATACAAAGATAACACATAGCTGTAGTACAAGTCTCCAGATACAAAGATAACACATGAAACACATCTAAAGCTTTAATCAATCTCTCTCCCCCTTTGTCATCCATCACCACAAAGGTCCAACAATGACATAGTAAGCACAAAGGGTCTGCAAGCTGTTTCTGAAGGCAGTGATCACTCATCATCATAATCATCATCTCTACCATCACCCTCATCATCTGAATGTGGAGCCCTAGCTGGGCGCGAACCACCCTCAATAGACCGGTCATAACCACCATACCCATAGTGGTTATATCCACCTATGAGGTCACAACACCAGTCTAAAGCATACTCGTTTGCTGCACTAGGACATGGCTGAGCATGAGTAGGCACACGAGCCTGCAGTGGCAAGGTGTCAGGGTGCTCTGGTGCCTGCTCTAGCTGCTGCTGAGTCTGCTGCTGCTCCTATCGCTGAAGAAACTCAGCAAACTCTCTATCGTACCTGACCTGTTGCTGCTCCTCCGTATCTAGCTCGCTAGGCTCATCATCTGAGATAGGAGACCTAGGAGGATCAAGCTCAAGTCTTTAGGAAATCTGCTTGAGCAAGCGAGTGTCCTTCCTCCTAGCATTCCTTTCCTCTCGCTGCCTAATCTGAATATCTCTGCACATCCCAAAGATAGAACTGAAGAACCTGTGGATGGGCGAAGGAGGGCTACCATGGTGTGAAGAGGAGCATGTGGTGGAGGTGAGGCTCCTGCTGCTGCTGCACCACCCTCAGGTGCATCTGCCTCTGCTACTGCTGCTGCTCTCCCTA
Organism: Miscanthus lutarioriparius; assembly: GCA_904845875.1. Lineage (NCBI taxonomy): Eukaryota > Viridiplantae > Streptophyta > Magnoliopsida > Poales > Poaceae > Miscanthus > Miscanthus lutarioriparius. Next base: position 60,896,740 of record CAJGYO010000016.1, read on the forward strand.
GGCAAGTAGGGGGACTCTAACCTCTGTCAGATCAGCCGCTATCTTCAGAATCTTGTGAGTTTTGTCATAATCAAACTGGTACACTATCACCTGCTCAATCATATGCATAATGTAAGGACCAAAGTAGCAGCCCTTGACGTGCCTCTCACCAATACTCTAGATCTCACACCAGATGAAGTCAAAGACACTAAAAGGTCGTGCATCTGGTGTCATTCTATGGAGAAGGTTCCTAGAGTAATCTGCAATAGTACCCTTATCACCACCCTTGCAATCAATTGACTTCCTAAACATCCTATCTAGGTACCTATAGGTGGGATGAAGGCCATCCACCTTCCCAACTACCCCACCTCTGTACATGTAAGCCATCCTCTCAGGAGGTAGAACCCCCTCAATGTGAATCATGTCTCTCTGAAGCACATCCTCTGGAATACCTAGATACCTACAAAGGCTGTATAGTCAACACTATACCACTGCCCCTCCAACATCCAGTGCATACGCCTTGGCTCCTCCTCAACAAACAATGTAGCATAAAATTGTGCAATGACCTCAGCGTTCCATGGATGCTGAAACTCCATGAGCCTGTAGGTCCCTGTACACTCACAAGTGGCAATAGCAATATCAAGAGAGGGCTTCTTCTGCTACCTAACATGATCCCAATCAATCCATGAGACTTAGCCACAACAGGATCTCTGGAGAGTATCACATTGTGATAGAAGTTAAACTGAAACATAGTGTGAAATCGGTGATCATAAGGGCAATTACTAGGCAAACTCCTAGGGTCAATCCTCCTCTGCTCTCTGGCTCTCTCTATCATACCCTTAGCCTTATAATTCACACTAGTAACATAATCGGGTAATATAGTGTGACATATCTTAAGCATACCATAGTGCATGCTATGAGATGGCAATCCTCCCTAAGGTGGGTACTAAACTAGAGGTGCCTCCTCCTCTATCTCCTCCTCCTCATCACCACTGGCATCATCTGACTCTCTATCGGTGCTCTTCCTCTTCCTTGACTCAACCCTGTAATCTTCAGTCTCATCATCATCAGAAGAGGGACTACTATCACCATCGCCACTCTCTTTGTACTGTGGAGCACCCCTAGTAGCTCTAGAGGGTCTCCTACTGCTGCTGACTGAATCTGGGATGCATGTCCTGCCTTGCCTTCTTGTATTTCTCAAACACAGGTTTATCGTGTTGAGCCTTGGATCGAGGCTCAAGCCTACCATCCTTGTGTCTCCCTATGCCTTGTTGTCCTATATCTAAGTGACAATCCACATAGTTTGGTCTTAGAAGCATATCCAAGAATAATCTCGAATTGCATTATTAGAGAAATGATTACTTATCCAATAATTTTGTGCTCATCTAGACCAACCTTGGTCGTAGATTCACAAAGCATCTCGGACAAATAGTCATAACACTAACTACAACAGCGATACTAAATTAAGTCAAGAGCTGCAGAGAATCTACATTGCTGAGGAATACCAGACACGTCTGGTATGTGTACATAGCAACCCTAACCAGGGGCTCATGCTCAATCTCATCTCCAATTCCAATGCAGCATCTTGACCAAAGGAATTTGAAAATGAGGCACTAATGAATAGATCAGATGGGTTCTGGGATTTGAAATACCTAGGATGAGAAACTTGAAATCAATTTCAAGTCCACGGTGGAGATCCTTGATTCTTGCTACGGGAACCCTCCAATCCCCTCCAATCCTTCTTCCTTCTCTTCGCTTGGCTGTGGTCTGAGAGAGCAATGCGGCTGCTATGGGGCTGCTTGCGTGCTACTGCTGCGGAGGCTGGTAGGGTGCACGACAAAGATGAGGGCGTGTGGCATGAAGACAATGCAGCGGCCAGAGGGCTGGCAAGCGGCGCGGTCGGCAAGAGCGTGGCGACAGCGCAGAGTGCGGGGCGAAGAAGAGAGCGTGCGCTGGCACTGGAGGCTATGGACTAGAAGAAAAGAATGGTCCTCGGACCTAGGCCGAAGGGGTATGAGAGTATATATCCCCCGCAAATACCGAACGACCGAACATGTCCGGTATTTGTAGGACCTGCCCATTTGCTCCAAAAGTTGATCTTTTTAATCCAAAACCCTTCATAAACATTTCTTAATCCAAAATGATATTTGTCCTTAATTCAAACAGAGCGTAACCGATATTCTTATCCAAGTGCCAAAGGTTGCTCTTCTTGTTTTCCAAATATTTGGCATGTATAGATTTTGATCACTTGAGAGAGATATAGTGAGACATAGTAGATTGTGGACTTAAGAGAGCCAAGTCATGTGTGATTAGTGAATCAATCAATCAAGGAGAGCTATAATAACCACATGACAAGGCTAGGTCACAAAGACCAAGAATCAAGTGGTTTTTCAAATCCACACAACCTACACATACTAGTTATGGATTTTGAAAAGACATCTATCCTATGTCACACAAATGCACATTCTAGCATATGAAGGGCCTTAGATGCACTTGCAATATATAAATGTAAACACATACCTTTGCCTTTAGCCCACTAAGATTTCCACTAAGACAATACACGGCATGATAGCCATTGTGCTTGTATCACTACTCTACTAGTCATGCCATCACAAGGATCCAATTTTCATACCTAGGACTATAAGATCACTAAAAGAGATTGTTAGTCCACAACGGCACAAAATAGAAGAGTGAACTCCCCCTTAATAAGTGCTACAAGTAATTTGAATAACTTGCCACAAGCACTTTACTCAATTATGAATATGAGAGAGTCGATTTTCTATTTTGACCAACACAAACTGAGATGCCATTTTTAGATTGAGTTCACGAGATGCTTACAACCATTTAGACATAAAGAATCACAATGCTTCTGAGTAATCTAGGACTATATGAAGTCGTGACGATCATTACTCAGCAACAATCACATTTGAGGTTCTGCCCCTGCCATACCGGACACGTCCAGTATGGTATGTGCAGGACAGAACCCGGCAAATCATAGCTTGTGATTCTTATTTCTCGCACTTTCATCTCTTGTGTGCCTACATCTCAACAAGTAAATTTCTCTACAAGAGAGCCATTAAAAACACCGCATGGCAAACACTATGATTCTTCATTGAGTCTAATTAGCCACTTTCAATATTTCACAAATATGTCTATTTGTGAGATATCGAAAGTGGTTAAGCTTAAAGTGACTATCCTATAGAGGTTTAGGTACTTGTTACCAAAAGTGAAGATGAAGTAGAGGATATGATCAATTATTATTCTTCGGGTCAACCATATAAGAGATTATTATAAGAATTGGTTGATAGATTGAGTGAATATTTCTAATTTGATTGCTCAACCACCCCGAAGGCTTCATCTCATCACTAAGTACCTACAACAACATCCTAAGCACACTTTGGTACCCAACTCTTGTTGGGTCCTTTTGAGTTAGTCAACAAGTGCTTAGGTACCCAAATGGCCTTAGCACTAGTTTGTGGTGAACAAATTACCTTGATAGTGCTAGTTCCATTTATGGCCCTCCTAAGCATATCATCATTACCAAATGTGTTCGTCTTAGGAATGTTACCATTTGGGCAATCATAGCTTAGATGCCCCTTTCTTCTACAAGCGTAGCATATGCGGCCTTGATTTGCTCTATGCCTGTTTTGCTTATTGGGACACCCATCAATCATGTGCCCCATCTCATTGCATCCATAGCATCTTCTTGTTGTAACTTGGGCTCTCTTTCTTGTCTCTTTGTACAAGGGGCAATTTTTAGTAGAATGGCCCAACTTCTTGCAAATGAGACAAGCACTTGGCTCATCACTCTTCACTTGCTTGACCACCTTGGTAGAAGTTTTTTGTTTGGTGGCTTCAACCTTGTCAGCCCAACTTTTATGTGGACACATAGCCCACTCATGTCCATACAATCCACAACCATAGCTTAATCTTTTTCTATGTTTCTTGCTCTTGGTTGCCTTAACATTGCTTGAGTTGTGATTCTTTTGTTGGGTTTTGGAGGGAGCAAGGTTTCAACCCTTCTCAAGCTTCTTCACCATGTTATCATGGTTATCTTGAGAAGGTTGTGCTTCCTCCTTACCCTTCAACCTGAATCACATCCTTTCTTAGCCTTTCTACTTCCTCTTTGAGCTCATAGTTTTCTAAGAGATTTTGCTCAATCGAAGATTGGCTTGCTTGAGAAGCACACTCATTAGTACAAGAGATATTTAATTGAGATGGTGTACAAGTGAGTGTGTGAGTGAGAGGTTGAGATGATTTTACTGATGTGATCGTAACCTCATGAGCTACCTCAAGCATGAAATGTGATTCCACTAACTTTTCATGTGAGCACTTGAGATGAACATGGTTGGCTTGGAGAACATTGTATTTGCTTGATAGTTCATCTAGTCTTGCCTTGAGCTCAATGTTGTCCTTTTCTAGTTGTGACACACTAGAAGAAGAGTTAGTAACCAAAGCATGCTCAATTGAAAAATTTTCATGCCTCTCATTTAAAGCCTTTAGTTCTTCCAACTTGGAGATGAGAAACATTTCTTCATTTTGAAGTGATTGTTCTTGCTTCTCATTCTCTAATTCTAACTCATCATTCTTTTCAACTATTTTCATGATGATGAGCTTGTCCTTGTGGGTGAGATGATCAAGATTGTAGTTGTCTTCAACTTCAACATCACTTTCATCTTGATCATCTACTTGTGCTTTCTCCTTCACTTGATCTTTCTTAGAGGCTTTCTTCTTACTTTTCTTGGCCATGAGACACAAGTGATGAGAATCATGAGATACTGAGGTTGACTCATCACTTGGCTGCCAGCGAGCTTGATCAACATCGCAGAGGTCAGCTTGCTACCTTGCTGTCTCAGCAATACTAGACACGTCCGGTATTTGCGACCAGACAACACGACATCTATGGCTTGCACTTCTTGCTCCAGCTCGATGCTTTGCTGGTTCCTAGAGGCTTCTTCACTATATGAGGATTCAATGGACATGCTTTCCATAGACTTGAGCTCATATGCATCATCGCATTTGGATTTTCCATATAACTCAACAAGTCTAGTCCATTGAAAATAGCCTCATCTAGAACCTCTGCACTCAATGTACTCAACATGACATTAATTGCTTGAGCATTGAGTTGCACACATATCTCTTCCTCTTTTGGAATATTTTTGTAGTTGCTCCAATCAACTACCGAAAGAGGTATGCTTGCATCCACAATATGCTCAACAAGAGGACTAATAGCCCTAAAAGCATTGAGTACATGAATTGACCAAGGTAGAAAGTTTGAACCATCATTTTGGAGAAGCACCGGCTCCAACTCGTTAGGTGTTGACATCCTTTTCTCATGGCAGTGAAGCTTTTAGTGAGTCCTGGCTCTAATACCAATTGAAAGAACTGAGAATGCCGCCTAGAGGGGGGGGAATAGGCGTTTCTAAAAATTCAACCCTTCAAAATATGGAAATGATTAGTGTTGGAGTTTTCAATTACTTAGAAACTCCTAATCAGAGAAATAAACCCCTCACGAGTTAGCTAACCGGGTAAACAAGGTATGTGTAAGGTATCTAGGAGCTAAGACTCTGCACCACAAAGGTTAGAAATGAGATTGAATAAAAACAGCAGAGTCCACAAATATCGGACGTGTCCGGTATCAATACCGAACGCTTCTGGTATACACGGGTTCTGCCCGATCAGCTCTCAACTTGATCCTTTTGATTTCTCCTTTCACATCAAGTTGCTGGCACTTAGTAGTAACCTGTTCACAAGCTCAAGTAACACAAGTGGATCATGAATACTCAATGAAAAGAGAGATCGAGACACGATGTGTTTTACCAAAGTTCAGCCTCCGTCGAGACCTACTCTCCATTGAAGGCGCTACGAGCGACCCAACAAAGGTCAGCTCTAGAGGACCACGAAGGCCACTCTAGCCGGAGTCTTTTCCAACTCCTTTTTCCTCCTTCCACTAGCTTGATTCCTTTCCTTGCGGCGGTGGAATAGAACCGTTACAAACTTTCCGAGGCACACCACAATGTCTTGGATGCTCTCCGGTGACGCCTAGCTGTCTAGGACCAAAGAGTCCAAGAGTAATAAATACAAATCACGACATCGACAATATGCACAAGTGCTCAAGGGTGGCTTGCTTTCAAATTTGAATCTCTCTTAACTCATAAGATGGATTTTGTAAGATTGAATCAATCACTCACTAAGAGAGGGTTAGAGAGTGTTTTCAAGGCTCAAAAACGTGTGAGAGTCAACAGAATCAGCAGCCTCCAAAGGTGGACGCTAAGGAGTATTTATAGCCCCTTTAAAAAACTAGCCGTTATGTGATCGTTGGACAATACCGGATGTGTCCGTACAGCCCCAATGGTCACTTTGTCAGTGACGCGCAAGACATCGAAACTCCTGATGAGCCAAGCCAAGACAATGAAGGAATTGTTGTGACTGGGCAAATACCGGACACGTCTGGTATCCATACCGGATAGCCAGACCAGCAGAAAACAAGTTAGCTCTTTTATCTCTCAAACACTCAGATCTCACATGGGTTGGCTTGAGCACTTATGAATGATTATCTATCAACATGGTGCATCCATCTTAATAGTACGATATACCTATTAACTCAAGATCAAATGAAAATAGAGTTTGAAGCGCTTGAGTTGAATTTCCTTGAACCGAAATGCCATAGCCTTCAATCTTCATCAAGTGAGGGTGTAAACATGTTGATTTTGATTTTATCCTTGAGCATTGCCATCTTGAGCATTTGACTTGATTCTATTCAACATATGAGAGTTGGCTTCAAAGATATCAAGTCATCCCTTTATAAAGTCATCTAGGATTTGATTCTTCGCTTTAATATGACCAACATGATTTGATTGGTGCCTTGGCTAAATGCAAGTACTTCCTTCTTCACCCTAGCTAGGTTCCTCGGTCACCAAGCCATCACTTGCCCTTCAGCCTTGCTTAGTACCTCGAAGCATTTCCTTGCTATCTTCACCATCTCAAGCCATCTAGTCACACTTGGTGTCGAATCATTCATTAAGTTTATTGGTATACTTGTCTTTCATATAGCAAGCTTGAGACTATTCCATATGCAATCTTTCTTGTCTCATTAATTATTTTTCAACGTGCCTGCTTTCATATGAGTTATCAAAATCCCACAATGAATAAGCCTTACATGAATTACATTTCCATTGTTGACTTGTGTTTGAACTAGATTGTTTCCAACAATACATCATTTTGTCTTTCATTAAATATATGTGAGATAACCTATTTCCTGTTCACACTTATCAAATAGGTTAGACCTTTAATCACATTGTCATTAAATCAACCAAAACCCACTAAAGGGATAGATGCACTTTCACTTAGGGGTGGCGGTGACCACCCGGCCAGCCCCCCGAAAACACCAGTCTCCGGATAAAAGGGGCAGTGCACCACCATAGGGTGGCGGTGACCGCGGCAGTGCCCAACTCCAGAACCCCCGCTCTTTGTTGAAATTTGGCGATGCCACCAGACAGGGTGGCAGTGGCCCCAGTGGTGCACCGTCGCACCTGGGGCAGTGCACACCACCACGTGTGGTGATAGCTCCCACTTGCTCACTCTCGGACGAGTCCAGGTGGGAACTGCCCTAGGGGTGGCGGTGCCAGCCCAAGCACCTCCCTCTCGCCCTGGCTTAGCCAGTCACCGCCACAGGGGTGGCGGTGCCTCCAGAGCAGCACCTCGAGCCAAGTTTCACCTTCTTTTCTTCGTCTTTTTCACCACCTTTACAAATGTGCTAACACTCCAAGTGTTTTACCATCACGTACAAGTGTGTTAGCATTTTCACAATTATTTTTCAATGGTTAATCATTTTCTCACCAATTGTGCACTAGGCCTAAAATGCATATGCAAGTTTTCCAACACCTAGTGGCACTAGATGATCGAGTTGTCCGATAAGAGCTCCCCACTTAATAGTACGACCATCGATCTCAAATGTGATCACACTCTCTATATTGTCTTAATCACCGAAAACAAAATGTCCCTATTGATATCACCTTTGCCTTGAGCCCATTTTGTTTTTCTCTTTCTTCTTTTCTAAATCCTAGAGCTTGATCATCATCACATGTCCACACCACCACCAAGGACTTCATTTCATGTGGCCATTTCCATCCATGAGTGCCACCTAGCTCCTTCACTTAGGTTGGACAAACCTATCTCAAATCCACACTTATAGTATATGGTTAGTCCAAATAGGTTTCATCAATTAACCAAAACTAAACTAGGGCTTTCATCACGTTCAACCGCGACGGAACCGACTTGGGAAGACTCTAGAACATTCCAGAAGGCAACCACTGCAACCCAGCCCAAGCCTCTGCCATGTGGGGGCCAGCGGGCCCCACCTATAGGCTGGCCAGTCTGTGGGGCCCCTATGTCAGCCTCTCCTCGCTACGTCGGTTCTCCACCCCCTTAAAGATCAAATCTACGTTGTTGCTCAAGGTCGGTTTGATCCAAGGGTCCAGATTTGACGTTGCCCCCTATATATACGCCCATGTACCCCCTCCAACAGAGCCATCCTAAAACCCTAATTCATATCCTCGTCATCAGGATCAGAGCCAGCAATTAAGAGAAGATTAGTCCTCCAAGATAGGATCTAGTCTTGTAAATAGAAATAGTGAGATAGAGAGTGAGGAAAGAGATTGGAGGAAGCCTGTCGGTGCTCCCTCTACGGCTCCTTGGTGGAGTCAAGTTCTACTTGAGCTTACTTCTGAGATTTTTCTAGTAATCAACTTCTAATTCAAGTAAGTATCATGTTTATATTGTTCATCAGGTTCGCGACTCTCTTTTGAGTGCTTTAATCTATAGACACTCTAGGTTAAAGTATTAATCGTAAGTTTAAGCGTGGTGCTTAGACTTGAATTAATCATGGATGCACCTGCATTCCGGTCCGGTGGTAGATCGCGAGTGTGACACTCTCGTTGAGTCCTTTGTAGTCCACTTCCCGTCTGTAGGCCAAGTAGGACCCGGTTACTACGGAAAGCATCCTCTGTTGGTGTCTTTCCTTAGTAATATCCCCAATTAAATAGTAGAAGACATAGCGTACCCAAGTTAAAACTAGAGAACCTTAGTAATCCTCTCTACGCTCATGTTTATCCTTAACCTTGTTGCTATCCTTAGTTAAGTTAGACTATAGTTAATCTCACACATTTTCCTATGGATACGATACTTGGAATACTTCGGATGAAAGCTACAGTGGCATCCGTGCGCTTGCGAATTTATCTGTGTGCATCTTAAATATACCAACAGTGTGCCGGCTCATCTGATTTGAGAGCTGAATTCTCGTTTTCAGCTTTTCCCTCACTTAGCTTGGGTGCCCCTTTTCGTTTAGTTTAGGGGCCTGTTCGCCTGTCTGAATTTTGGAGGAATCTGGATGGTTTGGAGGAATGCTGGAGGAATTTATGAGAGAAAAACACTGTTCCGGATGAAAAAATAAGTGGATCAAGCCGGGTTTAAGGGCACGCGAACGGGGCCTAGGTCTTGTTTGGCAATGCACTCAAAGTTAATTCTATGCTAAATCCAGCAAAAGCTCTTCCAAACAGTTTTTCAGAGAGGAGAAATTCTTTGCTCATTACATGAAGTGATTCTCTAGAGATGAAAAAAGTAGTTTCTCTTGATTTTATGAAGTGATTCCTCATTGTGATTATAAGTTTATGCTAAAGAATAAAAAAGAATCTCTTTCAACCATAGAATCACTTTCATTAGAGAATCAACTTTCATAGAAATCAGAATTAGATAGAGTTCTACCAAACAAACCCTTAATCATCACCTGCATTGCATTCTAGGTGTATAAAATTTACTCTCCTTGAATGAATGTTTGTTCCACCTGAAATGCATGATCATTCTAGATGTACACATTATTTGTTCCCCTTTCTAGAATTTATTCCACATGGACAACATTTGTTTTAGCCAAACAATTTGTTCCCGAATGTACAAATTATTTGTTCTCCTTGTCTAAAATGTCATTCCACCCAAACAACATTAAGAAGAGCTTGCACTTCGGTAGATCAGAAACCGCCTGTGATCCGGCAAGTGAAAGAGACATGGATCATGAGACTTATCCTAAGTCAAATAATCTTGTGTTTAAGTTTAACCAAGATTATACGGATCAAAAACGAAATGTCACTCTTTGCTCGATAGATCAGTGAACGGAATAAGAAATAGTACTATAACAGTACATGCAAGGACGACAAATTACGAAGCGCACAACCTTCCAAAGAGAGAAACGTGAAAGAATAGCAAGAGCACAAGGAACGTGCCGCCATGGTCTTCCTTCGGTGCACAGAGACCGCCGCCGAGGCCACGTTGGCCGTGTCCGGTGCGCGGTCCCACCGTGCCATTCTGACGTGGGCCCCTCAGAGCCGACCTAAAAGACGCATCGCTTGCCGCCTTTTGAAAATCTCATCTCATCAAAAGACCACCGAAAATGCACCCACGTCCCACCGACCGATGGGCCCGCCGTCCGTCCTCGGCCCACAAACCCCAATCCCGCACCTCCAGCTCCGCCTTATAAATAAGCCCCGCCGCCGCCTCGACGCCCTTCCTTTCCCCCCGGAAGAAGCCTCACCAAAAGGAACAATTCCTCCGCTCTCTCGAGGGCGGTTGCGTGCTCGCGCGAAGAAGGCCCGAGCCCCGGAGCCCTCCCGCTCCGACCGGTGGGGGAGCGCCGATTCGAGCCGCCGATCGGCCGTCCGCGAAGGTATACCCCTCCGATTCGGCCCCCAGCCCCCGCTTAATCTGCGTGGTACTCGTATGCATTCGACGGTAGCGGCACTGTGTGGTTTGATCGGCCTTTTTTTTTTTTTGGTACAACCCATCCTGTGTGCGGGTGGGTCAGTGGGCGGATGCTCGTGGATTTTAGGGGGGAGTTGCAGGATCGTTGCGCTAGGCTGGGGTTCTCCCTGCTGGGTCGCGGTTAAAGTAAAGGGGGATTTGGGGTCGCTGTTCGCTCGTCGCCGTCTTAATTACCCGGATTAGTGCGATTTGAGCGGCACGGTGCATCGATTCTGCGTGCGGAAGCGTGGCGGTTGCTGTGACATGGATGTGCCCCCGAATCTCCTAATCCGTGGTGGTCCCATCACTTCACCTCATATTGTCTGATTTGTATTCTAGCTGTTCGCTTCATCTCTATCACCAAACCCGGAAACCCCTGTTCTCTCCGTAAAAGGAATAGTCCCACATTTCAGCCTCTTATTATGTGTTTTCAGTGAATTGATTGTTACCCAAATCCATCACTTACTCCAGCTTCTACAGATAGGTCATGGTCTGAATCAGTTGGGCTCTTGAGCTATGTCATTTAGGCTGGGAAACAGAGTCTCTGTAAATGGGGAATGCTCCTGATTCGGCAGTACGGAAACTTGTTTTATGTTATGGTCATGGTTGGGTGTGTCAAACAATCCCTACTACCAGGTGATCAACATGCGTCAACATGTCTTGGCTATCCCCTTGTTATCATCTGTTTTGATCATTGCCTCTTCCATGTCCCTTCTGTTAATTGACCATTCTCCATTTGCAAAATTATGTTACTATGGTTCAGCTTATATCTATATCCTTCTTCAATTGAAGCTCTCTGACGGTATGGATGACTAATTGGTGTCTAGCAGTTTGGGGAATCATGTTTCCTGTCCCAGTTTACTTACTCTGTAGCTTAGGAACTCCAATCCACCTTGGAGCGCATTCATGACTGATGCTTTTGACCTTTGAAGCTTATGAGTGGGTAATTCTTTTCTGTATCCCCCTTATTGTTTATTAGCTGGTAGCAGAAACCGACAAATATGTATCCATACTACAGATCTGAATCTCGTTTATCTCCACTTGTCAATCTGTGATGCCAGGATTTATCATTTTGTTTAACACACTTTCTCATAATTTAAAAACAATGCACTAGAATTTCAGGTTATGCAATCTCTTAATATGTTTGTTCACAAGAAAAAAAATTCATATGCATGACTTGTGCTATATATCAGACTTCAAATGTACCTTCTCCCTGTGACACTCCTACAGCCATTAAATTATTGAAGGTGCCCTTTGATGCTTCAATCTGTATTGGAAATATCTAAATTCCATCAGACATAGAACATATAAGTTCTACACTCAGTTTTTCTTTAGAAGAAGAAGCATTGAATCTGTTAAAGGTACAACACTGTTGTCCTTTGCTTTGATGGTAATGCATGAAATTCAAACACCGACGTGTCTTCTGCGTCTTCAGGTATCTTTATTGGTATTTAAAGACTATATTATACAGTATTCTATTTTATCAGAAATGGCACAAAAAAACGTTATTTCTTATGGGAATGCAGGTTTAGTGAGATCTGGCCTCCGCAATAGTCACCTTCTTGAAAGCAGATGTATAAGGCTTATTAGAGTTGGAGTTCGATCTTTGGGGACATGAATTGATTCTGTTATTTGTTTGACTCCAATTTGGGGCAATCACGGGCTTTAGGTTGGGTGAGGAATTGTCGTTTCAACGAATTCAGGTACTCAGGTTAGTGATAGTTTCAGAATATTGTAGTTACATATTTGTGGCGGTGAGTAAGCTATGAAGTCATGATGAGAACCTTAATTCATTGGGTACCACATTCACTCCTTTTTTTGGGAAAAATATACATTCACCCCCTAGCTTAATATGAGCATTTCCTTCTCTCTAGCTCTTCCATGGTCCAACTAAACCTTGGAAGTTCTTCTGGAGAATTATCTCAGTCTTTTCAGATATTTGCATTTATTACTTCGATCATTTGAATTGTTCGACTAATGGCATTGCAGGTACTATTTGAACACTGCACTAAAAAATGGAGTTTCTTTTCTTGTTTGACATCTTGATGTGCCAAAATCAAGCTCTCATTAAAGGCTCCTTGATTAGTTTTTTCAGTGTTAAGCGATGAATCTGCTTTGGTAAATGGGAGAGCTGATCCAGTTTGTCCATATGCCTTGTGAGGACTATTTGTCCTCAGTAAGAGCATATGTTCAACATCACTGTTGGACTTCTGTTGCCCTTAGAATGAGATGGTGGCTTCTCTTACAAGATTGTAACAGCCTTTTAACAGCCCAAGAGACAAGAGAGGCCCTCCAGTTGTGAGTTTTTGGAAGAGCCAATTGCTGCTAACTTCATATCATTCTGAGGACTGGAAAAGGTGGACCAGTGCCACTCTTAGCATCTACCACCTAGAACTTTTAGCCCATTGGTGGTTGTATGGTGAAGTTCATCAAGTATAAAGGCGAGAAGGGTAGTTTCATGGCCCACTGTTAACTTATAGGGAGAGAAATATTGAGGTTTGTGGAAATATTGGCTGGAGCAGCATGATCACCCACTAGTCCTGATTTTGGATGGTAGATTTAGGTTGGCGTAAATGTGGGATAAGGAACTTAAACAGTTGTTTCACACCAAATTAGTTGATCTGAAGATCCTTTCCAAGTAAAAAATCAGCTTACCATGTAGAATTGGCTACGGCGAGGGTAGCTTGGCCCATGAAGTAACAATTCTTTTGATCACACTGAGAGGATGCCATTTGCAGATAGCTATTCAATGTTGTTGGAAGGAGAAAGATGCTAGTTGAAAATAGGTGAATTGATGATGTTGGAAACAAGATGCATTTATTCATAAGACGAACAAAAGGGCAACAATTTCGAGGAGGAACCTTTAGCAATCTTGTGTGTGCATCTGTTATTCATACATGGGCATGTGTGTACCTGAAATGCTAGTGCTATATCTACCTGCCTTCATATTTCCTGGGGCTTCTGGAGCTGATAGCTAGTGCCATACTTTCTGCCTTATATGTCCATTTCCTTTCTGTTTAACAGAATTATGTACAATTTATTATTAGGTTCTCTTCCCGTGACTAAGCTCGTTTGACGGGCTTTTCATTCCATGTAAAGAATTAGAAGATTCTGGCCAATCTTCTTATGTTCAATAGAATGTAATACGAACTGTACTGTTTGATAAGTGCTGCCATATAATTTAGTTGCACACTCTTTGGCTATTACTGTATTCCTGTTGTTACAGATGCTGTCAATAGGTTCTTTGCCTTTTAAAATTGGTCCTTTCACCTGGTGTTGTACAGAGTCCTGGTGTATACTGCTTTACTGAATTAATGTGGTAAGGCTAGTGTCTTTGTAGGTTAGGTATTAGGATTTTATACTTGATACTGAACTATTAAAATATCATCTGTAATTTGATCCTAATATCAATGGATTGTATAGCTGCTTATCTAGTATTTTCTATCACTTGGAGAGAAGACAGTGCAGCATTGATATGCTGCTTGTAATTATCTTGTATAAAGCCTGTTAAATGTAATCATATTTAATGGTGCAGTATCAAACTATCAATTTATATATCTACTAGCCTCTTTGTTATCTTCAAACAAACATCCTCTTTTTATACTGTTCATGAACAACAATACAGCAATAAATATTCTCCAATCCGGGCCCGGTGCAAGCGGTAGAGTCTTACCGCCTGTGACCGGAAGGTCCCGGGTTCGAGTCGCAGTCTCCTCGCATTGCACAGGCGAGGGTAAGGATTGCCACTGACACCCTTCTCCAGACCCCGCACAGAGCGGGAGCTCTCTGCACTAGGTACGCCCTTTAATTGACCGTGCTGCATTTCTGATTTTTTTTTGTTTCTTTCATCTTCCATTATTTGAGTGCAAATAAACCTTTACGGAAGGTAAAATTTGTTAGTGCCAGGCACCATAATAGCCCCGTTCGCTGGTCTGAAACTTGGCTGAAACTGGCTGGTTGTTGTGAGAGAGAAACACTGTAGCGGCTGAAACTGGCTGGTTGTTGTGAGGAGGAGCAGCCGGCTGGTCTGGTAAAACCAGACCAGCGAACGCAGCCAATGACATGTATACATAAAGGTTCTCTTCAACTTGCATGTACATTATTGGCATTAACATAGGTATCCTCTAGCTGCTTGGTGACCAAACATTAGAGAGTAGTATTTTGTTGTTTTCAAAAGGTTAGAATTTTGAACTATTCATCATATGGGAAAATCCTATGCTCTATCATTACTTACCAGGCCCAGTTTGGTGACCAAACATTAGAGAGTAGTATTTTGTTGTTTTCAAAAGGTTAGAATTTTGAACTATTCATCATATGGGAAAATCCTATGCTCTATCATTACTTACCAGGCCCAGTTACTGCCATCACCAAAGCTATAAAAGTTTCTGATTCTTGTATTGAGGTCTAAAAGTCAGGTTTCCACCCTATATATTTTATTTTGTAGCAGACTAATATGCAAGTACGATGATGATGCCTTCTCTAGTTTAATTTATATACTAAATACTGTGGTCAAAACATTTTATGTTTGCTTAGTTAATTAAGTCGGCATGGTTTCTAGTCTTCTTGGATATGACGAGGATTTCATTTGTGTTGTGAGTGTTGTACCAAAGTTAAATAAGACACTGGATATGATGGAATCTTTGGGGTTTTGGCACTGGCAGCTCTAGCCTGTGTGATTGTAATCTCACATCTTGCGGTTCTAAGGTTTGAATGATCCTTTTTAATTTGTTCTGGACGTCTTAAGTATTTGTGATTCTCTTTATATTACATTTTCTTTTCTAAATCTACATGTATATTTGCATCTGCAATTTGTTTTTATAGAATACTAATGCCGAGCCTATAATTTTCCAGGTTAAGCAAAATCAAATCCCTCTGTTCATGTGTTATGGCGGGACATCATCATAATAACACACATGCCTCCAGGATGGATCATGTGAACAGGTTCCAGAGTGAACCACAGCCTTTTGGTATATGGACTTCCACAAACATACTAACTTATTGCTTATTGTACATTTCAATTATTGTGAACTCATCCAATTGCACCCCTGTTATGCTAGGTCCAAAGTTACTTATGCATTCTAGAACTGATGCAGCGAATGGAGCTCTATCAACAGGTTATGGGGGCGCACCAATGAGACCAAATGACATTCCATCCTCAAGTCACACTGGGCAATCTCATATTCAGCACAGTGATGCTCCTGGAACCATGCTTGCATCCTATTCTGGCTATCCTCATGCTGGAAGCTCCAGTAGCATCTATGCACCACAAAATACTCATCATCCGCCTTCTTTGAGTTATCCACATAGGTCTGAGGATAACTTCATTCTGAGTTCCCATATGGATGACAGAAGGGTTGCACTGAAGCGGAGAAATCCAATTATTCATCCAGTGGATGGAGTCAATATCAGGAGCTGTTATGCTGGCAGTTCATCTAATCCTCAGTTCCCTCGCTACATTCCTGCTCCTGAATCCTGCCCTCCTCGAGTAACATCAAATATGGGTTCAAGCTACTGGAGTGATCATCCCTTTGGTAGCCATGGAGGATCTCAGAGGAATGTGAGAGGACGCCATGATCACAATCCGATCCATTTGGGACACAATCCAGGTGTACCTTGCGCATCAAGCAGCACTCATGGGCCACAAAACCATACTAATGTAATTGGTCCTCCTCGAAGTACAGCAGTGCCACAAGATAGAGCACATTTTTCTATACCTCCAAGAGTGACTGCCCCAGGTTAATTTTGATGCCTTTTCTTCTAGTAAATTTCATGATTGATATTACATTCAAGTGTTTTGTTGCTATAAACTGTATACTACCTCCGTCCCAAAATAGAGCTACTTCTGGGTTTGTCTTTAAGTCAAACTATTTAAACTTTGACCAAGTTTCTAGGAAAAATAATTAACATCTATGATATCACATAAGGACATTCTGAAAAATTAATTGATAGTTGATCTAATAACACTATTTTAGTGTCCTAGATGTTGATATTTTCTACGATAAATTTTGTCAAACTTATCACATAGTTTTGACTCAAAACAAACCTAGAAGTGGCTATATTTTGGGGACTGAGGGAGTAACTGTTTTATAGTTCTATTATAGTACCATCAGTTGCAACATAGCAATTTTCAATTTCTTTTTAGTGCTGTTGTTGTTTGGGACTTGATTGCTTCTGCTGGGTTCACGTGACTGAACCTTGATTGCTTCTGCTGGGTTTCAACTCTAGCCTACCTCAACTTGTTTGGGACTTAAAGGCTTTGTTGTTGTTGTTGTTGTTGTTGTTGTTTTTAGTGCTGTTCAAAATGAAATGATAGACTGCCAAGCACCCCGTTTTTTCAAATTTTGTTGTTATTCAAGAAGTTAAAGCTTTCTGTTCTGCAGGGACCGATGGAAACTCTAGCATGGCCTTCAGGGAGAGGCCATACTATTCTGCTCCGCAGAGGACCAACATAAATGCCCCCCCTATCCCAACACCTCCTGGTTCTTCTGATAGTCTACATTTTGTGCATGGTGGGTATGCCCCCAGAGCAGTCCCTCCTAACAGCATCAGCCCATATCCTGCCCCAGCTTTTGCGACTTCTAACAACTCGGTGACAGTCACCCATGAGCCTGATATCTCTAGCTATCGGCCTGCTGTCCCTGGCTACCAGCCTGCTGTCCCTAGCTACCCGCCTGCTACCTCAGCAGCAGCATCAAGTGTTCATGCTGAAGCTGCTGCATCTTCAAGACATCTGGGGCATGTGGCTCTTGGTTCCAGTGGTAGTGCAAGGAGTAGAAGTCTGAGGGATTCATACCATGCTTTCCGTCCACTGATTATTGAAGAAAATAACTTGAGAGGACCAGCAGCTGAGGTAGATGGTGTTGATTATTTTCTCATAATTACACTAACATGAATTCTTGCCCTGTAACTAATACAACTGCATTCTGTGCAGCGGGTTATGATGCTGGATCAATTAGTTATCCATGAGTCAAGAGAAGATTCTGATCCTCACTGGGACATGAGGCTGGACATTGATGATATGAGTTATGAGGTAGTAAGAAAGAACCTACAGTCGATAATTATTATCACAAATCAGCACAGAATGTGTTCTGTAACTAATATAACTTCCTGTGCTGTTATCTGCAGGAGCTGCTGGCTTTGGGAGAACGAATAGGCAATGTCAACACTGGCCTAGCTGATGAAAAACTTTCAAGCTGTGTGATGGAGATAACTTGCTGCAGCTCTGCCCGTACCCATGGTGACACTGAGAGCGCAAGATGTGTAATTTGCCTGGTAAGATTACACCCTTGCACAACATCCGGTTTAATATTACACTTGCAATTCCTGTTATATATTATCTCAAGCTGTTATCTACTATTTCAAGTCAATGCTTATCAAACACCGGTGGCTGGCTGCAGGAGGATTACAAATTCAAGGACTCTATCGGAAAGCTGAAATGCGGTCACGACTACCACGCTGACTGCATCAAGAAATGGCTGCAGGTGAAGAACGCTTGCGCAGTCTGCAAAGCTTCTGCGGCAGACGACAGCAGAGGCACCGAATGAAGTGGCCTCCTGATCCCGCCCCATTCACCCTATCTCAGGGGAAACTGTATCTATTGGCTGATATGGTTCTGTTGTGTAAATAATGGTCCTGAAATGAATTATTTGTGAGCTGAATTTGAACTCCGACATCTAAATCTATCCTCAAGCTAGTTGCTAATCGATGGTTCATTGATTCACATACCGGTTTGATTCTGCGGCTGTCCTTTTGCGCCCATGGAGGGGCCAGCCGTTAAGAGGTGCTTCTCTAGCCAGCTTGGCCTCTGCTCCATGGATGGTTCGGTGTTCTTGTCAGTGATAATACGTGCGATCTCGTAAGTTGCTTGCCTTGGATCAAAAATCGTCCCATGGTGTATGAACAGTTTTGTTTGCTGCGGATGGATGCACCACCCTACTGATCCAGATGGTTGGATGCAATGTTGGCATCTGCATGTTGCTGGATCGTGACTAGCAGCTGTATGCATGCTAATCGCAAATTGATGTCTCTGTAACCACTCTTTAAAGGATAAAAAAAAGACTGCAGTTGAATTAATTTCATTATTATAGATGATAGAAGTTTATATAAACATAACAATAGTAAAATACGTTTTCTTTGGCCCATTTGGATGTAAGACAGGATTGGATGAAGAATTGCATTTAAGATGACTCCGAAGATATTTTTTTTAGACAATACATAATAGTTTATTGATGATTTGAGAAATTGTTCATTCTCTTCCCATGTACTACGTATATTCGGTCTGAGGTCGTGCTCGAGAATGGTCCCATCGTGATGGAGATCGCGATCTGACGGCCATGAGGAGCTAGCATCACCACGTACGTGAGGCACCATACACACAGTGACGGAAAATCTTCCTTGGTAGTAGCAGTAGGCTCCATTCCGTTGCTCCACCTTATACGCATTTTCCCTCTGGATCCAGCATTGCAGGCAGCATGTCTGAATATCTCGATTCCATTCACCTTCACCATGCATGTACAGCTCGGACCGAAAGCTCCACCGATGGATGCAGCAGGTTGTTAAATGTTAGCAACTCTTTACCCGATCACTGTCCCGATTTATTTAGCTAAGCCGTCTTTACGACGTCCATCTCCACCTAATTAAATTACAAAAAATTCTCTAGCTCTCACTCGCGCACAGGAGTCTTAGAAGATGGAGAGATCCGATCGATCCCAAATTCCCAGTGCAACCCTCAGCGGAAACCCCACAATGGCAGTGGAGTTGCTGCTCCTTGAAGCAAACCACCACGCCACCTGCTAATCAACGTGCCATCTTCCAGCTCGACGTCTAGCTAAGCTAGCCCCCTCCATGGCAGCATGGCATCCCACCGTTTCTCTCTCCATCCCCTCGCTCGCTCTCACTCCGGCCTCGATCGGCAACCTCGCTCCTTGTATATATATAACCCACTCGCCTCCATTGCAATATGCACATATCAAGAATCCAACGCTACACTACACACAAAAGCTAGTACTCCTAGTCCTAGCTAGTACAACTAACCCATCATGGCGTCTCGCCTCGCCTCCGCCCTTCTCCTCGGCGTCCTCATCGTGTCGTCCGCCGTGCCGCGGGCGCGCGGCCAGGCGGCGTCGGCGCCTGGCCCAGCCCCCGCGGCGCCCAAGACAATCACGGCGATCCTAAGCAAAGCCGGGCAGTTCACCAAGTTCATCCAGCTGCTCCAATCCACGCGGGAGGCGGAGCAGATTACGAACCAGCTGAAGGGCAAGTCCTCAAGCGGCGGTCTCACCGTCTTCGCGCCGCCCGACAGCGCGTTCTCGGCGCTCCCCAAGGGCACGCTCAACTCACTGTCCGACCAGCAGAAGACGTCGCTGGTGCAGTTCCACGTGGTCTCGGCGGCGCTCGGCGCCGCGCAGCTGGAGACCGTCAGCAACCCGCTGCGGACGCAGGCGGGGGACACGGGGCGGGGCAAGTACCCGCTGAACCTCACCGCCGACGGCACCAACGTCAACGTCTCCACGGGCGTGGTCAACGCCACGCTCGACGGCACGCCGCTCTACGCCGGGGACAGGCTCGTCGTCTACCAGGTCAGCAAGGTGCTCCTGCCCTGGGCGCTCTACGGCCCGCCCGTCCCCGCGCCGGCGCCCGCGCCCGCGGAGAGCAAGAAGAAGAAGAAGGCCACGCCGGATGCGGTGGCGGACGCGCCCGCGGCTGAGACCGCGGCGGGGACCACGACGACGGCGTCGGCGGCGACGCGCGCGCGCGGTGGCGTCGGAGCTGCTGTTGCTTCGTCCTGCGTGGCGGTCGCCGCTGTGGCTGCTTTGTGGTGGGCCATCTGACCACCACGTACAGTAGAGTAAGGATCCATGCCAATGCCATGCGTGTCTTTGTCGTCGTGGAGCTTCTTTTAAATTTCGGGAGAGATGTTTCTAATTCATCAATCAGTTGTTTCCTTTTTTATATAAAAAATGTATTGTGGATGTATTTGGTGGCGTTTTGTAATGTTTGTGTTGTATACTTTGAACTGTACATGATGTTGAGTGGACGTATATTGTTATCCAATTGTTTAATTTGGACATTATAATTTGCTTATTATTACACGACACTTTACATTGAACCCAACAGGTATGGGATTGTCTTTTATAGCGATGCCCCACGGCCCTGGGTGATGGGTCATCGCTAAGACAAAAAGTTCGTTAGTTAACTTTTTTTATATAAAAAATACTCCTACATTCAAAAGGAATAATTTTTCATCCTCCTCAAGAGTTAAGACTCATCTAAGTTGTGAGCGGAGCACAAATATCAATTTACTTCTACAATACACTGGAGCTCAAAATATTAATTTATATATATGTTTCGTTGTCTCTTTTCATTTTTTCCCTATTTTCATGATCTATTAGACATACAAAAAAATTAATTCAACTAATAATAGTAAAAAAAATGTGAACCTTAAAACAACTTATATGTTTAGATTGTAAAAAATAATCATATAGATATAAAAAATAGACTAGAAGTTCACTATCGGGGACCAAATACTGAGGTACACAAAGAGGTGGAGCTAATAACCATCAAACGTTGATGGTTATTAATAGACAAAGAACGCAACTACACTTCTTGCCCATACGACCGAAGGTTGGCTGCGCCTCGCCCGGCCCCTAAGGGATTCGCTCCGCCTCGCTCGACCCTCGAGGGCTAGACTCGCCCGACGTCTGGGGGCAAACTCCGCCTCGCCCGATGGCCGAGGGCTGGCTCCGCCTCGCCCGACGTCCGAGGGCAGGCTCCACCTCGCCCGATGACCGGGGACTGGCCCCGCCTCGCCCGACCCCCGAGGGTTGGGTTCAGCCTCGCCCGACGTCTGGGGGCCAGGCTCCGCCTCGTCCGACGTCCAAGGGCAGGCTCCGCCTCGCCCGACGTCCGAGGGTAGGCTCCGCCTTGCCCGACGTCTGCACCCTACTCCTTCATAATGACGAGCACAGGGTAAGACAGGACACTCAAGTCAACCGCAGTACCGAGGACCATACCCTGCATGCCTGCAGGAAAGTACCGTCAGGATATGACGGGACGGGCGCTTTAAGCCCTTCCAGGCATAACAGAGCCCAAACAGTGTTGTAGGCGCCGAATTTTGTCTTACAGTGTTGTGGGTGCGGCCATCAGCCCTCGAACGCGGATCCTGACATAAGCATACGACAACCACTATAATCCAGGAGGGAACTCACATCATCTACAGTACCAACGTATGGTCACTTCCCCGTCTGCTCCCCGTAGGGTCGCGGCTCGGCACCCCGGTGCGCCGCGCCGCCCGCCGGGGCAAGATGGGACGTGACCACTTGCTGAACGAAGCTAGAGCATGGCCCTATCAAGATCAGCGAACGTGCTATCCCTGGCACCGTCTGCCATATCAGCGGGGCTGGCTCAGAGGAAAAGGAAGATCCGGCACTTTCGAAGGACCTTTTTGGCCTCTGGTTTTTCTTCTTTCTCCCATCTATAACCCCTGCTCCCCCTTGATCTATAAAAGGGAAGGCAGGACACCCCACTAAGGGGAGGGATCAATCCAACACACAATGCATCACATAACACACAGTTGAGCAGCAACCGAGCTCTTGGCATCCTTTCGACCTTTCCATCAGAGACTTGGGATCTGTCTCTCTCTCGATCGTTTGTACCCCCTACTACGAACATTTTTTAGTGCTAATAACACGAGCAGCAGCAAACTAGACGTAGGAACATTCTGCCTGAACCAGTATAAACCTTGTGTCTTTTAGCACACCATCTGGGCCCAACGCGCAACAAATACAAATTTACTAGTTGGTGTTTATTCGAAACACCGACAGTTGGCGTGCCAGGTAGGGGACCTTTGCGCGTTCCGACGATAAACATTAGGCCACGGATGGCTAGCCACGGTATCAGTTGGGTTTTAGGAACCGAGACTTCATCATCATGGTGGGAGGAGAGTTGGCATTGGCTCACGCCGCCATCCAATCTCTCCCCTCCATCGGCCTCAATCACGAGAGGCTTGAGCGCCAGCTCGGTGTCTCCCTTGGACCCCAGCAGTCTAGGGAGGACCATCACCCTTTTCGACGCCAACGACATGGCATGGTTTTCCGGAGGAGGGTCCCTCTCTCCGGAACACCACATACGGTGCGCCCCGACAGCGCTTCCGTTCGGTCTCCGCAATGCTGCGGCGACCGTTAGCCACCTTGTGGCACGACGCATGGTCCTGCCTCCCATGAACAACGAGTTTGTGGGGGTGATCGAACACGTCATGGAATCCCTCCACAACCTCCTCACAGAGGGGCCAGGGTCGTCCTCTGGCTCTGACAGCAGGGGGAGCCATCACCCCTCCCGAGAATGCTTCATGATGGGTACCCCTGAGGGACACGTCGAAAGCGTCCCCACGGAGGGGGCTACCCCGGCAGGCAACCTCAGCGATGAAACCGAAGGGGAGACAGCGGCCCCACCTCACATGGGGGTGGAGCAACTGAAAGCCCGACAGCGGGAGATCAAGGAGGCACGATTCCAGCTTGTGTAGGAATGCGCGGAGCTCGATCGAGAGATCAAGTGCCGCGGAGACGGTGGGCACGCACGCGCCATGGCCCGTGATGTAAACCCAAGGATCATCGCCTATGATGAAGCCCTTCCTCGCTTCGCCCGGGCGAGTCAGAACATCGCCGCCGCGATGGCCTTGCTCCATGGCCTTCTGGAGGCCGCGACACCCGAGGATCGTCAGGCCCACCGCGAGATTCGCACGTTGCTCGAGCATGCGGTGGCGCAGCAGGCAGAGAGCTCTTTGTCTCGGTGACGTAAGCTCGACCCAGCCAATGCACGCTCTTCGAGCGGCCCGACAAGGACGCATCGGTCCACCAGGCACCGCAGGGCGGCAGGCAGCACGCCACGGTCCTGGTACATCAACGTCTCAGCCGCAACTACGACGCACGTAGCACCCTCAATGCCCGTAGACGCACCTACGGTGAACCGAGAGAAGGAGCCCACCACGGCTATCATCCTCATCATGGTGGACGCTACGATAGCCGTGAGGACCGAAACCCAAGCCTCGGCCTGCTGGGCCCTCAGGCCTTCGGCCGACACATCCTCAACGCTGCTTTCCTGCCAAGGTACCGACCACTTACCAATATCCCAAAGTATTCTAGGGAAACAAACCCTAGACTTTGGCTCGAAGACTATAGGCTTGCCTGCCAAGCCGGTGGTGCGGATAATGATGACTTCATTATCCGCAACCTTCCACTGTTCTTAGCTAATTTGGCACGAGCATGGTTGGAACACCTGCCACCCAACGCAATCCAGAGTTGGGCGGATCTAAAGGAGATCTTTGTGGGGAACTTTCAGGGCACATACAAGCGCCCTGGGAACCCATGGAACCTCAAGAACTACCGTTAGAAGACCAGTGAGACCCTCCATGGGTACATCCGGCGCTTCTCCTGGCAGTGCAACGAGCTCCCTAATGTCGCCGACGCCAACGTTATAGGAGCCTTCCTATCTGGGACTACCTGCGAGTCTTTGGTTCATAAGCTGGGACGCAAGGGCCCATGAACCACCAAGGAACTCCTAGACATCACCACCAGCCATGCCTCAGGAGAAGAGGTGGTCGGAGTGATCTTCGATCGTCTCGAGGGCAAGGCAAGGTGGGACGAGGGTGCCGGTGAAGGCACCTCCAATCGTTCCGCCAAAAGGAAGAACAAGAAGCAGCGGCGCGAGGACTCGCCCATGGCCGCTACTGACCGCAAGGGTGGTCGGAAGCCCATGGAGGGCACTCCAAACCACTTCAAAAAATTACTCGAGGGGCCATGAGCGAAACCATGCCTTCCCGGTAAACATCTGCTCAAAGACTGCAACCTCATGAGCGGTTCTTGTCCGGAGGCTCCAACAAAGGGGAGCATGGAAAGGACCCTACCCCCACCGTGGACGACACCGAGGAGAAGGACGACGTCTTTTCGACGCCGGATGGCTGCCTTATGATCTTCGGAGGATCAGTAGCCTATGACTCCAAACGTCGTCAGAAGGTCGCACGCCGTGAGGTCTACACGGCCGACCGGCCACACCTCTCTTCCCTCGATGGTCAGAGTCCGTCATAACCTTCGATCGGACTAACGATCCGGATAGTGTCCCGCACCCAGGGAGATATCCGCTCATGGTCGACCCGATCGTTGGCCCAAAGCGACTCACCAAAGTACTGATGGATGGGGGCAGCAGCCTCAATATCATGTACGCCAAGACGCTCGACGAGATGGGCGTCGACCGAACACGTCTCTGCCCAACCCGAGCACCTTTTCACAACATCGTGCCTAGGAAGCAGGCCATGCCACTTGGGTAGATCGATCTGCCCGTTACCTTCGGGGATCAGTTCAATTATAGGACTGAAACCCTCACCTTCGAGGTGGTTGGGTTCCGTGAAACCTTCCACGCCATCCTGGGACGTCCATGCTACGCGAAGTTCATGGCCGTCCCCAACTATACATACCTCAAGCTAAAAATACCAGGCCCCCACGAGGTCATCACCGTCGGCACCTCCTTCCAGCGCGCCTATTAGTGCGAGGTCGAGTGCTGCGGTCACGCCGCAGCAATCGTCGCCTTCGGAGAGCTCGCCACCCTCAGGGAGGAAGTCACCGAAGAGGCGCCCGACGCCAAGAAGTCAGCCAGGTCATTCGAGCCTGCAGAAAGCTCTAAAGAAGTCCTCGTAGACCCTGGGAGCACCGAGGGTAAAACGGTGCGCGTTGGTACCCGCTTTCCTCCGAATAGGAAGGCACGCTCGTCGGTTTCCTATGTGCTAACAGAGACATCTTTGCGTGGAAACCCTCGGACATGCCAGTCATCCCAAGGGAAGTCACTGAGCATACCTTGAAGATCCACCCAGGCTCCAAGCCGGTGAAGCCACGCCTGCGTCGCTTCGACGAGGAGAAACGCAGGGCCATCGGTGAAGAGATAGCGAAACTTTTGGCAATCGGGTTCATCAAGGAAGTATACCACCTAGAGTGGTTAGCTAATCCCGTTCTTGTACGAAAAAAGAGCGAGAAATGGAGGATGCGTGTTGACTATACGGGTCTCAATAAGGCGTGCCCAAATGATCTGTTTCCTTTGCCGCCCATAGACCAAATAGTCGACTCTACCTCGGGGTGCGAAATCCTATGTTTCCTTGATGCGTACTCTGGCTACCATCAAATCGCGATGAAAGAGTCTGACTAGCTCGCGACATCTTTCATCACCCCCTTCGGATCATTCTGCTACGTCTCAATGACGTTCGATCTGAAGAACACTGGGGCTACATACTAGCGTTGTATGCTCAAATGCTTCGGGGACCTCATCGGGCGGACCGTTGAGGCCTACATTGATGACATCATGGTCAAGTCCAAATAGGCTGACCACCTCATTGCTGATCTTGAGTAGACCTTTGCAAAACTCTGAGCAAATGGCATCAAACTCAATCCCAAGAAGTGTGTTTTCGGGGTCCCAAGGGGTATGCTGCTCGGCTTCATCGTCTCTGAGCACGGCATCGAAGCCAACCTGGAGAAGATCTCAGCCATCATAAGGATGGACCTGATTCAGAACATAAAAGGGGTTCAGCGAGTCATAGGGTGCCTCACCGCACTCAGCTGATTCATCTCGCGCCTTGGCAAATGAGGTCTCCCCCTTTATCGACTCTTAAAAAAAGCCAACCACTTCGAATGGACATCCGAGGCCCAAGAGGCGCTTGACATGGTCAAACTACTTCTGACGAAGGCCCCGATCTTGGTTCCTCCAACCGATAGAGAATCCCTTCTGCTATACATAGTGGCCACCACGCAAGTGGTCAGCGCTGCCCTGGTAGTGGAGTGGGAAGAAGAGGGGCACGCCCTCAAGGTGCAGCACCCTATGTACTTCATCAGCGAGGTACTATCCGACTCTAAGACCCGCTACTCCTAAATCCAGAAGCTCCTGTATGCCATCCTCATCACCAAGAGGAAGCTACGCCACTATTTCGAGTCACACCCGGTGACGGTCGTAACGTCGTTCCCCCTTGGTGAAGGTCGTCCAAAGCCAGGACACCATGGGAAGAACCGCAAAGTGGGCACTCGAGTTGATGGATCAGGGCATTACGTATGCCTCCCGAATGGCGATCAAGTCCCAGGTGTTGGCTGACTTCATCGCAGAATGGACCGAGGTCCAGGTGTCACCGGCGACCATCGATCAAGAGTACTGGACGATGTACTTCAATGGATCATTGATGAAGAAGGGCACCAACGCAGGGCTAGTCTTCATGTCCCCCCTCGGGGTACGCATGAGGTACATGGTTCGTCTCCATTTCCTCTCATCCAATAATGTGGCTGAGTATGAAGCACTCATCAACGGCCTACGCATTGCCATCAAGTTGGACATCCGACGCCTTGACATCCGAGGTGACTCCTAGCTGGTCATCCACCAAGTCATGAAGGAGTCAAGCTATCATGATGCCAAGATGGTTGCATACTGCCATGAAGTCCGACGGCTGGAGGACAAATTTGATGGCCTCGAACTCAATCACATCCCAAGGCGCCTCAACGAGGCGGCCGACGCGCTTGTGAAGGCGTCATCCGGCTGAGAGCCAGTGCCAATAGGTGTCTTCACCAGCTGACCAACACAAGCCCTCGGTGCACTATGAAGGGTCAGAGCAGGCCCACGATGGTCCGCCTAATCCAGCCTCGGGGGCTAACCAATCGATGGCTCCGTCCGGGCCCGAGGTCATGGAGATAGAACAAAATCCAGTAACAGAGCCTAACCCTCTGATTAACTAGAGAATTCTCTAGCTCGACTACCTCCTCCGTGACAAGCTGCCGACGGACAAGACGGAAGCCCGATGACTCGCACATCGCACCAAGTCCTTCGTTCTTGTGGAGGGCGAACTCTACAAGCGGAGCCACACCGGGATCCTGCATCGCCATCGAACAGGGGGAGCATTTGCTGAGCGATATCCATGATGGGGTCTGTGGTCACCACACCATGCCTAGAACCTTGGTTGGAAACGCATTCCGACATGGCTTCTACTGGCCCACTACAGTAGCCGACGCCGAGCAGATCGTGCGCACCTGCGAAGGGTGTTAGTACTACGCTCGACAAACTCACCTCCTGGCCCAGGCACTCCAGATGATCCCCATCACGTGGCCCTTTGTGGTCAGGGGGCTCGATCTGGTGGGACCTCTCAAGAAGGCGCCCGGAGGATACACCCATTTGCTTGTTACCATAGACAAGTTCACAAAATGGATAGAAGCTCGGTCGATTGCGATCAAGTCCAAGCAAGCCGTGCTGTTCTTCCTCGACATCATCCATCGCTTTGGAGTACCGAACTCCATCATTACGGACAACGGCACACAGTTCATCGGCAATAAGTTCCTTCGATTCTACGATGAAAACCACATCCGGGTCGATTGGGCCACCGTCGTGCACCCCCGAACGAATGGGCAGGTCAAGCGCGCAAATGGCATGCTCCTATAGGGTCTCAAACCTAGGATCTTCAACTGGTTGAACAAATTTAGTGCACACTGGGTCACCGAGCTTCCTTCAGTACTCTGGAGCTTGAGGACATCCCCTAGCCAAGCCACCAGCTACACGCCATACTTCATGGTCTATGGTTCCGAGGTCGTCCTCCCAACCGACCTCGACTATGGAGCACCGAGGATCAGGGCGTACGACAAACAGGGAGCCGAGGCATCCCACAAAGATGCCATGGACCAGCTAGATGAAGCTCGCGATGTCACCCTCCTCCGCTCGGCCAAATACCAGCAGGCATTGCGATGGTACCACAGCCGATGGGTATGGAACCGAGCCTTCAACATCAGGGACCTAGTTCTCCGCCTCGAGTAGAGCAACAAGGACCACCACAAGCTCTCCCCGCCCTGGGAGGGGCCGTACGTCATCGTGGAAGTACTCCGGCTAGGCGCCTACAAGTTGAAAACCATCGACGGTGAGGTCTTCACCAACGCCTGGAACATTGAGCAGCTACGTCGTTTTTACCCCTAAATGAACGCATACTTTCTCTTATCAGTTTTGTCATCAAAATCCCCGATCTTTCGTGACATCCGACCCCTGCAAGTGCGAGGGATCGGACCTCACTCGGGAGCTGGTATGAGTACATTTATCTTACAAACATTCTCTATGTTTTCCCTCTTTTCATATGGTAAGTCCTAAGGACTAGGATTTTGGGAACAAACTCTGAGTATAATTGGTAGGACTACGGGAAACCCACGCCCCAGCAGCCACGGTCTCCTTGCTCACCAGCGTGATCAGAATTGGCTTGCCCGCACTCTGAGCTTTTTGTGACCTTAACTATGGGAAGGGTCAGAAGGCACTGAACCTCTTTTACAAAAAGAGGGAGAAGAGCTGAAAAGCTGTTTGCCGTAACGAAATTTGAGAACTTGTTCATTTTTTCACAAATTCGTCGCTTACAAAGTGATTTTAATCACGAAAAGGGACTGATGTATTCATAAATACAAAAGAGTATTCACACAGGGGCTCCCCCACAACTTAAACGATTATATTTGCTGACCAGTTCTACTCTAAATACTACTATGGCCTGCGGTGCCACGCTCTCCATCGGCAACGTCCTACCGCTCCGCGGGATCCTAGAGGGTGCCGTCGTCTGCAACATCGAGCACCACGTCGGTGACTGTGGCATCTTCGTCGCGGCATCCAGGGACTACGCCATCGTGATCAGCTGCAACCCTGACAATGGCACCTCGATGGGGACGCTGCCCACCGAAGTATGGCCTCCATGACTAGTGGATGTCTCCGACATCTCATAAAACTTCATGAATTGTCCGATCTGAGCGGCTACGAGGGCAAAGCCCCCCATCGACGTAGTCCCGGTGGCTTCCCCAAACAAGGCTCGCCCCAGAGAAGATTCATTGGAAGCGGTCTCCGTACGGCTCCATCTCGACGAAGGCCTCGCAGGCGGGGACAAGGCCGACGACGTGCAGCGCCTTCCAATGCGCCTCCTCCTTCGGCGGAAGCGACCCCTTCTCGATGAAGGCGGCTAGCACCATCTCATCTATGTTGGATGACCTCCAGCTCTACATCGTGCTCTGGATTCATGAGCAGATCTGTGAGTCCTCCTCTCCCTAGCATTACCTCTCTCACTTAGGAACCACTGCGACACGAGAACGCATTCGATGAAAAGGAAGAAGGAGGGGAGGCAGTAGCTCAGGAATAGGTGGAGGAATGGGACGAGAACCCTCTCTCGCACCCCTATTTAAGGAGGAATTGCAACAGTTGGAGAAAGGCGAAAGGTTGGGACGAAAAACCCTCTCCCTTCCCCTATTCAATGCAGATGGGAATTCGAGGGGACGCGTCTGGACCGACGGGACGCGCCCTACTCGACGAGGCAGCGCCTGGTCAAACGGGACCCTTATTTACTTACTTTGCATGTCAATTTTAAATACCGAGCCTTCGACCCTAGCAACGGTAGGGGCGCAGACATTGCTCGGGGGCTACTGAGAGTGTCTACTTGTTTAGACATTCTCTTCGCCCGACCCCTCCTTACGTTTAAAAATCTGAGGCGTGGTGTGCGGGTGTAAAACTTTGAGTAAAACTGGACGAACCGCTAGACCCTACGCCCTAGCGGCTACGGCATTTTTTGTTCACCAGCGTAATCAAAATCATTGTCCCCGCACCCCAAGCTTTAGCATCCGACTTCTCGAGAAGGGTTCGAAGGGGTCTGCCTGCGGAATCTCCTTCAAGGAAAAGCTGTCAGGTGAAAGCTCTAGTTTGATTTTGGTGAATTGATAAAACCCTAAGTGCTAACCTAGTTTATCAAGTGATCATGATATAGGTAGCACACTCCAAGTGGTGAAGCAAATGAAGATCATAACATGATGATGGTGATGCCATGGTGATGATCAAGTGCTTGGACTTGGAAAGAAGAAAGAGAAAAACAAAAGGCTCAAGGCAAAGGTATAAATTGTAGGAGCCATTTTGTTTTGGTGATCAAGACACTTAGTGAGTGTGATCACATTTAGGATCGATAGCCGTACTATTAAGAGGGGTGAAACTCGTATCGGAATACGGTTATCAAAGTGCCACTAGATGCTCTAACTCATTGCATATGCATTTAGGATCTAGTGGAGTGCTAACACTCTTGAAAATGTTTGTGAACATATGCTGACACATGTGCACAAGGTGATACACTTGGTGGTTGGCACATTTGATCAAGGGTGGTGAAGTTTAGGTGCATGGGTAAGAAACTCCACCGGTGGAGTGTCTGCCCGTAGAGTGCGGACAGTCCGACAGTGCCACCGGCGCCCTAGACAGTAAAGACGGTGGTCACTAGGTGTGACCGAACGCTGGCCTCGGTTGGACCGGCGCGTCCGGTCAGGTGTAACAGCGAAGACGCTGGCGTCAGTCAAACGACCAGACGCTGGGTCGCTCTACGACCGGACGCTGGAAGGGTGCATCCGGTCAGTGCTGACGTAAGCTGACGTGACACACACAGAGGAGACGTTGAGGGACCGGACGCTGGGTGAGTCCGGTTGAGCATGACCGGACACGTCTGGTCGTGAAAATTCATTTCTAGAACCTTACTGGAAACGACTAGACGCTGGAGGCTGTGCGTCTGGTCAGTTGTAGCGGAGCATCCGGTCAACAGATGACCGTTGAGATCAGACGACTCCTGTTGAATGTAGTGTGACACATGGCTGACATCGAGCGACCAGACGCTGGGTCCTGAGTTCGGTCAGTATGACCGGAGCGTCCGGTCACCCCGTGTTTTGCCCAGTGAAGGGGTACAACGGCTCTATTTCGTGGGGGCTTCTATTTAAGCCCCATGGCCGGTTGAAGCTCACCCTCTTGGTCATTTGCATTGACATAGCAACCTTGTGAGCTTAGCCAAAGCCCTCCCACACATCTCCATCATTGATTCATCATCTTTGTGAGATTGGGAGAGAATCCAAGTGCATTGCTTGAGTGTTTGCATCTAGAGGCACTTGGTGATCGTGTTTCCTGCGGGATTCGCTTGTTACTCTTGGTGGTTGCCGCCACCTAGACGGCTTGAAGCAGCGAGGATCGTCGAGCGGAGGGTGATGATTGTCTCTGGCTCCGATCGTGGTGATTATGAGGGGTTCTTGACCTTTCCCCGATGGAGCGCCAAAAGGTACTCTAGTGGATTGCTCGTGGCTTGTGTGATCCTCATCTTGTGTTGGTTGTGCGGCACCCTTTTGAGGGTTTGGCATGTGAAGCCAATTAGCGCGTGAACCTTCAAGTGAGTGAATCGCCACAATGAGGACTAGCTTGCCGGCAAGCAAGTGAACCTCGGTAAAAAATCATTGTTTTCATCATTGATTCCGAGGTGATTGGTCTTCATTGTTATTCATCCTTATGATTGATTGATTCCTTCATCTACATGGCGGTATAACTTTCTTGATCACTCTCTTTACATTACCGCAAACTAGTTGTCAAGCTCTTTAGTGTAGTTAGTTGTGAGAGCTTGCTTGCTTGGTTGGTGTGGCTCTTTAGTTAGCCTTTGAAAGCACACTAACATAGAGTAGTGTCATAGCTATTGTGTGAATAGATTCTACCTAAACTAGAATTGTGGTAGGTGGCTTGCATTTTGAGTAGGCTAGCGCAACACTTGCTTCGCCTCTTAATTGTCTAACCTTTTGTTGAGTGTTGTTGTAGAAATTTTTATTAGACTATTCACCCCCCCTCTAGCCATTAGGACCTTTCAAGTGGTATCAGAGCCGAGGTCACCATGATTTGAGGCTTAACAACCTTCGGTGTAAAAATGGCTCAAATCAACAACACCAAGAAGCCACCCCAATTTAATGGCACAAATTATCCTTATTGGCACATATCAAGTCAATCAATAGAAAGGTATGGAATGTGGTAGAAACCAAAATTGAGATTGAAGATCCAGAGAATCCCACCACACCAAGAAGTTCTTCTCCAAAACAATGACATTGCTCTAAGTGCCATTCATGATGCAATTGATGAGAGAACATTTGAGCAAATCAAAAATATTGAGATGGCTCATGAGGCTTGGAAGAAGTTGGAAGAATCATTTGAGGGCACTCAAGCCATGAAAGGTGCAAAGGCACACATTCTCAAATAAAAGTTTACAAGCTTCAAGATGAAGGAGGATGAGAGTGTACCGGAGATGTTCCATAGGCTTCAAGTGCTTGTCAATGATCTCAAAGCACTTGGAGAAGAGGTGAAGGACAAGGACTTCTCCCATAAGTTCTTGAGATGTTTGCCTTCAAGATTTGGTACATTGGTCACTATTCTAGTGAGTAGTGGTTTGGACACCATGACACCAAACCAAGTGTTGGGAGATATAATGACCGATGATACATATAGAGATGATGATGAGAAGGAAGAAAATAGGGAGAAGAAAGATGAGAAGAAGGATGACAAAAAGAAGAGCGTGGCATTTAAGGACACATCATCCAAGGGCAAAGCCAAGCAAGAAACATCAAGTGAAGAAGATGATTCATGGGATGATGATGATGAGAAGATGGCTCTCTTTGTCAAGAGATTTGGCAAGTTTATGGTGAAGAAGGGCTATCATGCTAGAAGAAAGAAGTCTTCATCCAAGAACAAAGAAGAGTCAAGAAGATGCTTCAAGTGTGGAAGCAAAGATCATCTTGTTGCTCAATGTCCATACAATAGTGACAATGATGATGACAATAAGAAGAACAAGAAGAAGGACAAGAAGGAAAAGAAAGAGAAGAAGGACAAGATGGCCTTCAAGAAGAAGAAGGGTGGTTCATATGTGATCACTTGGGATAGTGATGCTTCCTCAAGTGATGATGATGATAGTGATGATCACAAGACCACCAAGAAGATGGTTCTAGCAAGCATTGCCATAAATGAAAAGCCTTCTCTCTTCGACTCTTCATCATGCTTCGTGGCTAAAGCCACTAAGGTACAAACTTATGATGATGAAAGTAATGAAGAACATGATGATGATAATGAAAATGAAAATGATAGTGATAGTGATGATGATGAACCTACTAAGGATGAATTAATTGACATGCTAGAAGATGCTAGAGAACACTTTGACATCAAGAGAATGGAATGCAAAAGCTTGCGTAAGGAACTAAAAGCCCTTAAGCAAGCCTTTGATGAGCTCAATGCATCTCATGAGAGGCTAGAGGAAGCCAATGAGAAGCTTGGCAAAGCTCACAAAAAGCTTGAAAAGGCTCATTCTTCTTTGCTTGATGAGCAAAATAAAAAGAAGCATGTTGATACTTGTGATGTAGGTTTAACTTGTGATATAATTGATGAATCACTATCTATGCCTATCATTGCTCCTTCTACTAACTCTTCTTGTAGTACTTCCACTTCCACCTCATCTAGTGGTGACAGTTTCACTTGTGATGCCTCACTAGTGGTTGAGAATAAGAATCTCAAGAAGGAGGTTAACAAGCTCACTCACACTTTGGCTAAGGCCTATGGTGGTGAGGACCGCTTGCTTATGTGCTTGGATAGCCAAAGAGCTTTTCTCTACAAAGAGGGATTGGGCTATACCCCCAAGAAAGGCAAGGCGGCCTTTGCTCCTCACAAGACTAGTTTTGTGAAGAACAATGGTCGGTTTTGCATTAGTTGCAAGCAAGTGGGTCATAAAGAGCATGAATGCACCAACAAGAGCAAAAATGCTAATGTATCCTCCCTTAAGCTTGATTCATGCTATATGCTTACTAAGGGTACAAATGGTGTGAAGGCTAAGTTCATTGGTAAACCATGGATGGGCTCCAAGAAGAAAGCCATTTGGATACCAAAAAGCTTAGTGACTAACCTTCAAGGACCCAAGCAAGTTTGGGTACCTAAAAAGAATTGATCTTCTTTTGTAGGTCAATTACAAAGCCGGAGGAAGGCATTGGGTTCTTGATAGTGGGTGCACTCAACACATGACCGGTGATGCAAAAATGTTCAACTCAATCAACACCAATGGCAATGATGGTTATGATAGTATCATATTTGGTGACAATGGTAAAGGCAAGGTCAAAGGGCTTGGTAAGATTACAATATCCAATGACATGAGCATATCCAATGTGTTGCTAGTAGAGAGCTTGAATTTCAATTTGCTATCCGTGGCTCAATTGTGTGATCTTGGATTCAAATGCATATTTGGAGTAGATGATGTAGAGATCATAAGTGTAGATGGCTCTAATTTGATCTTCAAAGGCTTTAGATATGAAAATCTATACTTGGTTGATTTCAATGCTAGTGAAGCTAGATTATCTACATGCTTGTTCACTAAGTCTAGCATGGGTTGGTTATGGCATAGAAGGCTTGGTCATGTTGGAATGAAACAATTGAATAGATTGGTTAAGCATGACTTGGTTAGAGGCTTGAAAGATGTTGTGTTTGAAAAGGATAAGCTTTGTAGCTCTTGTCAAGCCGGCAAATAAGTTGGAAACACCCATCCTAAGAAAAGCATGATGAGCACTAGTAAAGTATTTGAGTTATTGCACATAGATTTGTTTGGGCCAACACAATACACTAGCATTTGTGGTAACAAATATGGCTTTGTGATAGTGGATGATTACACTAGATACACATGGGTATTCTTTCTAGTGGACAAAAGTGATGTGTTTGCAACTTTCAAATCATTTGTCAAAGGCATTCACAATGAGTTTGAAACAACCATCAAGAGAGTTAGAAGTGACAATGGTAGTGAGTTCAAGAACACTAGAATTGATGAGTTGTGTGATGAATTTGGAATTAGACATCAATTCTCGGCCAAGTACACTCCACAATCAAATGGCCTTGTTGAGAGAAAGAATAGAACACTCATTGATATGGCAAGGTCTATGCTTAGTGAGTATAATGTGAGTCAATCCTTTTGGGCCGAAGCTATCAACACGGCTTGCTATTGTAGCAACCACCTCTATTGTCACCGATTGAAAGAGAAGACACCATATGAGCTCTTGAATGGTAGAAAGCCCAACATTGCATACTTTCGAGTCTTTGGTTGCAAATGCTATATCTTAAAGAAAGGCACTAGATTGGGCAAGTTTGACAAGAAATATGATGAAGGATTCCTACTTGGATACTCCACTACAAGCAAAGCATATAGAGTTTGGAATTTGGATAGTGGTACTCTTGAGGAAGTTCATGATGTTGAATTTGATGAAACTAAGGGTTCACAAGTAGAGAATGAGAACTTGGAAGATGTTAGAGACATTCAACTTTTAAATGCCATGAGGAACATGGATATTGGTGAATTGAGGCCTAGGCAAGTGAATGATGATGAAGATGATCAAGTGCAAATGCTCTCTAACTCAAATGTGCAAGATGATACAAATCAAGCTAGTACAAGTGGATCTCATGACAATGAACAAGATCAAGTGGCTAGTACATCATCTCAACCCAATGATCAAGCAAGTGCAAGCAATCAAGTTCCAATACTCCAATCAACCAATGTTGTAAGGGATCATCCATTAGACACTATCATTGGTGATATTTCTAGAGGTGTACAAACAAGATCAAGATTGGCATCATTTTGTGAGCATTTCTTATTTGTGTCATCTATTGAACCAAAGAAGATAGATGAAGCTTTGAAGGATGTTGATTGGGTGAATGCTATGCATGAAGAGTTGAATAACTTCACAAGAAATCAAGTATGGGAATTGATAGAAAGACCAAAGGGACACAATGTGATTGGAACCAAATGTATCTTTAGAAACAAGCAAGATCAAGATGGGATAGTAGTAAGGAACAAAGCAAGATTAGTAGCACAAGGCTATACACAAGTTGAGGGTCTTGACTTTGGAGAAACATATGCCCCGGTTGCTAGATTGGAAGCAATTAGAATCTTGCTAGCTTATGCTTGTGCCCACAACATCAAGCTATATCAAATGAATGTTAAGAGTGCATTTCTCAATGGATATATCAATGAAGAAGTATATGTTGAGCAACCTCCCAGTTTTGAAGATGATAAGAAGCCCAACCATGTATACAAATTGAAGAAGGCATTGTATGGCTTGAAGCAAGCACCTAGAGCATGGTATGAGAGATTGAGGGACTTCCTACTCTCTAAAGGGTTCACACTGGGCAAGGTTGATACTACTCTTTTCATCAAGAAGATTGGAAAAGATCTATTTGTGTTGCAAATCTATGTTGATGATATCATATTTGGATCAACCAATCAAGATTTTTGTGATGAATTTGGAAAAATGATGGCCAATGAGTTTGAGATGTCCATGATTGGAGAATTGAATTACTTCCTTGGTCTTCAAATCAAGCAATTGAAGAATGGTACATTTGTGAGTTAAGGCAAGTATATCAAGGACATGATCAAGAAGTTTGGCATGAGTGATAGCAAAGTCATTAGCACACCAATGGGAACCAATGGCAACTTGGATATTGATGCAAGTGGAAATATGGTGGATCAAAAGTTGTATCGGTCTATGATTGGAAGCCTACTCTATGTGACCGCATCAAGGCCGAATGTCATGTTTAGTGTATGCATTGTGCAAGATTTCAAGCCTCACCAAGAGAAAGTCATTTGAAGGCTACAAAGAGAATATTGAGGTACTTGAAGCATACACCAAATGTTGGTTTGTGGTATCCTAAAGGAGCAAAGTTTGAGCTAGTTGGTTACTCTGACTCGGATTATGCGGGATGCAAGGTTGAAAGGAAGAGCACCTCGGGCATATGTCAATTGTTGGGAAGATCACTTGTTTCATGGTCATCAAAGAAGCAAAATAGTGTTGTATTATCAACCGCCGAAGCCGAATACATATCCGCAGGTAGTTGTTGTGCACAAATACTTTGGATGAAGGCCACTTTGAGTGACTTTGGAATCAAGTTCAAGAAAGTGCCATTGTTATGTGATAATGAGAGTGCAATCAAGTTGACCAATAATCCAGTTCAACATGCAAGAACAAAGCACATTGATGTCCGCCACCATTTCATAAGAGATCACCAACAAAAAGGGGATATTTGCATTGAGAGTGTAGGCACCGAATATCAACTTACCGATATATTCACCAAGCCATTGGATGAGAAAAGGTTTTGCAAGCTAAGGAATGAGTTGAACATATTGGATTTCTCAAATATGTGTTGATGCACCCCCCACTTATATGTCATGCCTCTCCTTCGAGCAATCCAAGGTAAAAGTTGATTGGCATGGCATACATTCTTGCTAAAGACATGTTTAGTGCATCTAGTCACCTCTCCATTTTATTAGGCTCATTCATGAAAATCAAATGAATTTGATGTTTATATGGTATCACTATTGCTTCTATGCTTGACTTGATCTAGTGATAGCATATGATATGTTTATGGGCTTGTAAACCTAGTGTTTAATCTAGAAAATGAGCTCTAAGTGTTTAACTCAACATGGTACAAGATAACCCTTATTAGGAGGTGTGAAGAAGCTTGTCCTTGGATCAAACCGAGTTAAATATCTTTGGTAAATGATCTAGATTGGACCAAATTTGGGAAAATGATCCTCACCCCATTGATTGACATTGATAATCTCAACCTATCTATATTTTAAACCTTTGTGGTCATTGATGACAAAGGGGGAGAAAAACAAAGATATTAGTGATATTAGTACATGGGGAGAAAAACAAAAGATATATTAGTACATGGGGAGAAAAACAAAAGATATATTAGTGTACTAAGATAGTGAAAAGACAACAAAGGGGAAGAACTTGACATAGGGGGAGAGATTTGACAAAGGAAAGGGATCAATTAAAATTTTGAGCACACAAGTAGGGGGAGCAAGCTCATGAACTTGTATGGTGCATTTGACTGTGCATTTCATATATTTGCTTGCATGGCACAAGTTTTAAATTTCAATATCCATGCTTGTGTGGTGTGTGCTAGTTGTAGGTTTGAATGATGAAATGAAAAACTAGCATGCATAGGATATCTAATGATTTCATTTCCAAGTGTTTCCAAGTGGTATTAAGCTAACCATGGTGCTAAGGATGGTATAATGGTGCACTCCGATTGGTATCACCCTTCAAAGGTCCATCTTTTATACCTTAGCATCATTTGGTAGACATTGACTCCTACATTTCCTATCTAAGCATATGTGCAAGCTTCAATCCAAACTCTTAGCACATATGTAGGGGGAGCAATTGCTACCATTTGGGGTTCATGAAAATTGTCCATATCATTTTACACATGGTAAATATACTTGGACAAGCAACATGGATTCAATTGAATTTTAATTCATATCTTTGTATAAGGGTTGTCATCAATTACCAAAAAGGGGGAGATTGAAAGCTCTAGTTTGGTTTTGGTGAATTGATGAAACCCTAAGTGCTAACCTAGTTTATCAAGTGATCATGATATAGGTAGCACACTCCAAGTGGTGAAGCAAATGAAGATCATAACATGATGATGGTGATGCCATGGTGATGATCAAGTGCTCGGACTTGGAAAGAAGAAAGAGAAAAACAAAAGGCTCAAGGCAATGGTATAAATTGTAGGAGCCATTTTGTTTTGGTGATCAAGACACTTAGTGAGTGTGATCACATTTAGGATCAATAGCAGTACTATTAAGAGGGGTGAAACTCGTATCGGAATGCAGTTATCAAAGTGCCACTAGATGCTCTAACTCATTGCATATGAATTTAGGATCTAGTGGAGTGCTAACACCCTTGAAAATGTTTGTGAACATATGCTAACACATGTGCACAAGGTGATACACTTGGTGGTTGGCACATTTGATCAAGGGTGGTGAAGTTTAGGTGCATGAGTAAGAAACTCCACCGGTGGAGTGTCCGCCCGTAGAGTGTGGATAGTCCGACGGTGCCACCAGTGCCCTAGACAGTAAAGACGGTGGTCAATGGGTGTGACCAGACACTGGCCTCGGTTGGACTGGCGCGTCCGGTCAGGTGTAACAGTGAAGACACTAGCGTCGGTCAAACAACCGGACGCTGGGTCGCTCTGTGACCGGACGTTGGCAGGGTGCGTCCAGTCAGTGCTGATGTACGCTGACGTGAGGCGCATAGAGGAGACGTTGAGGGACCGGACGCTGGGTGAGTCCGGTCGAGCATGACCGGATGCGTCTGGTCATGAAAATTTGTTTCTGGAACCTTACTGGAAACGACCGAACACTGGAGGCTGAGCGTCCGGTCAGTTGTAGCAGAGCATCCGATCAACAGATGACCGTTGAGATCAGACGACTCCTGTTGAACGCAGTGTGATATGTGGCTGACATCGAGCGACCGGACGCTAGGTCCTGAGTCCGGTCAGTATGACCGGAGCGTCCGGTCACCCCGCGTTTTGCCTAGTGAAGGGGTACAACGGCTCTATTTCATGGGGGCTTCTATTTAAGCCCCATGGCCGGTTGAAGCTCACCCTCTTGGCCATTTGCATTGACATAGCAACCTTATGAGCTTAGCCAAAGCCCTCCCACTCATCTCCATCATTGATTCATCATCTTTGTGAGATTGGGAGAGAATCCAAGTGCATTGCTTGAGTGTTTGCATCTAGAGGCACTTGGTGATCGTGTTTCGCTGCGGGATTCGCTTGTTACTCTTGGTGGTTGCCACCACCTAGACGGCTTGAAGCAGCGAGGATCGTCGAGCGAAGGGTGGTGATTGTCTTCGGCTCCGATCGTGGTGATTATGAGGGGTTCTTGACCTTTCCCCGACGGAGCGCCAAAAGGTACTCTAGTGGATTGCTCGTAGCTTGTGTGATCCTCATCTTGTGTTGGTTGTGCGGCACCCTTTTGAGGGTTTGGCGTGTGAAGCCAATTAGCGCATGAACCTCCAAGTGAGTGAATCACCACAATGAGGAGTAGCTTGCCGGCAAGCAAGTGAACCTCGGTAAAAAATCATTGTTTTCATCATTGATTCCGAGGTGATTGGTCTTCATTGTTATTCATCCTTATGATTGATTGGTTCCTTCATCTACACGGCGGTATAACTTTCTTGATCACTCTCTTTACATTACCACAAACTAGTTGTCAAGCTCTTTAGTGTAGTTAGTTGTGAGAGCTTGCTTGCTTGGTTGGTGTGGCTCTTTAGTTAGCCTTTGAAAGCACACTAACATAGAGTAGTGTCATAGCTATTGTGTGAATAGATTCTACCTAAACTAGAATTATGGTAGGTGGCTTGCATTTTGAGTAGGCTAGCGCAACACTTGCTTCGCCTCTTAATTGTCTAACCTTTTGTTGAGTGTTGTTGTAGAAATTTTTGTTCGGCTATTAACCCCCCCTCTAGCCATTAGGACCTTTCATCAGGTCACCCAAGTCAATCGAATGGCTCGGATCGCTGCCGAGAGATAGAAACAAAAATTGCGATGCTCGTGCAGGTTACACCAGCCCCGTCGCATACGTCGGACCCGAACCCCGCACGGACATATCCGGTAAGAGCTTCCCTTCGCTCATACCACCAACATAACATCACCGACCCTTGCTTTCATTTCCATTATATCATACGTTCATTCCATATATTCAAGTGTTGCATATGCAATTGCCGCATCTCAACGCTTCGCGTCGTGTCGCGAAGCGGTAGTCGCCTCATTCGATATCAGCAGCAACTGACTGAGGTTTGAAGGCCGGCCCACGAAGGGCTCGAGGCTGCCTCATGTCAAACAGAGCCAGGGGAGAAAAACCATGATGAGCCACAGCAGCCTTGCCCGACTCTGCTCAGAAGCGGACAGGGACATCTCGACCTTTCTCGTTCGATTCTAACCTCGAGCCAAACCCACAGAATCTCCATCGAGGAGAGGCCAACGGGCCACCCGAGTCTATTGAATGGCTCGGGCATCTGCCGAGAGGCGGGTTAAGAAGTAGTGGAATGCCACATGAGGGCTCTACGCACCACGTCAGTGGATGATGGACCCAGATTCCACATGAACGTGCCCATTAGCTAGCTCATTGAGTGCGACACTCGAGCGTTCGAGGCAAGTGTCATTAGCTCAGCCCCTCCGATTGTGAAAACCGAGGACAGGGTGATGCATGAAACATGGTCGACCCCTATCAGACCCCAAGGGGCTCGGGGGCTCGAGCCGCTTGATCCTAGATCGAGAGACCGAGGTTCGAAGGTTGGCCCACGAAGGGCCCGAGGCCGCCTCGCGTCGAACAAGAGCCAGGGGAGAAAATGCAGATGATGAGTCTCAGCGGCCTTTGCCCAA
Organism: Miscanthus lutarioriparius; assembly: GCA_904845875.1. Lineage (NCBI taxonomy): Eukaryota > Viridiplantae > Streptophyta > Magnoliopsida > Poales > Poaceae > Miscanthus > Miscanthus lutarioriparius. Next base: position 60,938,560 of record CAJGYO010000016.1, read on the forward strand.
CCCGCATAGAGGCGGATAGGGTCATCTCAACCTTCTAGTTCAATCTTGCCTCTAGCCAAGCCCATAGAATCCCCATTGAGGGGGAATCTTTTGGAATGCGAGTTAAGGAGCAACAGAATGCCACCCGAGGGCTTTGCTGACCCTATCACGAGCGATGGGACTAGATTCTGTTCGAACATCCCCGCTAGTGAGCTCATCAAGCATGTCACTCGAGCCATCGAGGCAAGTGACGTCGCCTCAACCCCTCTAGTTGTGAAAACCGCGGATGGGGCGACCCTTGACCGAATCTCCACCGCACGCGCGGGCTCGGGGAAGGTTGGACTTGCAAGGAGACCAAACGTATAGTCGTGGAACGATAGCTCAAATCCTAAGGAAGGGGTACATGCGAATACAAAAGTAGTTTTGCTATCCTCTCTTCGATCTCCAGCGACATTCGACCCCTGTAAACTGTAAGGGGCTGGATCTCACTCGGGGGCTGATAAAGGTATAAATACCCCCTTTTTCAAAATAGCTGCAGGGTCGAACCTCTTCCTCACGTTAAGGTTAGTGGCAATGTTTGTGGGAACAAATAACCGAGCATGCCTGGTCAGACTGCAAAAAAACCCATGCCCCGATGGCTACGGTAACTTTGCTCACCAGCATAATCCAAGTTTCCCTCTTACACACCTCGGGCCCTACAGTCTTAATGGGCGGAAGGGTCAGATTGCGCGAGCCCCTTTTTCAAATACAAAAAGGAAGAAAGCAAGTTCAATCAAACAAAATGAAATTATGAATTTGTTTAACAAAACGAAGTTGCGAATCTATTTTCAAAACACAAAAGTGCCGACACTTGTCCACAGATTACAGATAAATGTCCATCAGACTCATTCGACTAACTACCCCCTCTCGGGGAGAACCATATCTTCAATTTTGCTCACTAGGGTTTTCGCAAAAGGAATCACCATCGCTTCTATGTCATCCAGCTCGGAGGGTTCATAACCAGGCGCAAAACCGAGGCTCATCGCCTCGAAATCGATGTTGTCATCGTAATGCGAGCAGGCGACGGTGAAGGCTTGGGTGATCCCTAAGCGAAGAGCTTCCTTCTTCAGCTGGCGCACCCGTGCTGTGATATCTGCGGCACGAGCCGTGAGCGAGCTGGTCCCCTCCACCTACACCACCTACAGGTCGTCGCAGACTACGCCAAGGGCAACCTTCAGCATATTGAGCTCATCACTCTCCGACTAAAGAAGACTCCTTGCCTTAGCAAAATCCATGGCCAGTCCAGTAGCGGCACCCTCGGCCTCCAGCTTCTGGGCTTTTGCGGTCTCCAGCTCGGCCTAGAGGGAGCTGATCCTCTGTTGCGCCTCATCACGCCCTCGGACGGCCTGGTAGTGCTCCTCGTAGGCCGCGCCATTCTCCGAGCGGAGCCCCTCCAAAGTCTGGCATAGCTCATCTTGCTCCTTGCGCAGCCGGGCGATCGTCTCGTCATCTAGTTTCACCTTATGCTCTAGGGCCACGGACCTCTCCTCGGCCACCAGCCTAAGATCCCGCTCCTTCTCGGCCTCAGCCAGGAGGTTGATGATCCACTGGCGGGTCTCGGCATCCCACTAGAGCAGCTCATCTTGCTCCTTCCGCACTCTAGTGGCCTCCTCCTAATCCCGCCGTGCCCTCTCCGACAGTTCATCAAAAGACTTCTCGGCGTCCTCCGCATCCCGGCAGGCCTCGGCCGCCCACCGTCGGAGAGTGTCCGCCTCCATGGCAAGGGGAGTCAGCTCGGCCACCCTCTGTCAAAGCTGGGTGGTCACATCCCTATGTAGCCGTGCCTCATCGACAAGCCAGTCCTAATCCTCCTTGTGTTCACGAAGGAACTAGGATTTCTCCGGGCAACGAGCAATAAGAGACTAAAAAAAGATGGCGTTCAAAAAACAAAAATAGATGAAGAAAAAAGAGATCGAGAGGCAAGACCAAGTGAATACCTAGCCAATGGGAATGATTACATCTCGAAGGGCGCCACTGGCCTGGTTTAGAGCTTCTAGCGTGGCCGTGAACCCCTCGCTGAGCTTCTCCCGCTCCATGCCCTCGGCGGCATCGTCGAAGGTGAAGAGTTTCGATGATGGGTCCCACGGACTCACCCACCAGAGCGGGGGCTCATCCCATGTGGGTGGGTGGTGGCCCTCTGATGGCAGGACCAGGGATGACTCCCTGCTGGTCTCCTCGGCAACCGCCGTGGTGTCCAAGGGTCCCTAGGCCATGACCCCCTCGGTCCTACCCACGGCGGGCGTCATCTCTAGGGCCGTCGGTGGCACGGGATGCGAGGCTGCCTTGGTTACCGCCACCATAGCTTCTAGCTGTGACCCATCTGTCATGGCCACCACCACCTCTGCCTCTATCGATGGGACCTCGTCCGGTTGCGCCACGCCCACCGAGGTCGATGCAACGGGTGCGGCCGATAGCTCCACCCACCCCGACGTCGGCAGCGGCATCACTTCCATCGCCGGTTGAGCGGCGACCTCCGAGGGCATCCCCTTAGCCTCACCAACCGCTTGACCCGCCGAGGGCATGAGCACCACCACGGGTGACGCCAGACTGGCCGACGAGGCTATGACGTCGGCTCCGCTATCGCTCAAAACAGGAGCGACGTCAGGCGGTGGCCCCTGCCTTGCCTAAAGGGCGATGGTTTTCTTGGGCTCCAGTGCTATAGAAGTGCCCCGTCCAACCCATCTCCCAGCGCTACTGAAGAAACAAAAGGCATGACTCACAATGGAAAATAGAGAAAATAGATATAACAGAGGAGTCGGCAACTTACGCTTGCGCTGTTGGGCGGTGGAGATGTTTGGGGGATGAACCCCCAGTTCCCTGCTCCACCTCATCTAGGCGGGACCGTTTTGAGCCTGTCCCCTGCTCTTGGGTCGAGGGGCTCGCCTCCCCCGTATCTGGGGGCACGGCGATGGAGCCACTCCCCTCTCTCGGTGCCTCGGGCGCGGCGGCAGATCCGCCCGCCCCTGCCGGCTCTTGGGGCGCGGCGACGGGCCCACCCGTCCCTGCTATTTCCTGAGGCACGACGGCAGGGCCGCTGCCCTCCGCTAACACCTCAGGCGCGGTGGAAGATCTACCCGACCTTGATGGTTCTAAGGATGGGCCAACGGTTCGGCCCTCCTCCTCTAGCCTTACGGCTGCACCTTCCCTCACGTGGAACGGGAAGGGCCCTGCATTGACGAGTGGGTATCAGTCAGTGCGTCCTCACTTCCTACGTCATCCCACTCAACGCTGGCAACTACCTCGTCATCCTCCTCCTCCTCCTCATCGTCGTCATCACTGTCTGTCTCCTCTCCTCGCTCTCGTGCCTACAACTTCTGTAGCTTCTTCTTCCTCTTGAACTCCTTCGTCTTCTTCTGCCACTCGCCCGTGGTGCGATTCACCGCCACCACGAGCAGGTCCTTCGGCCATGGAGCCGAGCTATCCATAAAGACGAGTCTCTTCGGCTGGTCCCGCTATCCCAATGTCAGCATCAAGGGGTCGGAAATTCAATTAAAAAGGAGGCACGGGGAAAGAGAACTTACGAAGTCGATGTACCCCGGTTCTGACCGCATTGGTGGGTGCCCCGGCACCAGATACACGAAATCAAGAATGATGCCGGCATCGTCCTTTGAAGGCCCCATCACCTCCTTGATGCGCTGCGCCACTTTGGAGGGGGAGAGCGCTCCATCGACGAGCGTCGTCCCATCGAGGGACGCTCTGGGCACCATCAGGTATAGGGCAAGCGCACGACTCATCAGCGACGCCACTCTCCACGTATGGTAGGCGCCAATGATCCCCAGTCCCTTCACGCCCCTCTCCTTTAGAATTCAGATGGTGGCAAGATGGTCCTGGATCTTCTTCTTGTCTTTATCCGGGACCCCCACATCCTCCATGATTATAGGACCTCTTCGATGAGGCACCCGGTGAATCACTGGCAAGGGGGTGGCTGCGTCGTCCTTGATGTAGAACCAATGCAAATGCCACCCCTTGTTGGAGGTCGACTAGATGCATCGGCGGTACTCATTGACCCAGTTGTTGCAAAGCGAGATGCCGGCGCATCCCATCTGCACGCTCACCTCTCGCTTCTTCTCCCGCTTCTTCAAGAGGATGATGGCAAAGAGATACCGCCACAAGTCGAAGTGGGGACTAATCCCCAAGAACCCCTCACATAGGGCGACGAACGCCGCAATGTGCTGGACCCCATTGAGAGTAAGGTGTTTATCGATGTTTGACCACCGATAGCCTGCCACGGGGGTCCCTGGGGCAGTAAGTTCGGGCTTCAGCGTATGCGGAACTTGACAGTAAACGCAAGAGATAGTCGATTTATCCTGGTTTGGGCCCTCGATCGTGATCGAGTAATAGCCCTACGTCCAGTCGGCGTTAGCCTTGCGTTGGATTGATTGTGTGTTGCTGTAAAAAGTTCCAGTCACCTTTCCAGGAACCCTGCCCTCCTTTATATAGTCAAGAGGTCAGAGTCCTAGTTGATTTACAATGAGAGTTCCTAGTAGAATTACAGAATAATACTACTACTAAGATTACATGAAAAGAGACCTAGTTAGACTAGATCTTCTCTCTTCCTTGCGGGGTATCCCGTGGGTCCCGCATCGACAAGCCCTCGAGCACTTCATGGTTGAGCTCTGGAAGCCTCGTCTTGTTCCTTCAGGTCTTGCCGAGTAGAAACAAGCGTCGTCTGAGTGCTTTCTTGAGTAAAACCATGTAGCGCTTCCTAGGATCTTCGAGTGGTGCGTGCCTTTTTGAAGAAAAAAGCACATCTAGCTGGGTGTAGCCCCCGAGCCTCTTGCTATTTAGAACAAGTAGCTGGAGGGTGATGTCTTGGAGTTGCTTTGAGTCTTCACCGAAGGGTTCCTGAGTATACACCCGGGTTCTTTATTAAAAAGAACTCGGATATATCGTGAGGTCTTGAAGTGGTCTTCTTGGTGACGTGCGCCTTTTTTTTGAAGAAAAAAGTGCACTCACTGAGTGTAGCCCCCAAGCCTCTTGCTATTTGGAACAAAAAGTTAGAGGGACTTGAATCCTATGTTGTTTTACAACTCTTGTCTTGAAGAAGTCTCTTGAGTGATGTGCGCTTTTTTTGAAGAAAAAGTGCACTCACTGAGTGTAGCCCCCGAGCCTCTTACTATTTAGAACAAAGAGTTGGAGGGTCTTGAATCTAAGTTGTTCAAAGAACTAAAAACTTCTATTGCAGCCCCCGAGCATTATTCAAAAAGAACTCGGATACAGAATCTTGGTATATTCTCTGGTAGTCTATTGTTGTCAGATGTAGAGTCTGCTGCTTTCAGGCGTAGAGTCTGCTGCTTTCGGATGTAGAGTCTGTTGTTGTCAGATGTAGTTGTATGGTGGTGGTTGAATGTAAATGCCTTTTGTTTATGGGTTGTACAGTGTTGGTATATTCTCCCGAATATGCTTGTTGTTGAGTACTGTTCCTTTATGCCTGAGTTCTCTTTCATTGAATTCTATCTTTTCACCGTGTCCTTTGTTAGGTTTGTTCCGTTGGTGCTCCTGGTCCACGTGCACCACTTCTTTGGTCTATAAATATCCTCCTTGTATGTTGTTTTGATTCATCGAGCACTTTGTTGTGTGGTCTGAAATCTCCGTAGCCATGAATATGATTGTTTGTGAAGTAGAGCAGCCCCCGGGCGTATTTTGTAGTTCTAGTACGCCTTGTTGTAGCTGGAGGAAGTCTTATGATAGGGATTAGAGGTAGACTAATCTCACAGTGGCATTGCTCTAGGAAGTACGTGGTGGTAGTTGGAGGAAGTCTTATGATGTGGGATACGTTCCTTCATCCAATAGTTCTGGGTTGATCCTCGCCGCTTGTCTTGAGACTGTCCGATGCAGATCAACACCATATCCGGTATCACATCGGACTTGGGTAGACAGATGCCTACACGCTCCTCTTGGTCCACGTTGTCCCACCATGCCGCTGATCTCTGCCTTGGATGTGCTGCTTTCTTCCTTTGAAGAAAACAGTGTAGCCGAGTGCGGTTTGTTCTATCGAGTAGCAATTTGGAACACATAGTCGTTCCAAAGCCTAGTTGTTTTCGGGTTCCTTTTTGCTACCTTGCCTCTCATAGTTCCGAGTTCGTTGGGTCTTGTAAGATGTGTAATCTTGTATCTTTTGAAGTCATTTGTAATAGAAAGAATCTTGTCTTCTGAGTTGTCATTCTTTATTCTGCTGATGTCCCGGTTGTCTATGAGATTCTCGAGTTCTTTCTGTAAGGACCGGGTTGTTATGTTCCTTGTGAGGTAACCTTCCGTTGCTTCATGACTAATGAGTTCTTTTTGCAGCAATATGGTAACTCTGTCGTTTTGCTGGATGGATAAGTCCGAAATCTGCCCGTTGAATTGTACCGTTGTGTGGATTTGTGCCTTCCGTCATTTTAGCTGTGTCAGTAAATGGACCATTGCGTTCTCACACCGTGTTTTAACGGGCCCGGTGGGCCGTGTTTTACTGCTGTAAAATCTATTTAAAGGCCTTTCATCTTATTATTCTTTACTACTCCGCTTTTTCCTTGAAACCCTAGTTTTCAGAAATCCACCGCCGCCATTGTTGCTGTCATCTGAGTGCCGCCGTCTAAGCCTCATCTTTCCCTAGTGCCTTTTTGCTTCTGCTAGTACATGGGTAGGAAGAAAACCACGAGCAAGTCCTAGGCAGCCTTTGTGGATGAGGAGTCATCACTTTCCGTGATCGAGAACCAAGAGTTCATGGCTATGAGGGCTGCCCAGAAGGTTTGGCCGGCTCCGACAATGACTGAAGACCAGCTTCATGAGCTTGTTGGCGATGGTCTGATCTAGAGTAAGGACATTGCTGAATGGAGGGCTCCAGGCGAGCATCGGGTCCCTGCTCCAGGTCCTGGTGAGATTGTTCTTTTCGTCTCCTTTATCCGTGCTGGACTTTGTCCCCCTGCTTCCGCCTTTCTTCATCGATTTCTCGGTTATTTTAGGGTTAGCTTGAACCATCTTGCTCCCAATGTCGTCCTTCATCTTTCTGTCTTTGTTCATCTTTGTGAAACTTTCCTTGGAATTCCTCCTTCTCTTTCTCTCTTTCGTTACTTCTTTCATCTAAAGCCACAACCCCACCGCGAAGACACCAATGTTCTTGGCGGCTGCAGGATTCAGTTTTGCCAGGGTCTTAAAAGCAAATTCTTTAACTATGACCTGGTTGATTCTATGAGGGATTGGCGTGCCGACTGGTTTTATGTCGCCAATTTGATTCCTCCTCTTACTGTTCATTCTGGATCTGGTCCCTCGGTTAATGACCGATGGGAAAAGAACCCTCTGACGTCGGACGAGCTCCAGGCGATCCAGCCGTTTCTTGAGAGGATAAGTACTCTAAAATAGCAGGGCTTGGCCGGCTTCGGTATCGTCTCGAGTTTTCTTCGCCGTCGTGTTCAGCCTCTGAAGGAGCGAGAGAACTTTGGTTTTGAGTACTATGGGGCTGAGGATCCTTCTCGCATGGTCCCTGCCCTTGAGTTGACTGACGAGGAGGTACTCGAGCGTCTTTAGAAGATGTTGAAAGGAGCAAGCATTGTTCCGCTTACTGTCTCCGAGTACTGTGCAAACAACCCGCCTCTAGCTGTAAGTTGTTTTCTCTTTGTGCGGGTACTTTTTGTATTTCTTTTGTTGTTATCCATTTTTTGCTTAATCTTCCTTGTCTTGTTGTTTTATTCTTTTTGTAGGAATTGGGGCATAACTTTATTGACCTGATCCCCCTTGATGACTGCCCTGGCATTGTGGGAACTGGGGATAGTCTTGCTGGGGCATCCTTGACCAGTAAGTCTCTAACCGCCACAATGTTTCCTGGTGTTTCTTCCGCCAACCTTGATGTATATGTTGAGTATATTCCTTGTCTAGTTCCTCGAGTTCCTTGTACTATCGGCAAGAGGGGGCGAGCTAAAAGTTCTTCTTCTGGTTTGTCTTCTGCCAAGAAGTCTCGCCGATCGAGTACTCGTCCAGGTACCCCAGTTGTAGCTAGCATGCTCTTAGGTGAGCATATTAATACGCTCTGCCCTTTTGTTGTTTGTTTTTGTCTTTAACCAAGATCTTTTGTCCTTTTTCAGCTGGTGCTTTGGCAACCTTGGTCGAGAGTGAGGAAGAAGAGGATGATGATGCGGCCCTTGTTACGTGTCGGTGAGTTCTTTTCTTGTTTTCCTGTTGTTGAACCCCTCCATTGTTTTGACTTTGGTCTTGATTTCTTTGTAGTAAGCGATCGTCGGGTACTAGTTCTTCTAGGGCTCCAGCACTGAGTTCTTCTGTAGCTCCGGTACCGAGTTCTTCTGGGGCTTCGGTACCGGCTATGCCGCTCCTGTCGCCGAGTGGCGGTGACGTTTTTGCTGCCATAGTTTCTCCTGTAAGGTCTTCTTTTGGTTTTATGAAGAAGAAGATAGCTGAGTAAGTGATTCCTTGTTATGCTTCTTTGCTTCTCTTTTCATTTTTCCCTGACTCATATTCTTATCGTCGATTTTTCTTATCATCTTGCAGACCCTCGCCTTCCCTTAACCCTCCACCGACTTCTTCTCAGTCCTTTGACCTGCCTCTACGCGCTGAGTCTCGGGACTTGGAATGCTCGATCAGCGAGGTGGCTATGAGGGAAGCTGGGTCCCCTGCTGCCGCTAATCCTATCGCTCCAAAGGTGACCGTGGCCACGGCGGTGGGTACTTCTGAGGAGGTAGCCGGGGCTTCCCAAGATACGGCCCTGGTTTTGCCCTCTTTGCTGCCGGCTTCTCCCTCTGCTCCCCTTGGAACCAGCAGTCAGCGCTTGGATGACGATGTGTTGCTGCAGTTCAATGCCACTCATCGTTTGTCAAAGTTGACTGCTGCCTGGGGGGGCCCTTTCGACTTCCTTTGGTGAAAAGCTCCAGGTAAGTTTTTCTGGAGTTCTTTCTTTGGATGTTCGTCTTTGTTTTGTTCTTATGCCTTTTCTCTCTCTCTTTTTTTGTTCAGTCTTTTTCTCGGGATCATACTGGCTTCTTTTTCTCGTCCAAAAACAAGAAAAAGTTGTCTTCTGAGGTAAGCGCCCTGAAGGCAGAGCTTGATCTCTACCGAGCCGAGATGGAGACTGAGTGCCAAACACACCAAAAGGAGGAGAAGGCTCTTCGTGCCCGGGTGGTAGAGGCAGAGAAGCAGCAGGATGCTGCGGTGGAGTCCATGAAGAACGAGTGCAAAGGTATGGCGGGTTCTTTTTGTTTCCTTTTGTATTCTGACTTCCCTTTCTGCTGACTTGTTTTTCTTTTGTACTCTAATTTTCCTTTCCACTGACTTGTTTTTGTTGCCTAGCCTAGCTCTCTGAGTTGAAAAGCAGAAGCTCTCGGAGGGTATCGAGGAGATGAAGACACTCGTCCGCACTAACCATAACAGGGCTGAGGAGGTAATTACTTGAGCTAAAGAAGAACTCATGCTTGCTAAGTTGATTAGGCGTGGAGCTGACAGGGATCTTGTGTAGGCCCAAAAAACTATTCAAGACTTGACTAGTAAGTTGGTGACGACTACTGAGAACTGGAATGCCTTGTGGAAATCTTTTCGGTCAGTAGCCGACCTTCTCCGGACTCTGGCAGATGATGGCCAACCTTGGGCTCAATTTATTCCCCAAGTTCCGACTCGTTTCTGGGAGTTTGTGAAGAGGTGCGCCCGCTTATGTACTAGGAATGTTCTTGCCCAGGTCCGGGTTCTTTCTCCGGAGTTTCCTTTGTCCAAGATTGCTGATGAAGCTGAAAGTCAAGAATATGTGGACGTTGTTGAGAAGTTGGAGCCTGAAGTCGACGATTTAGCCAGTAGGATTGTGGACAATCTTAATATTGAAGTTTCTTCTCCTGATGATAATGCTTGATGTAATCAACCTTTGTACTCCAGCTTTTGTAACAGGATACTATACTTCCTTTTGAATGAAGATCCTTTATCTTTGTTGATGTCTTCTTTGTCTGGATGTCTAAGCCTTGCTTATTCTTTAAATGAGTTGTCCAAGTGATCATAATTTTCTCCGAGTAGTTATTTGTTCTGACTCTCATCTGCGTTGTGTAAACCACTTTCGTATGTATGTAGATCGTTGTCTTGACAAATTTTCTTGATTTGTCGAGTGCTTGTCCTGCTTTCATCTCATACCAGTAAACAACTCAGGGTGAGTAGATCTTTGTCTTGACAACCTTTTTGCTCTTGTTAGTACTGAAAAGACTTGGGTCCGGCAATCTCGAGTACTCTCAGCTTCTTCTTTTTGGCTTTTTTGCTTAACTCGAGATGTGGCCAGCATCTGGTCCTTTCCCTGGTTGTAAAAACATCTTTGGTTTACCAGCTACCCTCTTCGACAAGCCCCCAAGCACTTCATGGTACCCTCTTTGACAAGCCCCCGAGCACTTCATGGTACCCTCTTCGATAATCCCTTGAGCACTTCATGGTTGAGCTCTGAAAGCCTCGTCTTGTTCCTTCAGGTCTTGCCGCTCGGCCGGTATGCTCAGGCATAATTTCAGTCATTTTGCTTTTTGGTTTGGGTGTCAGCTTATTAGCTACCCTCATCGGCGGGCTCAAGCATATTTTCAGCTCTTTTGCTTTCGGCCGGTATGCTTAGGCATGTTTCAGCCATTTTGCTTTTTGGTTCGGGTGTCGGCTTATTAGCTACCCTTATCGGTGGGCTCAAGCATATTTTCAGCTCTTTTGCTCTCGACTAGTATTCTCAGGCATGTTTCAGCCATTTTGCTTTTTGGTTCGGGTGTCAGCTTATTAGCTACCCTCATCGGCGGGCTCCAGCATATTTTCAGCTCTTTTGCTCTCGGCCGGTATGCTCAAGCATGTTTCAGCCATTTTGCTTTTTGGTTTAGGTGTCAGCTTATTAGCTACCCTCATCGGCGGGCTCAAGCATATTTTCATCTCTTTTGCTCTCGGTCGGTATGCTCAGGCATGTTTCAGCCATTTTGCTTTTTGGTTCGGGTGTCAGCTTATTAGCTACCCTCATCGGCGAGCTCAAGCATATTTTTAGCTCTTTTGCTCTCGGCCGGTATGCTCAGGCATGTTTCAGCCATTTTGCTTTTTGGTTCGGGTGTCAGCTTATTAGCTACCCTCATCGGCGGGCTCAAGCATATTTTCAGCTCTTTTGCTCTCGACCGGTATGCTTAGGCATGTTTCAGCCATTTTGTTTTTTTTGGTTCAGGTGTCAGCTTATTAGCTACCCTCATCGGTGGGTTCAAGCATATTTTTAGCTCTTTTGCTCTCGGCCGGAATGCTTAGTGAAGACAACTCGGAGAAAGTCATAATAGGTCATATGTTGTGTAGAAGGAACATCTTTATTGATCATGAACATTGATAAGCCATAATAATACATATGTTGTCGATGAACATTATCTATATTGATCATGAACATTGATCCCTTGTGGCTTGAATATATATTCTTCCTTGAGTTGTTTTCATGCGTAGAATTTTCTTAGTTGGCTGATGTGCCATGTGTTGCTGATTTCCTTTCCATCCTCGGTTGCCAACTTGTATGTGCCTGGTCCGATGACTTTTGTGACAATAAAAGGACCTTCCCATGGACTGAGTAGTTTGTGGCGTCCGTTTGTTTTTTGTATTCTTCTTAGTACTAGATCTCCGATTTGGAGTGATCGAGTCTGTGTACTCTTGTTGTAATGGCGTCTTAAACCTTGTAGGTATCTAGCTGATTGCAGGGTAGCGTTTACTCTGACTTCTTCTGAACTATCGAGCTCTAATCTTCTGGTGTGTTCTGCTTCTCCTTCGTCATACTGTTCTATTCTTGGTGACGTCTAGATCAAGTCGGTAGGTAGTATGGCTTCTGACCCGTAAACTAGGAAGAAGGGTGAGTAACCGGTGGCTCTGCTTATTTGAGTTCGTAGGCCCCACACTACTTTGGGTAGTTCTTCATTCCATTTGGATCCATAGTCTACTAGTTCTTCATATAGTCTTGGCTTTAATCCGGCTAGTATGAGTCCATTAGCCCTTTCTACCTGTCCGTTAGCTTCTGGATGTGCAACTGATGCGTAATCTATGCTGAAGCCGCAATCCTGTGCCCAACTTTTGAATTCTGTAGCTGTGAAGGAAGAGCCCAAATCTATGATTATTCGATTAGGCATGCCAAATATGTGCATGATGTCTTGGATGAACTCTACTGCTTTGGTTGCGCTGTATTTTGTGAGTGGTTTGTATTCAATCCACTTGGTGAACTTGTCAATTGCTACGAAGATGTACTTGAAACCTCCCTTTACTTTCTTGAGAGGTCCTACTTTATCCAGCCCCCAGCAGGAGAAAGGCCAAGCAGGTGGGATGCAGATAAGATTATGAGATGGTACATGAGCTTGTCTTGCGAACATTTGACAGCCTTTGTATTTTCTAACAAGTTCTTCTGCGTCTTTCAGAGCTGTTGGCCAGTAGAATCCGGTGCGGAAAGCTTTGTCGACTAGTGTTCTTGAAGCAGCATGATTTCTGCAGCAACCTGAGTGTATTTCGTCTAAGATCTCTTTGCCTTCTTCAAACGAGACACATTTTAGGAGTACTCCTGATGATGCGGCTCTTCTGTACAACTTTTCCCCTACTAGGACGTAGTTCCTACTTTTGCGAACAACTCTGGTAGCCTCCTCTTTATCTGCTGACAACTTGTTCTCTTTGATATAGTCAATAAAGACCTAGGTCCATGAGGTGTTGATTACCAAGATCTAGTTGTCTTTAGCTTGAAGCTCAGGGGCTATTTCACCGGGTTGTTTGATAGAGGGAGCCGATAACTCCTCTATGAATACGCCGGGTGGAACTTTCGCCCTGTCTGATCCGAGCTTGACAAGGACGTCTACTGCAATATTGGAATTGCGTAGGACATGTAGAATTTCTAATCCTTGAAAATGTTTTTCGAGTTTTCATATTTCAGCACAGTAGGCACCCATGTTTTCTTTGGTGCAATCCCAATCTTTGTTGACTTGGTTGATGACTACCGCCGAATCACCATATACGAGTAACCGCTTGATTTCGAGGGTAATTGCCACTCGGAGCACGTGGATGAGGGCTTTGTATTCTGCTTCATTGTTTGTAGCTTGCCATAATATCTAAAGGACATACTTGAGTTGCTTTCCGTCTGGAGAAACGAGGAGAACACATGCGCCTGCTCCGCCTAGCTTGAGAGATCCATCAAAGTACATCTTCCAATGGTCAAGGATGGTATTTGACATAGGTTGTTGAATTTCTGTCCACTCAGCAACAAAATCGGCAAGGGCTTGAGATTTGATTGCCTTCCGCGGGGTGAAATCGATATTGAGAGCACCAAGTTCAACTGCCCACTTAGATATGCGCCCTGTTACGTCTTTGTTGTGTAGGATGTCTCCGAGTGGGAAATCTGTCACCACGGTAATCTTGTGGCTTTCAAAATAGTGGCGAAGCTTGCGTGAAGTGATCAGGAGAGCGTAGAGTAATTTTTGCACATGTGGATACCGGATTTTTTATTCTAATAGTACTTCGCTGATGTAGTATACGGGACGTTGTACTTTATATACGCGCCCTTCTTCTTCTCTTTCTACAACAATCGCTGTGTTGATCACAGTAGAAGTTGCCGCAATGTATAGCATCATGTCTTCGTATTTCTTTGGAGGTGTGAGGACGGGTGAGAATGTGAGGTATGCCTTGAGTCTTTTGAAGGCTTCGTCGGCCTCTTCTGTCCACTCGAACTTGTCTGTCTTCTTTAGTAGTTTAAAGAAAGGTAACCCTTTTTTGCTGAGTCTTGATATGAAATGATTGAGGGCCGCCATGCAGCCTGTTAGTTTCTGCACATCTTTGACACTTCGAGGAGGGCCCATCTCTATTATTGCTCAAATTTGCTTGGTACTGGCTTTGATTCCCCGATGACTGACCAAGAATCCAAGTAGTTGTCCTGAAGGAACTTCGAATACACACTTCTTTGGGTTCAATTTCCATCTCCACCTTTTTAGATTTCCGAAGGTTTGCTTTAAGTCTTCAATTAGTGTGTCCGGGTTCTTCATTTTTACTACCACATCATCCACGTATGCCTCTACATTTTCGTCGATCTGATCACCAAGGCACGTTTGGATAGCTCTTTGGCAAGTGGCACCAGCATTCTTGAGTCCAAACGACATGGTCTTGTAACAGTAGGCACCGAACGGAGTGATGAAAGATGTCTTGCTCTGGTCTTGTTCCTTTAATGCGATCTAGTGGTATCCTGAATAGCAATCAAGGAAGGACAATAGGGCAGATCCTGCTGTTGAATCAACTATCTGATCAATGCATGGTAGGCCGAATGGATCTTTTGGGAAATGCTTGTTGAGGTCTGTGTAGTCGACGCACATGCGCCACTCTTCCGTATTCTTTTTCTGTACTAGAACTGGGTTCGCTAGCCAATCTGGATGAAGGATCTCTTTGATGAACCCGGCTGCCAATAGCTTCGTGATTTCTTTTTTAATTGCTGCCTTCTTGTCGGGTGAGAATCGACGTAGCCGTTGCTTCACAGGCTTGGAGCCTTCATTGATATCAATTCTGTGCTCAGCCAACTCTCTTGGGACACCTGGCATGTCGGTCGGCTTCCAAGCGAAGATATCTTTGTTGTCTCAAAGAAAGTTGGTGAGCGCGAGTTCCTATTTTGCCGAGAGGTGGGCACTGATGGTTGCCGTCTTGGAGGGATCATCGGTGCCCAGGTCGATTTGCTTAACGTCGACTTCTTTTGGTGGTGCAAGGATGCTGGGCTTTTTAGCCAATATCTCTAGTTCCTCTGGGTTCATTTCTGCAGCAATAGTGGCTATTTCTTTTCTGCCATTGGTGGCTTGTGCTTTGGCTGCAATTTGGATTGCCTGAACGTCGCAGTCAAAAGCGCGCTTCAAATCACCTCGGAGGGAAAGCACACCATTAGGCCCTGGCATCTTGAGCAATAGGTATGGGTAATGCGGTATCGCCATGAATTTTGCTAGTGCTGGGCGTCCGAGGATTGCGTGATATGATGAATCGAAGTCTGCGAGTTGAAGTCCCATCTTTCTTAGTGTTTCTGAAAAAATGATGTTGAGCCCGGCTCCTCCATCAATTAGCACTTTGTGACAGTCATACCGACGATAGTTGGATCTAGAACCAGTGGGTAATGGCATGCGTTTCCTACGCTAGTCCATTGGTCCTCTCTTGAGAACTGGATTGGATATTGCGACCAATTGAGATATCTTAGAGTAGCCGGTTCTGCTGCCATGATGGTTCGTAGAGCTAGCTTTTCTTGATGTTTGCTTCTGGAATCTGGGACCTCGGTGAAGATCACTGCTACTGTCCCCCCTGGATTTTTGGAATCCCTTGTCTTCATGGTTGTCTTCGTCTTTTTCTGATTGTCTTCTTTTGTGTTTCCCTTACTATCTTTTCTTATGTATTGTTCATTGAAGGTGTAGCAATTTTTGGTGGTGTGATTTGCTTTAGGGTGCAAGATGCACTGCATATTTTCAATGTCGTCATATCTTCTGGGTTTGGAAAACTTCCTCGACTTGTCAGCCACCGCTACGGTGTTGTCTGATCCACGTTTCCTTTCCTGATGTCTGCCATTTCGATGATTTTGTCTATCCGGGTTGTCTCAGTTGCTTCTTTCCAGGAACCTTTCTCGCGTCTTCTCCTCTGCCGTAATCATCTTTTCTACTGTGTGTCTGAATTCTTCATTGTTTCTCGGGTTCTCTTTGCAGAAATCCTAAAATTGCCACCTAGCCATGATTCCATGAGAGAAAGCTTCGATTACTTCTCGTTCGGTGATGTCATGTACTTAGGCACGTAGTTCGCTGAATCGTCGATAGTAATCTCTGAGACTTTCGCCTCCTTTCTACTTGAATCCCTTTAGTTCTGCGTGGGTGATGGGGTGCGTAATGATACCTGCGAAATTTTGATAGAAAACTCTTTGCAAGTCCTCCCAATTTCTGATTGACCCTGGATTCAATTTGTCGAACCATTGGAGGGGCATGGTTTCCAGGGCCATGGGAAAGAACATGGTCTTGATATCGTCATCCCCCCCAGCCAGTTCAATCGATTGTGAGTAGATTCTGAGCCACTGCCTTGGTTCGGTCTTGCCATCATATTTAGAGTGGTTGGACGGCTTGAACTTGTGCGGTAGTCATATCGAAGCAAGTCTGCTTGCAAAACAGGGGAATCTATCGTGCGTCCCGGCTTCTCTGTACTCTGATTCAGCACCTCCTTCCAGCCAACTGTCGTTTTGGTGGGAGTAGTTCTGTGGAGCTGTCCGAATGGGTACTTCGCTTCTGATCTGTCTTGGTTGTTCGATTCGATAGTTTTGACTGTGGTCCCTTCTACTTTCTCTGTTGTGACTTCCACTTGGTCCAAGTCTCTCGAACACGGACTTCCTTTAATTTTGATCTTCCTTCCTATGAGATGCTGACCTGGCAGGTAGTCTTGAACGGGTTCTTCCATCGTGTGTCTTTAGGGCTGCTGCCCGGAGAAGTTCTCGAAGCTGTTCTTGCTGTTCACTGGGATGCGATGTCGTTCCGAGTTCTTCTAGTGCTTCTCGGATCCTGTTGTAGGGTGTGTTCGCTACACGTCTTTCTTCGACTTCTTGTTCTGATTTTCTTCTGTTGTACTTGAAAGGTCCTTATTGGTTTTGGTAATTGAGTGACAACCTAGGTGGACTAATTGTATTTATGTGAGATACACAGGTGATTAGTCCACAGGTACATGTGTATGAGCAACATATGCCATGGAGGTGAAAATGGCTTGGAGATGTTGCAAAGCTCACACATGTGATGATGAAGGAGCTTATTGCACATGAGACATGACATTGAGTCATGTGATCAAGGTGGAGAAGATCAAGACAAGACTTGGCTTGATGGACCGGTTGCAAGCGTGAAGGGCAAGTCAAAGGCTTTGGAGTGATGGACCGCGTGGCGGTGAAGCTTGAGCAAGACTTGGCGCCGATGGACGATAGCAATGGTGAAGAGCAAGTAGAGTCAAGATCGATGAACCAATATGATAATGTGATGATATGAAGTGGATCATATCATTGTTGATCGTGTTGGTGCATGTGTTGCATCGACATTGAAGGAGATGGAATGGAATGCGCAAGGCAAAGGTATATCCTAGGGCATTTCATTTCACCGGTCATAGGAGTGTAGAGAAGTTTATGACCGGGTTTAGGATAGATGGCCGTACTATCAAGAGGGGCAAACTTGTTTGCATATCGGTCATCTAGTGCCACTCGAGTGATCTAACTTTGCATTGTCGCTAGGATCGAGTGGCGCGGCAAGTTGAGTGGCTAACATACTTTGGGAAGTGATTGTGAAAATGCTAACACACATACACATGGTGGTGTACACTTGGTGGTGTTGGCTCATTTACAAAGGAGGTGGCGCTTTCGGGAAAATGGAATGCCTATTTTCTATTGCGCCGGATGCAAATTCTTGTGGTTAGCACATTGGAGCAAGGGTGATGAAGTTAGAAGTGAAAACGAGTTAGTCGCGAAGATGCTGGCGTCGGTCAACTGACCAGACGCTGGATTTGAATGCACCGGACGCTGGCAGGCTACGTCCGGTCAGGCTGACGTACGATGACGCAGAAGCTGGAGTGTGACCGGACGCGTCCGGTCGAGGTCGGTACCTTACTAGAAATGACCGGACGCTGGGGGTTCAGCGTCCGGTCAGTTGAAAGCTGCTGCGTCCGGTCAAGTCAAGTGACCGTTGGAATCAGGACATGTGGCCGTCTACGGGCGACCGGACGCTGAGGTCCAGCGTCCGGTCAACACGACCGGAGCGTCCGGTCGGCCCGACCGTTGCCCAGTGAAGGGGTAATGGCTAGTTTAGCCCTTGGGGCTATAAATAGAAGTGGCCCTCAGCCATGGCTGGTGCTGAGCACCTCAAGGGACTTAGTGTCCATGCTTGTGAGTGCTTGGGAGCCCTCCATCACACATATACTTGATAGTGATCATTCGATTGTGTGAGTGAGCGATTCTAGTGCGATTACATCGTGAGGTTGCATCGAGTGGCACTAGGTGGTCGTGTTGCAAGCCGGTGGTGCTTGTTACTCTTGGAGGTTGCCACCTCCTAGATGGCTTGGTGGTGGTCTCCGTCGAAGTCCGCAAGAAGCTTGTGCGGCGCTCCGGAGAAGTGCTTGTGAGGGGTACTTGTGCTCGCCCCGCGGGAGTCGTGAAGAGCAACTTTAGTAAAGCGTGTCATTGAGCTACCCTCACTCAAGGGGTAGGTTCTTGCGGTGCCCGACATGCGGGCTTAGCGGGTGATGCTAATTAGCCGCCGAACCACCAAGTGAGCGGTCGACACAACGGGGACTAGCGTGTTGGCAAACATGTGAACCTCGAGAGAAAATTCATCGTGTCAACCTTGTTCTTCCCGTTGGTTTGCATCCCCATTACACAAGCTTGCAATTACTTATATATATATCTTAAGCTTGTGTAGTTGCTCTTGTAATTAGATAGCTTGTGTAGCTAGCTAATTACCTTCTTGCTTGTGTAGCATAGAAGTAGCTCCCTTGCGTGGCTAATTTGGTTTTAGTAACCTTGTTAGTCACATTGCTTAGTTTGTGTAGCTAAGTATTTGCGCTCTCTAATTAGGCGTTGGTTGCCTTGTTATTGAGCATTGCTAGTGAGCTTAGTTAGCTTTGTGCTTTTGCTTACTAGCATGTGTAGGAGCTCCCTTGTTACTTAAAGTACTAGTGGCATAGGTTTGTGTGACCTTGCTCCTAGAATTGTTTAGGAGAGCTCTAGCTAGCCCGGCACCTTAGTTGCTTTATTAGTATCTTTGCAAGGTGCTAGTGAACATATATAGAGGGGTGTAGTCTTGGCTAGACCGATTGTTTTAATTCCGCATTTATATCGGTTAGCCGACGCGATTAATTTTAGAAAAGACTATTCACCCCCCCCCTCTAGTCCGCCATCTCGACCCTTTCAGTACTCGACTAGATCTGACTCATATCTGATCCAAGCTTCCTTGCGCTGCCTAGCACGGTGTTGGCGTCCTTGTTTCAATTTGTTTTTTTCTTTCTCTAGCTTGCCTCTGATTCTCGGTCTCACCATCGTAGCCCTGGGCAAAGGGTGATATATTGGATTCTGATTCATCCGATGACCTAACGTTGGGTGCTTCTAGGGGGATCAATGGTGATTGAGGACGGCGAACCATGAGTACTTCCCGTGCGTGAACTGTTTTGTTATCGGCGTTGGTTTCCCCACTGTCGGAGTTGCTGATAACTTTAGTAGAGGCTTCAAGGTCGCAGATCGAGTCTCCTTGGTAGGGTAGAATTGTTGTTGTCGTCATGCCGACTAGTCGAGTGTCGCTATCCTTAGGAATAGAACCTGGCCAGTGGACGATGCAGTCTTGAGATGTTATAGTTAGCACGAGACCTTCCTGAGCTCCTTTTAGTGGCATTCTAAGCACCGGATCGAGGGATCCTTCCAGCCGTGCCTGATAAGACTTTGCCATTTTGTCGAGTCCAAACGGAAAAGGACCTGACTTCTTGAAAAGACTCTA
The DNA here is from genome assembly GCA_904845875.1 of Miscanthus lutarioriparius. NCBI lineage: Eukaryota > Viridiplantae > Streptophyta > Magnoliopsida > Poales > Poaceae > Miscanthus > Miscanthus lutarioriparius. The sequence continues at coordinate 60,958,011 of CAJGYO010000016.1, forward strand.
AGTGTTCTTCGAGTTGTATTCTTGATATGCCGAGGCCGCATTCTAGAGCCCCATCGGAAAAGAACTCGGATTCTCGAAAGAACTCGGGTCAGACTCCATCTCGGATGCGGAGCCTAAGTTTGAGTCGGATGCGCAAAGCCGCGAAACCTGAGTTGAATCGAACATCACAAGCCGCGCGAATCTTCCAGTGATTTGATCTGTCTTCGTTGCCGAAATAGAAAAGTCTTCCTGGTGAACCGAATCTTTGAGGAGACGGCTTTGGAGCTTGCCATTGTCGCCAGTCTCACAGATCCACGAGCCGAAGATGAAGGTTGATCCCGTCGAGAAGATCATGTTGTCGAGGTCCATCGAGCTCTCGGATGCAAATTCGCCGAAAGCCCCTACCTGGCGCACGCAGCTGTCGATGTTTGACCACCGATAGCCTGCCATGGGGTCCCCGAGGCAGTATGTTCGGGCTTCAGCATATGCGGAACTCGACGGTAAACGCAAGAGACAGTCGATTTATCCTGGTTCGGGCCCTCGATCGTGATCCAGTAATAGCCCTACGTCCAGTCGGCGTTAGCCTTGCGTTGGATTGATTGTGTGTTATTGTAAAAAGTTCCAGTCACCTTTCTAGGAACCCTATCCTCCTTTATATAGTCAGGAGGTCAGAGTCCTAGTCGATTTACAATGAGAGTTCCTAGTAGAATTACAGAATAATACTACTACTAAGATTACATGAAAAGAGACCTAGTTAGACTAGATCTTCTCTCTTCCTTGCGGGGTATCCCATGGGTCCCACATCGACAGTGTTGTAGCTCCACCTTGTAGTAATTCAGCAGCCCCCGAAGGAACTTGTGGGCGGGGGTGATGAATCCTCACTCGTGAAAGTGAGCGAAGGACACAACGTAGCCTTCGGGCAGTGACGGCGCGTCTTCATTGCTGGGCAGCCGCCACTGCAGGCGCTGGAGGGTTACATCGGATCTACACCACTGCTCCATTAGACGATGGGGGTGGTTGGATGCGAGCTTGACGGCGGTTGCGATGTGGGTGCGGGAGGCTCAAGCGATTGGCGGCGGAGGCTATAGATGCAAAGACGAGGAGGCAAAGTATAGATTCCTGGGGGCGAACCCCTAGGTTTTATAGGGGCGATGGATGCGAGAAGGGCAACCGTCCACCTAGATCTCTGTGCCTGCCACGATACACCACCACGTCACGTTGCGGGATATGCGCCCACGATCCCTATCCTTTCCCATCAAAGTCGCGCCGGACATTTCGCCTTCCCTGGCAGACTAGGACTCTTTTCCCATAGAGGGGATACTGGTCAAAAAGCATTTCTCCGGCCCACCTAGGCCTAGGAGTTCGAGGGCTGGTCCAATAGTTTCGACGGTCGTCCCAACGAGGGATGGGCCCGCGAGCGGCCAAAACTCAGGCGCATGAGCCTCAAGGGAGTCTCGATCCGCGATCAAGTCTCAACCGGGTTGACCCTGGATGAATCCCCGCGAATGGGATACCAGGGTTCCCTTTAAACTATCCAGTTGCCAAAACACCAAATCTCACAGCCATACCCGCGAAGGGTCCGAATTACCCCTCGAAATGATTGTAACACCCTTTCGGGGCTTAATAGGATTAATAGGATACTGTATCAACAAGTTGCAACTTCTTTTACGAAGCCCATCTCTTGAGAACTCTAAGGTTAAGCATGCTTGGCACCGGAGCGATGGGTGACCGACCGGGAAGTTCTTCCCGGGCGCATGAAGTGAGAGGACAAAGTGCGTAGAAAAGATTGGTGTTGGTCTGTGAGGGCGATCTATGTCCTAGGAAAGCTATCGAGATGTAAGCGGGCCTGGCCTCGAGGAGGCGGGACGTTATAGAATGGTATCGGAGCCGACCCTTGCGGTTTCACGGGTGCGTGTGTCGTAGTTGCGCAGGCATGGTGCGCATGGCTGGTGTGGATCCGGCGTGGTCACCTAGCATGGCACATGCGCTGACACTAGACACACGAACGTGGCCAAGAGGGGATGTTCCTGGCCTGGGGTTGACCGACGAGGACGTCGGTCTCCTAAGGGGGTGGGGATGTAACAACCCGGCTCAGAGCTTAATAGGATACTCGTACCAATAAGTTGCAACTTCTTTTCTGAAAGCCCATCTCTTGAGAACTCCAAGGTTAAGCGTGCTTGGCCTGGAGCGATGGGTGACCGACCGGAAAGTTCTTCCCGGGAGCGCATGAGTGAGGACAAAGTGCGTAGAAAAGATTGATGTTGGTCTGTGAGGGCAGTCTATGTCCTAGGAAAGCTATCAGATGTAAGCGGGCCTGGCCTCGAGGAGGCGAGACGTTACAGCGATTCTATCCGAATCACCCAGGGGCTTGGGGGCTACACTGTCAGGTGCTGCTCACACTAGACACCCTCCGTGGCAAGTCAAATCACCCCAGGCGATTCTATCCGAATCACCCGGGGCTCGGGGATACACCCCATACTCGAGCTTAATAGCGCCAGCGCGCACTCCTCTCGACAAGTCAAATCACCCCACGGCCGATTCTATCAGAACTCCAAGGTTAAGCGTGCTCGCCGCGCACCTCGACAAGTCAAATCACCCCTAGGCGATTCTATCAGGACAAAGTGCGTAGAAAAGATTAATGTTGCACACCTCCGGCAAGTCAAATCACCTACAGGCGATTCTATCCGAATCACCCGGGGCTCTGGATTCTACATTCTACCCGTCACCCGGGGCCACGCCACCCTCGACAAGTCAAATCACCCCCTGGGCGATTCTATCCGAATCACCCAGGGGCTCGGGGGCTACTGTCGGGGACCAAATACTGGGGTACCCAAAGAGGTGGAGCTAGTAACCATCAAATGTTGATGGTTATTAACAGATAAAGAACGCAACTACACTTCTTGCCCATATGATCGAAGGTTGGCTGCGCCTCGCCCAGCCCCTAAGGGATTGGCTCCGCCTCGCCTGACTCCCGAGGGCTGGACTCCGCCTCGCCCGATGTCTAGGGGCAAACTCTGCCTCGCCCGACGACTGAGGGCTGGCTCTGCCTCGCCCGACATCCGAGGGTTGGCTCCGCCTCGCCCGACGACCAGGGACTGGCTCCGCCTCGCCCTACCCCCGAGGGTTGGGCTTAGCCTCGCCCGACGTCCCAGGGCAGGCTCCGCCTTTCCCGACGCCCGAGGGCTTGCTCCACCTCGCCCGACGTCAGAGGGCTAGCTCTGCCTCGCCCGACGTCCCGAGACTAGCTCTGCCTCGCCCAACGTCTGCACCCTGCTCCTTCATAATGACGAGCACATGGTAAGACAGGACACTCAAGTCAACCGCAGTACCGAGGACCATACCCTGCATGCCTGCAGGAAAGTACCGTCAGGATATGACGAGACGGGCACTTTAAGCCCTTACAGGCATGACAGAGCCCGAACAGTGTTATAGGCACCGACTTTTATCTTACAGTGTTGTGGGCGCCGCCATCAGCCCTCGGACGTGGATCCTGACATAAGCATACGACAACCACTACGATGTAGGAGGGAACTCACATCATCTATAGTAACCAACATATGGTCACTTCCCCGTCTGCTCCCCGTAGAGTCGTGGCTCGGCACCCCGGTGCGTCGCGCCGCCCGCCGGGGCAGGATGGGACGTGACCACTTGCTGAACGAAGCCAGAGCACGGCCCTATCAAGATCAGCGAACGTGCTATCCCTGGCACCATCTGCTATATCAGTGGGGCTGGCTCAGAGGAAAAGAAAGACCCGGCACCTTCGAATGACCTTCTTGGCCTCTGGTTTTTCTTCTTTCTTCCATCTGTAACCTCTGCTCCCCCTTGATCTATAAAAGGGAAGGTATGACACCCCACTAAGAAGATGGATCAATCCAACACATAACGCATCACATAACACACAGCTGAGCAGCAACCGAGCTCTTGGCATCATTTTGATCTTTACATTAGAGACTTGGGACCTGTCTCTCTCTCGACCGTTTGTACCCCTACTACGAACCTTTTTCAGTGCTAATAACACGAGCAGCAGCAAACTGGACGTAGGGATATTCTGTCCGAACCAGTATAAACGTTGTGTCTTTTAGCACACCATCCGGACCCAACACGCAACAAATATAAAATTACTTGTTGGTGTTTATTCGAAACACCGACATTCACCATATTTATTTCCTTCTATATGCAAGAAAATTATAATCTCTTGGAAAGAATTTCCTCTTGTAATGTCGTTGGATGACAAAAAGTTTGTTACCATACAAGATCAGTAGACGACCAAACGCCTTGCAAACCATATGTGCCACACGCAAATAGAAGAGTCTTCATGTAGAGCCAATACTAGATCCAAGAATATTGCAGTCTCATAGATTGAGTTCCCTCTCAAACTGCGCTAGATGACAAAAAAAAAAGCTTGACATTTACCGTTCGCGCTTGAACGAAGAATCAAACCACTGCTCCAACAGTATTTTTTTACAACGAATCAATATTAGCAGCGGCCAAATTTAAGTGAAAAGGGTCCTTAATCGTCTTGCCGTATGACTTTACGACTTTATGATATATATGGATTAATAAGGAGCCTGATTTTACTATTCCGGTCACAATACCATCTGTACCTTTGTGGCTTTTATCCTTAATAAGATCCTAATATGATTGTGAATTTGTGATCCCACCAAACATTCTCCGACTTGATTTAGCTCCCGTGATTATGAACCAAAAAAAAAATCGTCCAAGCTCTCGTAGACTTTAAATAGATGATGAGGTTTGCTTCCATCGTAGGACAAAATAAAATCTAGACATCCGCAGGGGCTCGCTCGTCCTGCTGTACTATCATCGTCGCTCGGCTCCCGACCGCATCGCGATCAGTCATCTCCTCCCTTCCCTCCTGCGGTCTCGCTCTCGCCGGAGATCAGACGCACACGCGCCGCCCCCGGCCGATGGACGCCTCCTACCGCCGCGCCGGCGCCGGGAGCGGCTCCGCTCCCCGCTCCGTCGACGACATCTACAAGGACTACCGCGCCCGCCGCTCCGCCATCCTCCGCGCCCTCACCCACGGTACGCCCCCGGGGCTCCTGCTTCCCGCCACGCTTGTGAAGGTTCCAGCTCTAACTCTAGCCCCTCCCCTCCTCTCGCTTCGCAGACGTCGAGGAGTTCTACGCGCTGTGCGATCCAGGTCAGTCTCCTTCCCCTCGCGATCTCTGGCCTTCGATTCGATCTGGGTGCGAGCTGATGCGGTGTTTGGTTGGGGTTGGGTGTCGGTAGAGAAGGAGAACCTGTGCCTGTACGGGTACGCGAACGAAGCGTGGGAGGTGGCGCTGCCGGCGGAGGAGGTGCCCACGGAGCTGCCGGAGCCGGCGCTCGGGATCAACTTCGCGCGCGACGGGATGAACCGTCGCGACTGGCTCGCGCTCGTCGCCGTCCACTCCGACTCGTGGCTCGTCTCCGTCGCATTCTACTACGCCGCGCGGCTCAACCGCAATGATCGGTACCACACCATTCCTCCTCCATCTCCCAATTTCGCCTCTGTTTCTCAAGGTCCGATGCTTGCCTTGTTGCGGTCGCTTGCTCCTCTTGGTGTGGGCTGTCTGCTCATTGACACATATGACATGCATATACATGTGCTGAGGCTGTCTCAGGAGTATTCTGTGAGTTGAAGTGGATGTCAGGGTATGCAAGGTGTGTTGTGCCCTCTGTATGCATGTCCTGGTGCTGACGTGTTCGGATCCAACATTTGATTTGACAAGTAACTGTTCAGATTTGGGCCTTCTGGTTTCGTGGAATTTGCCAATTTTCGATTTAGAAAGCAAATGAGTTTGTTCCCATGTAGCAATTTAAGGAGCTGCTCTGTTGAGCAAATGAGTTTGTTCCCATGTAGCAATTTAAGGAGCTGTGCCGATGAATTGTCTACTATAATCATGCGAATTACTGAGTTATATTAGCTTATAAAGCAATATTTTGCTGAAGTTGGGGAGGATATTTGTTTATCTGTGCTGTAGTTAGTTTGATGTAAACTTCTGAGCATGTGTGTGTGAACTGAAGTTTTATTCTTCCCTAAGATGTTAATACTGCCCTAATGAAAATTAGTGTTGTTTATTCATGTGGAAAGCTTAGTGGAGACCCTTCATTGTCATCAGAATGTTCATATTTTGCTGAACTAAATATGCCTCAGAAATATTCAAATGCTTAAAGCCTGTTCTGTCGTTTTAAGTAGATTCCATTTTTGGGAATGAATTTCTTCCATCATGTATATAAGTTATTGCAGCATAAAGATATGAAGATACCTCCATGTGAGAAATTTCCAGCTTGTTATTCCTGAAAGACTTCTTGCTCTGACTTCAAGGCTTTGAAACTTTTTCTGTGATGGTTATACTTAGTTACTTACAAACTTTTTAGTTAAAAAGCATGCAAGTGTGAATTCATGATTACGATCTCTTCTGGCTTCCACTTGTTACTCACTGAGATTGTGCTTACATTTGGATTTGGTGGATGGTTCTGATTTTGTGGTTTGCTTAAGTACTCTACTTCAAGCTTGTACTAATATTTCTGCCGAAGTAGCTATTGATGACCGTGGCCAGCCTTTTAGTCCCGAGCAGGCTGGCACAGGCTAGAGATGGAACCCAGCAAGAGCCATAGGAAAGTGCAAAAAAGAAAAGAGGGATTAGTAAGAGGCACAGGCCAAATCTGGACTAACTGCTAACTAGTATGATTTGACAAGATTATCCTGTGGTTTGAAAATGTGCAGCACTGCAGTATCTCCCATGCTAGACTGAGTTAATTGCTCATTGTTAAGATCATTTGTTAGTCTCCAACAGTGGAAAAAAAGATTGATGATGAGTATAGGGAGAGACGAGTTTTTTTTTTTGAGGTTGGGGGGGGGTACAATTGTATGAAATCTGTCTTATAATATATGTATTTTCCCATATTCAATAACCACTTCTAGAACTAGAGCAAGCCCTCCTGATTATTCATTGCTATGATATATAATGACTACAGATTACTAAACAAGAGACACAACTATTAGGTACCTGACAACATATTGTATTGTTTCTTATAATCAAAATCATTGCACATGTAATCACCACCTTTCTATACAACCTGAATGCATACTCCATTTTGTGTAAAGGACATGGATACTGACTGAAAATTGTTTGGACTTGATGTCATATAATACATCCTCATGTAGGTTGTTTGGAATAGGTTCCATTTTCTTATGTATCTCCAAATTTATTGTCCTATGAATTAGCTGATTTCTGATTAAAATCTGGAAAGGTGGTGGTATCATATATGGAGTTGGTAACTGAAGTTTGTTTGGAGCAAAAGCAGCTCATCCTTAAATTGCTTTGCTTACTAGTTCCATTTGTACACTTGCTTTTAGTTTGTACTCCAGATACATTGACATTATTTAACTTTTGGACTTCTTGTCAAACTGCTAATATTTTATAGATTTGTTTGAGGCAACATTTTCCGTGAATATTTAATGAGTTAAGTGTTTTCATCTTCACATGTGCAAGCTAGTTTGCTCTTACTGCTTTATATCTTTTGAGGACTTTGGGACAATGCTGTGCACTCAAGTACTTTCGTAAATAGTATATAGCTCCAACTGCTCAACTCCTGTGCAACGTTGCCAAATTAAATTTATGTTTAGCTAAACTTCATGATTTTAAAAATATGTAGGGTAGCTTGGTATATTTCCAGCACTTCATTTGTTCTTTCCCAATGATACATTCTTCATTTGAATAATCTTTGTTGTAGACCAAGGGTTTTTTGAGAGCAGTCAGTGATGAGTACAAGTGAATTATTTCCTTTACAGAATGATGAGTATTGGGACCTTAGTCACCCAGTAAAATCACTTGTAGTTGTAGACATTAAGACACTTAAAACAACATTAAGGCCCCGTTTGGTAGGGCTCCTCTCTGGCTCCTCCGGAGGAGCCCTACCAAACGGTTTAGTAGGAGGAGCTTTTGGGGAGGAGCCCTCCCAAACACACCCTAATATTGCCCTCCCAAACACACCCTAATATTGCCCTCCCAAACACACCCTAATATTGGCCAGTTGCAACTTGCAATCTTATAGTTGTGGCATTGTTTTTTTCATAAAAAATGTTCTTACAGTTACCTTTGGCTAGTCAATCATACTAAGTTAAAAGGTATTAAGCAGCCTTGACTTGAACTACAATGGAAGTGAAACATTTCATATTCCACCCTGCAATTGTTTTTGGTTGTTGTAGCAGGATCCAGTAGCCCATGACACAATAATAACAGATGTTACTACAATCTATATAATTTAACTGCCATTAGAGAAGTTGATATTGCGGTAATCATTTGTGTAATGCTTTTGTTTTCAAATTGAGCAGGAAGTGTTTGTTTGGCATGATGAATGATCTGCCAACTGTGTTTGAAGTCGCTCCGTGGTGTGAAACAATCTAAGGAGAGGGACAGATCCGTACTGACAATAGTGGTAGAAATAAACTGTCAGCAAAGGTAACAAGAATCCGCCTTTGTTTTTACCACCTCTTCTATTGTCATGTTATGATGTTGAACTTGATCTGTCTCTCCAGCAAACAAGCGAGCCACGATTAGAAAATAATGCCAGGGAGCCTGACGAGGGCTATGATGAAGACGACGGTAACCACAGCGAAACCTTGTGCGGGACATGTGGTGGAATATACAGCGCAGACGAGTTCTGGATCGGGTGCGATGTGTGCGAGAAGTGGTACCACGGAAAGTGCGTCAAGATCACCCCCGCGAAGGCGGAGAGTATAAAGCAGTACAAGTGCCCGAGCTGCTGCAATTCAAAAAGACCTAGGCCGCTCTAGGCCTGTAGCACCACCCTCCTCACGGGGAGGACGACCATGGATGGAAGACTGAACGAGCAGGGAGGTCATAGCTGTCCTTGCGCAAGGTTAATACCGCCTTGCGATGTTTACTGTATCTTTTCGATTAAGCTTACATATGACGAAATGATGGCGATGCTAATGTGGGCGGGAAGATCACACATATTGATTATAACCTTGTGGTTTCTCCATACCATGGAGAATTATGGTAGAGTTTGTATGTTGCCGGAGAAGGAATAGGGGCAGAGGAAGCCTTTGTAATGTTTCTAAAGGTGAATTGGTCAGCTTAATAATCCGCGAGGTTTATGTTAATATATTTTATTTACTACCAAGACTGATGGTTTGCGTCACTAGACATGTGTGATTACGTAAGCTACCACCCACTTTGTGATAATCCTCGTCATCCGCTTCAAAAAGAGTAACATACAGATGCACTTCGACAACGATTTACTACTAGGCTAGGCAATTTCCCTTCGCTTCTCTCTCTTAATGCGGACAGCTTTCTTATATTTTGTTGCCTATTTGACCGATTGTGGACAACATTTGCTTAATCACCCTCTTAGTTAAAAAATTAGCACGAGATGGTTTCAGTGAATTCTGGTCGACTATCACAAAATAACTCCTTAGTTCTTACAAGTAGACTTGTTAGTACTTACAGGGGAACTTCTCCAGAAAATCAGCTGCTATTGTGATCAATTTATTTATTTATTTATTTATAGCAAATTGTGATCAACGTTCATGGCTTACTATAGATTGTTGTTTCATTGCATATGGGTACATAGCAAGCTACCAATAATTCTCTGGAGACCGCGGTTATCACTACCTCAGTCAGACAGAATAGCTACACAAACATTTGCTATTCAAATTCAACTTGTCATATCATTTCTCACTTGTAACATCCGCTTCCTCTGTCCAGAGAAAAATCACGAAAGTGCTAACTTTCTGTGGTTTACAGTGACACAATGACCATTCTGAATTGATAGCATCAAAAGAGATGTGCAATGTGGCTGGCAAATGCTATGAGAAAGTATGAAGCCAAACCTTTATATATGTGCGGGTCCTGGTACAGATAGCCAGCAGGTTCAGGTTCAGGTTCAGGTTATAGCCATCAGGTCAGGTGAAACTTCCAACTAGCTTTTGCTGTTTTATTTCATAGTAATCCAACACTACGAGGAACAGAAATCATAATAGCAATTCAACACTAGGAGGAACAAAGATATCATAGCAGTAACTCAACACTGGGAAATCTCCAGTCATCAGGTTCTTGCAGGTTAAAGGACCCATTCTAGTCAGGACAATGACCCCAATCCGCTATTTTCAACTTGAATAGAGAATATTTTCGAAGAATCCAAAATGTGAACATGTTGTCTTCTGAAGAATTTGGAGTAGCCAAACCCAGTTTTACCTCAACTGGGGAGCACACAGAACAAGGGTGGAGTAGACAACGGAAGATTAGGGTTTGCGGTCTAGGATCATAACCTAAACTTGCCCACCGGCACGCTTGCCATACAGCATTGGCTCATGAGCTGCCACGAGGGAAGACGAAACACAAAATACATAATGGAAGGGATCAATAGAAACTCTGCAAGCATATTTTGCTACAACCTTTTGACTTTGAGTATGTTAGCTGCCTCAACTAGGTTACAAGACCAAAACTGCAACCATCATGAATTGGGGTTTCTACGTAAAGTGATGTTCGAATGTATAAATCAAACATGCAGCCGATCACAGCTTGTAGACTGGTGTGATCCCGAGCAGGTTGAAGCACTGTCGCATGACGACAGCAGTCGCTTGGCAAAGCAACAAGCGGCTCGTCTCCTCCGGTGACCCGACCACCTGTTGGGATCAATGCAGAGTGAGAGTGGTTAAATAGCATCAGGTCATCAGCACAGTATTACTGTTGCATGGAAATAAACGGGTCTTTTTGCAGTTTGTATGAGCTGATGCTAACCTAAATAGTAAATACTCAAGAAACAATGTAAGGTTCATTTGAAGAGAGGAAGAGTGATGCAAATGGAAAGAAGTATACCTGGCAGTTGGTATAGAATTTTGTGAACATTTCAGATAGATTGTACAAGTATTCACACACAACATTTGGAAGTAGATTCGTGCAGGCCTCTTCAACAACCTGAAACATATTGCAGTGCAATCAGAAAAGGCAAATTGTAGTAATTTCAGTTAAACTAGATTGCACCTGAAGCCAAACAGAAAATTGTTCTTGGAGTATACAACAAGAAAAAAAAACATTCTTGCAGTATCCAAGAAGGAAAATCATACAGCAAAAAGATCCCAACTCCCAAATATGCCATATAATTACCATGTATGCTCTTCAGATCAAAACCAGAACTGACCAGCGACTCAACACTGGCATTGGTATCCTGACTTCCACAAACTTATATAAAATAAAGTTCACTAATAGTGAGGAAAGGTACCTCTGCAAATCGGATAAGATATAGCCCCAACACGCGCTCATCTGGATGGTCGAGAGAAATGGCTCCGCTCTAGAAGAAAACAGTAAGAAATTTTCAGCTCATGACTGATAGCAAGGAGAATTGGTGCTAAACCTTCACCAAATTAATGATATCTGCACGAGTAAAACATAAAGCTTACCATCTTCAGCTCTTCCACATCCTTGTTGGATTTCCGAATAATGGAACAAATACGAGCATGTGCATACTGAAGGTACACAGCAGTATTTCCCTGTTCACATGGAAGAATGAACATGAGCATAATGATGATCATGTCAACAAAATTTCCACAGTGCATTCTATGAAAATAGTTTGATTGTTACCTTATCGCTCAGCATCTGTTCAAAACTAAATGTGTAATTAGTCAGCCGATTATTTTTGAGATCAGCATACCTGTAGTAAAGTTACAGAAATTCATTATGATAAATTGGATTATCCCTAAAATACTTAGTTATTTCTTAGTCAAATCAAGAGATGCATCTTTCTAAAACAAGACATTTCAGAACATACTTCACAGCACCATATCCAACTGCCTCTGAAGTTTGCTCTAATTCCTCATCCGTCCAGTCAACAATTTTGCCTGAACAAAAATAATGATCATATTTACCTGAAGGATAACAATAAGGTTCCAAAATAGTCCAATTTACCATTTTCATTGAGCCGTTGTTGTAGTTCTGATTTGCTCCGAGATTTAGCCTCATCAAGTAGCTCTACCAATCGAACAACCTCAGTACTGCGGGTTCGGAACCGCTTGCCATCTGAACCAAGAACAAGACCAAATCCAACATGGCTTGTTTTCGGAAACTTCTTTTCACTTGGATCTGGGAGCCAACCAGCCATCTTTGCAGCCTGTAGAAAGACAGTAGAAGATTAAATAAAAACACAGAAAATGGATAACACCTTAGTGCCACTCCGTGCTTACACTGAAAAACATGTCAAAGTGCTGCTGCTGACCAACATCTGTCACATATATGATCCATTCTGCCTGCTCAACATTGAGCCGATACCTCCATAAAACCATGGACAGAAAAATATTAAATCCACACTAGATGCATCAATTACACAAATACATTCTGTTTGCTTCAATAGAGAACAACTGAATGAACCCTCAAAAGCACAAGCACTTACCAAAGAGCAGCTAAGTCTGTTGAGGCATAGTTGAAGCCACCATCACTCTTAACCACTATCAAAGGGATTTGATGACCTTGAATAAATATAACTCGGGCACCCTCACTCTCCTTGATCAAGCCTTTGTTATTCAATTCCTCCAGCACTTGAGGAATATAAGGATTATAGAAACTCTCCCCCTGAAAGGTGCTACATTAATTAGCCTAAACCAATGGCTGAGTCAGCTGCTTCATTGAAGAGGCAAACTAGCATAAACATTCAACAATACCAATTCATCAAACTTTGATTAACAAGGGATACAAATGTTCCAGTTAAAACACAGATATGCATGTACTTTTTCTGTGAAAAATTGAACATGGTAGAAGTTGATGTGAACAGGAATGCTGCCAAGACAATGCTAGAAACCAAAATTTAGATGTGAATCAAAGCCCAAAATATCCATAAGAGTAATTTCACCTCACACCTAAATTCTGTTGGCAACCAACCTTTCCATCAAAAATATATGTTTCAACTACAATGCATCGTACCTTTTCTTCAAGCACCACATTTAGGCGCTTGTAGACCAAGTCAAATTCGCTCCTGCTAATGTCACAAATCTTTTTCCATGCTTCTCGATATTTTTCCTCCCCTCCCTACAGATAATACAACGCTTGGATGAGAACATGTCAACCTTCCCAGAGTCGACATCCAAAATGATGCACTCACCTGTAGCCGAACAACTCCTTGTTGAGCCCTTGATTTAAATTCTGCATCATTGTCAAACTTATGCTTGGATGCTTTATAGAAAATCTGTGTCATATAACCAAAGTTAAAATGTTAAAATGTCAGTCCCAACAGCAGGAATAAGACACGTTGTCATATGGCAAAAAAAATGCCAATTCCCAGCACTTACTTTAAGGGATCCATTGATTTTGAAACACACAAGTGCTTTGATGGACTATGAAGGAAAAACAGGCAACCAACTATGAAGTAGATAGAAGGATGCTCAACTTATAACAAGAAACTACCAACAAAAAGAAAAATCCAATGTGCTAACCCAGATACACACGTTGAGAAGATAAATGTAGTGGATTTTAGAATGACACCACAATACAATCACAACAGTAATTTACTAATTTATGACACTGACAAGGCATAAGCCACCACAGCAATAATACTGTGCATAACAGTTGAATAAGCCTAGGGGATCTTGGTGGGTTTCAACTCTAGCCTACCCCAACTTGCTTGGGACTGGCAAGCTTTGTTGTTGTTGTTGTTGTTGTTGTTGTTGAACAGTTGAATAAGCATTTGGGTGTGGTATTCACAAGTGCTACCACGAATACAGTCAGAGCCTATTAATTTTGACCAAAGATCTATTGTTAAGTGATTGGATATATGGTTTGAGTTAATATTTCACAGAAATACTTTTGTCATTTTATCCTAATAACTTTTTTAGTATATGACAACAAAACTTAGTGGTCAACTTGGTATCGAATTTGGCTTTCATGTTTGCATGTTTTGTATGCAGAGAGCTAAGTGACAAATAATTGCATCATTGCACTGAACGTGTTACCTGAAGGTCCCCAATGGCCTGGCTACCTATCTCCTTCCAATTTGGAAATTTCTCAAAAAGATATTCTATTAGCATCCCGAACTGCATGAACAGAAACAATAGTTAGCATGCTGCATGTGCTGCAGTAAACAGTCTCAATCTTTCAGGCCACCTACAGCAAACCAAGACACAAACTTCTCCAACAGCCCAGCCAAAAAAATCTTTTAATCTAAGCATGATTTTACTTCTTACAAATGAAAATGTGTTAAGGAAAGTGTGGTGATGCTTCCATAGATATAAATAAATTGCCAAAGTGGAAACAGACTCTGGGTATCCGGTTACAAAACAGAAGGTGATTAACACAACACCAGCAGAACTGGTGCCAACTGAACCTTTTGGCCAATGAAGACATAGACAATTGCAGATGTATTAAGCAATGGTAGGCTATTAAGTAGGTATAGAAAAGGTTGGGTACCAAAGAGTATTTTCCACAAGAATCAAGTACCAAAGCAGTTCAACCATAAATATGTAAAAACATTTTGTTTTACCAAAAGCAAGTAATAAAATGTTTAGCACACAATACAAGGCCTGTTACCTGTGTACCCCAATCTCCCACATGATTTCTTCGCAGAACATCAACATTCGAGAACTCAAACATGCGTGCTAATGTATCTCCAATAATTGTAGACCTTAAATGTCCCACGTGCATTTCCTTTGCAATATTAGGTGATGAAAAATCAATCACTGCCCTCTTTACTGGCAGAGTTGGTGCCCAAGTCTTGATACCATTAACAAGCATGTCTTGTATTCTCTGCAATAATGTAGCTCATTGAAAATTTGCGGAATAGATAATGGCACTGCTAATGCTAGCATAACTTGTAGATAAAAAATCTCAGTCAAACCTGTGCAACCCAGCGGTTTGATAAAGTAATGTTCACAAAACCAGGTCCAGCAACAGATGTGGATTCAATAATATCAGAAGAAGGCAAGTTCTTGGCAATGGCCTGAGAAAATGTGAAGAGAACAGTATGTTGTTAATGTTAAAGAGCTTGAGCATGCATGAAAAAAGTGAAGCGGATCATAAGGAATATTAGTTCCAAATCTTATGAGAAAGTTCTTAACGTAAGTCTATAAAGAATAAAGATAGACAAATACCTGCCCAATGGCATTAGGGTTTTTGAAACTTGTTCCAGATCCTTTAACCTTTGACCATAATCCCATAGCATTGTTGCTGCACATGGTTCAGCAAGAATCAATTGATGAGAACTTGGAAGAATTATGATAACTAACAAAGGACCAACAGATACTCAGATTGTATGAGGGATTGATGCAGCAGGTAAGGCAACATGCAAACAACGTACCACTGGTAGTCAGCAAACTTTGCTGAAACTTCAACCATTGGTTCTACCTCCACATCAGGCACGGTAGCCCGGAGGGATGAAAGGACCAGCCTGGAGAGCTGTTGCTTGACACTCCCAGCCCGCTGCATAGTCAAATTCAAATCAAGCAGGGAAACTGGAAAAAGAAATTAAGCGATGCAATTGTCTTCAGAGGCAGCAGCCCACTCAAGTGCACTCACCACAGTGGAGTCCTGCTCCTGGGGGGCAACGGAGGTTGAGGTCTCATCTCCCATGGTGGTGGCACTGCATGAGAACCGCACAAGCCTGGAGGAAGAAGCGGCTCTACAATGACCTGGCTAGGTAGACAACACCAGAACAAGAAAACAAGTCCAAATTAATCAATTAATCAATGCAGTGAGTCTGAACTGAAAAGGAAGCATAACAAGTGCAACGCTCCTGACAGCGAATCCTAATCCGCTAACAATCCAAACCTAGTGCCCACACTGGTTAATTTGAAGCAAATTAAGAAATCAATTGAGCACAAGTAACCAATAACGTACGAGAAAGCAAGTCCAAATTAATTAATTAAGCAATGAAATGAGCATAAGTAACCGAACCAAAAGCGTAACAAGTTCAATGTTCCTGACACGTAACAGATAATCCCAATCAGCTGATGCAGTCCAAATCTAGCGCCCTCACCACTCACCAGTTATTAATAGTTTTAAAGCAATGTTGGTGATGAACCTAACAATTTATTCATCCAGAAAAAGCGCACGTGAGCCCTGACGCTACACTAATCTCCGCTGATGCAACGGGGTGGAGAGGGTGAGCCCCAATACAGAGCAAATCTATAAACCCAACCTCACCCAACATCCAAACCCCGAGCCCCCTCTCAAAAATCCACGGGAAACCCCACCACCATCCCTAACAGAATCTAACGCCACCCTGACCACCAAACCCTAAACCCCAAACCGCGCGTCGCGCTCACAACCAGGCCGACCCTAAAATCCCCTCCCTCCCTTTTTCTTCCGCGCCGAGCGGAGGCGGTGGGAGCAGCGGGCTCGGGGAGGAAGGCGTGGGGGGGAGCGAACTCACCGGAGCGCGGGGCGCGGGGGAGGAGCGGGAGACGGAAAAGGAGGCGCGCGGGGGTAGGCGCCGCCACTGCAGTTGCTGCTGCCGCGAGAGCTCGCATCCTCGGCCCGCCGTTAGTTAAATACCCCCCTCCCCCTCTCACGGTCACGCGTGGGACGGCTGGGGGAGCTGCAGCTGCTAGTGGGGAGGCGACCGCAGCAGGTAACGTAAGCGTGCGCGACACCCAGGCACGGCACAGACACGCACCGCGCGAGGGTTTTTTGGCCGGAAGGTGAAATCCTTTTTGGCTTGTTCTTTTTTCTCGTTTTATTTTATATATATATACTCCCTCTATACAAGAAAAAATATAATTCTAGTATAGTGTCACGTTGTACGTAGTATTTTAAGTTTTACCAATTATAAATAGCATTGTCTTTGTTTCAGGCGATCATGATTTTATCCAACCACACGCATCAGTTCTTAGCCTAGCGCATGATGCATAGGTCCCACCGTTTTTATCCCCCTCTTCATCATCCTTTCGTTCACCAATCCTCATCTATTTCTCCTCCCTCTCTCTCTCTCTCTCCCCCCCCTCCATCCCTCCCGCAAGCTCATGTCCCAATTTCATGGCGATTTTGGTGCTCCAATTGCTAGTAGCTATTACGGGTGATGAGATAGGCTCTCGGCCTGCTCCTCCCCTTCTCCCTCCTCTCGAATGGAGACATGGCTAGGTTACATTGCAAAGTGCAAAACATTTTATTTTTTGAACCTTTTTCAACATGCTAACTCCAGATGATCTCCCACAAAGTGTGATCAACACCAAGACTTAGGGTCCGTTTGGCTGGTTGAAACGTTTCAGTTTCTTGAGTGAATCCGGAGAATCAGCTCCAAACGGCTTTGTCGGAGAGGAACCGAAACATCGCTTGAATCTATATGCAACGCAAAGAATAATTAACCAAACAAGTGGCACTTGATAACTATAAAGTAATTGAATTTTCCCCTCTTAATAGCATGGGTGTCTATTCTATGAATCCGGTGATTTAACATGCTCTAATCACCTCAGACCGACAAAATACAACCCCTATGTTATAGTTATATCTTTGCCTTTATCCTTGCCTTGACCTTTGCATTCTTGTCATCTCCTCCATGACATCCAAGTACCTCAAAAGCATTCTTGTGGGCTACGACTTTAACCTTCATGTATTCACATGAAATGTTATTCCATATGTGTTGTCATTAATTATCAAAATCTAAATAGGGGCCTAGATGCTTTTATATGGGCTCGGGATGCCAGGCATATTATGGCGCTTAGCTAGCTCAAAAAACACATAACGTGATTTCAGGAAATATGAGTCTGTTTCATATTTTTCTATTTTAAAACAAATTTTCTAATATTAAATATACTTTAGAATTTTAAATGCATATTTATTTTAGAAAAGTATTTACATAAACTTTTAAAAATATTTCTACAGTTATTTGATAAAGTATAATTGACCTATAAACTTACGGTGAAAGTTCGATGTACCTTTCTCGTGGCGCCACATCGAACAGCTGACATGGCACCTCGTCAGCTAAAATCGCTTTCAAAATCACTCAGCGGAAACGGTTTCAAAAGTTAGAGAAGTTTAAAAATCTAATTTTCTGATGATCAAGGGAGGCAAATAGGGCTTTTGGGCCAATAATAGAGTGAGATCAAATAGGACTATTCACCCCCTCTAGTCGCCATCTCGACCCTACAGTCGGGTGTAGAGAATGTCTACCAGATAGATACACTTTTATAAGCCCCCGAGTGAGGCCCAACCCCCTCTTATTGCTGGGGTCGGGCGTCACCTAAAGATCGGGGAGTTTGATAGCGAAACTGATAAGAGAAAATGTGCGTATTAGGGGTAAAAGTGACATAGCTGCTCGATGTTCCAGGCATTGACGAAAACTTCGCCGTTGATGGCCTTGAGCTTGTAGGCGCCTAGTCGAAGCACCCCCGCGATGACGTACAGTCCCTCCCACGGTGGAGAGAGCTTGTGGCGGTTCTTGTTGCTCTGGACGAAGCGGAGCACCAGGTCCCCGACGTTGAAGGCTGGATCCCTCACTCGACGGCTGTGGTACCGACGCAACGCTTGCTGGTACTTGGCCGAGCGGGGGAGGGCGACGTCGTGTGCTTCATCTAGCCGGTCTCCTTCCTATGCTCCCTATTATCGGAGCCTCTGTATAAGAACTACCTTAAGAGGTCACAATCCTTGTATAGGTGCTCGACGGGGAAAGCATGGTTCGGGCATGGCCCTTCGAGTAGCTCCTCAAAGTGGTTCGGGGTAACCTTGGTGGGCTTCCAACCCCCCTTATGGCCGACGGTGGTCACGAGCGAGCCCTCATGCCGCTGTTTGTTCTTCTTGTTGGGACGGTTGGAGGCGCCTTCGTCGGTGTCCTAGTACCGCTTTGCCTTGCCGCGCCGGCCAAAGGCCTGAGATCCCGGTGAGTTGGGGCTCGGGCTTTGGTCCTCGCCACTGTCATAGCGTCCATCATGATGTGGATGGTAGCCACGGCTAGCCCCTTCCTTGCATCGCTGCAGGTATGCCTGCGGGCGTCGAGGGTGTCGCCTGCGTCACAGTGGAGGCCGGGACGCTCATGCACCGGAACTGCAGTGCGCGGCTTGCCGCCTCGCTGCGCCTGGTGGACCGACACATCCTCGTCGGGCTGCTCTATGGGCGCGTTACGCCTACGGGCATCGAGGGTGTCGCACGCATCGCGGTGGAGGCCGAGACGCTTATGCACCGGAACCACGGTGCACGGCCTGCCACCTCGCTGCGCCTAGTGGACCGACATGTCCTCATCGGGCTTCTCTACGGGCGTGTTATGCCTACGGGCGTCGAGGGTGTCGGGCGTGTCGTAGTGGAGGCCGAGACACTCATGCACCGGAACCGTGGTGCATGGTCTGCTGCCTCGCTACGCCTGGTGGACCGACACATCCTCGTAGGGCTGCTCTGCGGGCGCGTTACGCCTACGAGCGTCGAGGGTGTCGCGCGCGTCACGGTGGAGGCCGAGACGCTCATGCACCAGAACCATGGTGCGTGGCCAGAACGGGAGCACTGTTGGGGCACTCCAGATGAGGTATTCCGGGGAGAGTGGCTCTCCCCAGGCAAGCTACACCATGACGTTGGTGAATGAGAAGGTGAGGTGGCGTAGGTCCTCCCGGGACGGTCGGGGTCCCTAGAAGGCGCTGAGCTACTGCCCTAACCTCTCATAGTCGAAGCTGAGGAGTTGGCTACTCCCGGGGGCGCGCACCTCTGGTGCAGGCAGCTGCAGCTCCTCGAGCGCCTCGGTGATCGCGTTGAGGCCGGTGAAGTAGAGAGGTTGTGTGGTGGCAGGAGGCCGCACCAACTCCCCCTCCATCGTGACGACGAAGTCCAGGTTCCCAAAGCGCACGTGCGCTTCCGGGACCCAGCTGACGTTGCGATTAGCCATCCGAGGCCTGGTGTGGATGTCGTGACATGCAAAAGACCCCTACCTGGCACGCCAACTATTGGTGTTTTGAGTTTCCACTAACTAGTAAATTTCTAATATTGCGCATCTGGCTCGGATGGTGTACTTAGAGGACACAAAGTTTATACCGGTTTAGGCAAAATGTCCCTACGTCCAGTTCGTTGCCGCTGCTCGTGTTACTAGCACTAAAAGTTTGTAGTAGGGGTTACAAATGGTCGAGAGAGGGATAGGTCCTAAGTCTCTAGTGGAAGGAACGAATGGGTGCTGAGAGCTCGATCGCTACTTGGCTGTGTATTCGGGGTTTAATGGATCGATCAGATTCGAGTCCAATGGTTTGATGTGATCTGTTGCGATCGTTGGTTCAATTCGAGTCCCCTTCATGGGACGCCCTGCTTTTCCTTTTATAGACCAAGGGTAAGCATGGGTTACAGTTGAGGGAAAAGAGAAGGAGAAGGAGAAGAAGTCCTCCAGTATCGTCGGGTCCTTCTTTTCCTTCACGCGGGTCCTGCCGACCCTATAGACATCGATAGGGATAGCCCCATGTCGTGGCCCTGTCCATCACTAGTGCCATGTGTAGGCGTCGTCTTCTAGTCGTTGCGCTCCACTCTATCCTGACGAACGTCATGGTAAACTGACACCCCTATCAGTGCTCGCACGAGGGTTAGGTAGAACAACACCGGTACGTCCGACGCTATTCCTGATGTGAATCCCCAGGTATTGCCCGTCATGGCCATGGGTTATATCGGGGTGTGCCGGTCCCCTCCCTGGTGTTAGAGATTTGACCTAGGCCCATTCGCTTAGACCTATAGTGGTTGGCGACGGTATGGGTCTCCGTCGAGCGAGGCGGAGCGCGGACCCAAGGGTTGAGCGAGGCGGAGCCCATAGCCTCTGGGTCAGGCCAGGCGGAGTCCTCCCCCAGAGGCCGGGCGAGGCAGAGCGTGGACCCAAGGGTTGGGCGAGGCGGAGCCCATGACCTCAGGGTCGGGCAAGGCGGAGTCGTCCCCTAGAGGCTAGGCGAGGCGAAACCAGCCCTTAGAGGTTGGGCGAGGCGGAGCCCACGACCTCGGGGTCGGGCGAGGTAGAGTCCTCCCCCAGAGGCCGGGTGAGGTGGAGCGTAGACCCAAAGGTCAGGTGAGGTGGAGCCCATGACCTTAGGGTCGGGCGAGGCGGAGTCCTCCCCTAGAGGCCAGGCAAGGTGGAACCAGCCCTCAGAGGTCGGGCGAGGTGGAGGCCGTGACCTCGGGGTTGGGCGAGGTGGAGTCCTCCCCTAGAGGCCGGGCGAGCGGAGCGTAGACCCAAAGGTCAGATGAGGCAGAGCCCACGACCTCGGGGTCGAGTGAGGCAGAGTCCTCCCTCAGAGGCTGGGCGAGGCAGAACCAGCCCTCAGAGGTCGAGCGAGGCGGAGCTTGCACACCTGGGGTCGGTTGGAGCTGTAGTCACGCTCTTGACTGCTTGGACGTATCAACGTTGATGGTTATTAACTCCTCCTCTTCGGGTACCCTAGTATTGGTCCCCGACACATACACTTGTGGACTGTGGAATGAGATATGTATATAGGTTCAACAAGAAGGCAAACTTGATGATATTCCACATAATATTCAAATCAAGGCCAAAATTGTGTATTGTTATGTTGAAAGATTATGGAAACAATCTAGTTCAAGCAAAAGATAACAATGCAAATGGAATCAATGAAATGACTTCTATGTTGTGGGATATCATAGCATCATGTGAACGCAAGCATACTTGGCTAATGGCAAATGAGACAGGAGTTGATGATTTTGGATTGGTCTCAATAATGGCTTGCTTTGCATAAATAAGAAGAGTTTGATAGTGGATTAACTTTGATCAAGTATTGAAGAATGAGTCAAGAATGCATAAGTGAAGAAATACCAAGCAAAGGATAAATGATAAAGGACACAACTCATATTGGATATAAGTCAGTCTCTATGTTGGTTTGCTTGTATGGATAAAGATTTGGAAAATCACTTTGCATTGATCAAGCTAGAAGTATGAAGATAGATTGAAGTGAGTGTTAGGAGTGTCAAGCCAAAATGAATAGGATATAAGAAATCATGAATTGGCTTGACCATATTGATGTTGATTCATATATCTCAACTATGTGAATCCAACTGAAGCTTGATTGATCTCAACACTCATATCTAGAAGATACTCGAGCAAGAATCATAATATTGAAGAAATGGTTTTTCAATAGATGCTTAATATGATGTGACTTGGGTATGGCTCGATAGGGTGAAGATAGCAAGGAAAAGGCTTTAAAGGAACTAAGCGAAGGTGAAGGGCAAGCAAAGGTTTGAGGACCGAGATACCATGGCTAAGGTGAAGAAGAGAGTACTTGCATTGAGCCAAGGACCTAATCGAGCTATGAGGAGTCATATTGTGTTGAGGATCAAATCATTAGTAGAAGTGACTTAAAGCCATGAGTTGAACTCATATATATGGAAATGATTCAAGTCACATGCTCAAGGTATGTTTGCTCAATGAGAGGAGACAAAGTTGATTGCAACCCCTTATGAAGTGAATTTGAGAAGAAATGGCATATGAAGACATTGAAAACTCAAGTGGTTGAAATGGTTATATTCTCTTGATCTTAAGTATAGGTATGCCATACTATCAAGGGGGATACAATATGAATCATAGGCAAGTCTCAAGTGCTCAAACTAACCAAACCCAAGTGCTAACATGAGAGAAAACACTTAGCACAACACCTGCACTTTCTGATCTTGAGGCGTTCTTGGCTGGGCTGAATATCCCTCAAAACAAGCTTTCCGGAAAGTCCAAGATCACTAAAAATGGAGTTCGGAGTAAAAAGTTATGGCATTTTCCGTGAGGTGACCAATGCCGTTTTTCAGAGCTACGGCAGTGCCACGAATTTTCACAGTAGTGCTGCACCGCGGCAGTGCCACACTTGTACAGGTCATAATGGCTAGTTTTCTAACTGCAACGGCTAGTTTGTGTGGGGTGGCTATAAATACTCATCCCACGCCTCCTGGTGAGGCTGCTGATGCTCCAACCATTCCAAACCCTTCCCAAGCCATTTGAGAGCTCTCTCTAACCCCTCTTTTTGTGAGAGTGAGTGATTAGTGATTGATTAAGTGTTAGGGAGTAATTAAAAGCAAGCCAATCCTTGAGCACCTGTCGGGCTTTGTCAATCTTCGTTGCGCATTTGTTACTATTGGAGGTGAAGCCTCCTTGACGGCTAGGCGTCGCCCGACAACCTCCCATGCTTGTGGTGAGCTACGGGAAAGTTTGTATTACCCATTGATCTAGTGGAAACCCCTCATCTCAAGAGTTCACTCTCTTGACTTGAGAATGAGGATAAGCATTGCAAAGCCCAAGCCTTAGTGGCTCCTCAACAATGTGGACATAGGCAAGCCTTGGTGGCGAGCTGAACCGCATGATAAATCATGTGTCTTCTCACTTGTGCTTTGAATTGCATTATTTGTGATCCACTTGATCTACTTGGTTGTGCATGTTTATGACTACAGGTACTTAGTGGACTTGCCACTGGACATCTCCACGCACATCTCCAATTTTGGGTTCTAGGCGCAGCTATTGCTGAACTCTCTACGTAGGCGCGACAGTGCTGCATATTTAGTGCGGGAGTGCTGCAGTGCGGCAGTTCTACATTTTAAGCGAGGCAGTGCTGCACTTAGAATCTAACTTCTGCTACAAGTTTGTTTTAAACAGGCCTATTCACCCCCTCTAGATGACATCAAGGTCCTTTCAATTGGTATTAGAGCTAGGCTCTCAATTTTGGGCTTAACCGCCTTGAGAGATGATGTCGACAAGTGAGGAGGTATCTCTAGAACTTCTACTTTTAGATGGCTCAAATTATGCATCTTGGTCCGCTAGTGTGCTTGCTATTTTTAGGGACATAGGTCCTCATATCGAGCGGATTGTAGATGTGAGCATTTCACCTCCTAGTGTTGAATTAGCCAACTTATCTAAAGAGGAAATGAAATGCTTACAACACAATGCTCAAGCTACTAATGTCTTATTTAGTGCTTTGAGTGAAGATATTTTTATGCCATCATATTTGGAGATGGTGAACCGCTTGATGATGCTCATCTTTTATTTGGACCACGCTCAAAAAAAGATATGACAAGTCCAAATGTGATGAGAAGTTGCTCTCATTGGAGGAACCACTTGAGGAGTGCTCAACTTCATCGACAAATGAAGTGCCTCAAGTGATTCTCCCAAATGGTCAAAGTGATCATGCCACATCCACTCTCTCACCAACATATGTGAATGGTAATGAAATGGCTAAAGAAGCTTGTGATCGGTGGAGGCCAAATAATGAATCCACCTCTCTCAACTCTCTATGCCACCTCTTATGTTGGTCTCATGGCAAAGAAAGAGAAAAATGTGGCAAGTGAGAGTGAGAGTGAAAGTGAAAGTAAAAGTGAAAGTGAGAGTGAGAGTGAGAGTGAAGATGAAAGTGATCCCGATGATGAGTTCAATCAACACTTGGCACGTCTAAGCAAGAAAGACAAGTTGATGGTGCTCGAGCTCATAGAGAAAATTCAAGAGCAAGAAGAAACACTTCACGACCACGAAGAGTTTCTCATCAACAAGATCAAATGCTTGGAGAAGTTGACCAAAAACCATGAAAATCTTAAGCGCTCTCATGCTAGTTTGGTCGAAATGTATGAAAACTTGTCAATTGAGCAAACTCATACTATTAACTCTCTATCTTGTGTTGCTAAATTAGAAGATGAGAATTATATGCTCAAGGACAAGGTGGAAAGGCTCACTAGCAAGAATGAGATCTTACAAGAAGATCATGATGAGCTCTTGTGCTCTCATGAGAAGCTTATTGATTCTCATCTCATGCTAGGAATAGCTCATGAGGTTGTGGTAACATCGGTAAAATCATACCAACCTCACACTCACAAGTGCACATGTACACAAGTTTCATCTATTTTATCATGTGCTAACAATTGTTGCTCTCAAGCAAGCCAACCTTCCATTGAGCATGTACTTGTAGAGACTTGTGATGATTCCATTATAAAAGAAAATGAAGAGCTCAAGGAAGAGGTTGAGAGGCTAAAAAGGGACTTGATTCAACTAAAGGGAAAGTGCAATGCTCAACCTTCTCAAGATAACCGTGAATATATGGTGAAGAAGCTTGAGAAGGGATCAACCACAGCATGCATCAAGCCCCATCAAGAGGGTCACAAGTCCAATAGTGGCAAAGTCAAGGGGAAAATTGAAGAAGTGCAATCTGTCCAAAATGCAGTAGCTCCGCTCAAGGTTGTAGAGGTTTCAGGATGCGATAGTGTCGCATCCCAGTGTGGTAGTGCCACACCTAGGCGGAATAGCAAAGCCCCCAAGGCCACCAAGGTGCAACTTTCAACCAAAGAAGACTCATCACTTGCTTTAGGTACAAGAAAGAGGGTCACCATGTAAGAGATTGCTCCTTGAAGAAAGAAAACAAAGGTATGAGCAATATTCAAGAGAAGAAGAAGATGGCTCATGTCAAGTGCCTCAAGTGTTCCAACATGGGACACAATGCCTCTATGTGTCCCAACAAGGTTGATGACCAAGCCACACTTCCAAAGAAGAAGACATGAAGAAACAAGAGAAAGTGTTATGGTTGCAAGGAGAAGGGATATGAAATTGGCTCATGTCCTAACAAGAAAAGTGAAAGCCTTGTGTCATCAAGAAAGAGGCTGATTAGCAACGTAGCAAACAAGAAGCAAGATAAGAAGATGTCTTACAAGATCAAGCGCCGAATTTGTTACACTTGTCGAGACAAAGGACATCTAAGTATGGATTGTCCCATGGATAACACTCCTAAGCTCAACTCCTCAATTACTTTAAATTTGCTTAGGAGGCCCAAAAATGACACTTGTGCTAGAAAGGTGATTGGTTCACCACGTGCTAGTACAAAGGCCATTTGGGTGCCTAAGTCTCTTGTGACTAACCTTGATGGACCCAATATAGTTTGGGTACCAAGTTGTGCTTGATGAGTGCTGTAGGTACTTAAAGGTGATATGACGCTTTGGGGTGCTTGAGCAAGTTTATTGAAAATATCATCTTAAGCTATCAATCTTATTCATATTATCTATATTCTAAAGATTGACCCAAGAACAAACTGATGGATATATTTCTAACTTCATACTCACCTCGGTAACTAGTACTTAACCCTTGCTTGTTAGCCACTTGACTTTTGTAGTCTCTAGTAGTTCACAAACAGGTGTATGTTTGTGAATTCTTAGAAGTGGCTAGAGCACTTCAAGTTTAAATGAATCTTTTGCCATATGATGCTTTTAATGGCTCTCTAGTAGAGCAAGATCTTATTCATGTTGTAGGTATAAGGAACCATCTTGTGAGGCAATCAAGAAAATGACCATCGGTGATATAAGACCACAAGAAGTAGTCAGGCTACAGAGGTGGAGGCTCCTCATGTCACAGCTGATCTGCAACCTGCTGCTAAAATATGAGCAGCACTGCTGCTCACACAAGGAGCAGTGCTACGCAGAGGAGCAGCACTGCTGCACCCATGCAAGCAGCAGCAGCAGCAGCTGACATCAGTCCAATTCATGGACAAAACCTACAACCCATCTTTGAGCAAGAAGAAGATGAAACTCATGATGGAAGTGATTCATTTCTATGTGATGAATATGGAAGGTCAACTCAAGACCAATCTCTAGTGCCACAACCAAGAGCTCACCAAAACATTGAAAAGGAGTGGTAATCTCTAAAATCACAAGTGCATGTTATTTTCAAATTTTACTCCTTTGTGTCTTGTGTAGCCACTTAGAAAAATAAAGCACTTGAGGATATACATTGGTTGTTGGTCATTTTGAAAGAAAAGTATGATTGGAATTGAATTGATCTTCGACACCAAGCAACATAGATGACTTGAGTTTCCTTTGTGGACTTCAAACCAATAATTTCAAGATGAAGAAAGTTTATGTTCATCCATGCATACTATTAGTTGGTTTGAGGGATTCAGAAACTTGGTTCACATTGGAGGATACAAGTAAATTTCAAGAAAGCAAAGAATAAAGAATCAAGCTCAAGTAAACTAAAGGCACTTATCCCTCACAATTCAAAAAGCCTCTACCTGATGGAATCTTAACAGATGGTAGATTGCCAAATTCTCATTCTCATGTTATGGCCATCTACATGCTCTAACGATTTCTCAATAAATGAGAATGTGTTTCTCAAATATAGTGTGCTATCATATGAAGGCTATCAATCCAAAACATTGTGATGTATTCTCTTTAGTTAATTTGGATTTGATTCATCTATTTTAGCCACTCACCATAATATGGCTTAAATCTACTGTCGGTGCAGAAAATAACCAACACGTAAATATTTGTAGTTTTGCCATACATTGTGATTGAATGTGGCCTAGCACTCAATGACACAGGGTTTATACTGGTTCAGGCAACGTGCCCTACGTCCAGTTTGAGTCAGTCGATGACTTTATTCCTGAGCCTAGGTGCTCGAAGTTTGTTGTGGGGTTACAAACGAGTGGGAGAAAGACGGGGGGTGCAAGAGATCCGGTCGGACTCCGGACCGAAGGGTTGAAAGTGACGGGAGCTCCTACATGCGCTAAGTATTCGAGCATGTGCTCTATGTAGCTTTAGAGTGTCTAAAGCTAGCAGTGGGTGAATCGATCGTTTGTTGTTTGGATCCTCAGAGAGTCATTGGAGTTGTCGTGAAATTGATCCTCTGTCTTGGGAGAGAGCGCATCCCCTTTTATAGATGAAGGGGACGGCCTTACAAGTGAGAGAGAGAGTATGTCTACTAAGTCTTGTTGCCCACGCCGTCGGGTATAAGATGATTGTAGGCGCCCACAACACTGTTTATGCCAGACGCATGTGGGGGGTTTTACTGTGTTCACCACGTATGGCAAATAATGGTGCCCACAACACTATTGATGCCCAGAGGCATGTGGGGGGTTTTTACTGTGTTCGCCTGGTATGGGAATTGATGGCGCCCATAACACTGTAGGGCAAAACATCGGCGTCCACAACACTGCTTGGGTTCTGACATGCCTGGAAGGTTGCAGGGCACCCTTCTAACACGTCCTATCGGTATTGTCCTGCAGGTGTACAGGGTACGGTCCTTGGTATTGCGGTTTGACTTGAGCGCCCTACCTTACATGGTTCGTCCATTTCCTAGGTCCTTACCGAGCGGGCGTCCCTGGTTGGTTGGTCTCAGTCGGGTCCGGCTACGCTAGTCAGAGAAGAGCTGTAGGCAGAGGTTCGGTGCGTCCCCGGTCGGAGACGCGGGTCGGAGTCGGAAGCGGCGTTGGCCAGGCTTTTTGGTCGAAGAAGCAGGTTAGAGTCGGAAGCGGGCGTCGTTCCTCCTTGGACAGGCCTTCCAGTTGGAGAGGCGGGCTGGAGTCAGAAACGAGGCCTTCCGATCGGAGAGGCAGGCCAGAATCGGAAGTGAGCGTCGTTCCTTCCTGGCTAGGCCTTCCGGTCAGAGAGGCGGGCCAGAGTCGGAAGCAGGCGTCGTTCCTCCTTGGCTAGGCCTTCTAGTCGGAGATTGGATCACCCTTCTGGCCTGTCATTAGGTTTTTGGGCCGGCCCAGGAGTTGCGCGTCATTCGCAACGTCGTCTACTGGGCTGAGCCTTTGCTGGGAAGCAGGTCCATGAGGGACCCTAGGTTTATGAACCCGACAGGAGCCCCCGAGCCCTCGGGCAATTCAGGTAGAATCGTCTGGGTTTTTTTTGTCTTGACAGCGGGTGCGCGCGAGCGCACCCGCGGGTGTAGCCCCGAGCCCCTAGGTGATTCGGGTAGAATCGTCTGGGGGGTTTTTCGTGTTGCCAGCGGGAGAATTTTTTGTTTCGACAGCGGGTGCGCGCGAGTGCACCCGCGGGTGTAGCCCCCGAGCCCCGGGGGGATTCGGGAAGAATCACCCGAGGGGTTTTATCAGCGGGCGTGTGCGTGTGCACCTTGGTGGGCGTAGCCTCCTCCTTATAGTTTCTAACCCATCGTTTCTAGGAGTGCTATCCCAGGCGTTTGGTCATGATCGAGGGATTGGGCGAGATGGAGTCATGGATCCTAAGGGATCGGGTGAGATGGAGTTGCAGATGGATCGGGCGAGGCGAAGTCATGGACCCAGGCATCGGGCGTAGCCGAGGGACAACTGAGGGATCGGGTGAGATGGACTCGTGGACCCAGGCGTCGGGTGCTGCCGAGGGACAGCCGAGGGATTGGGCGAGACAGACTCTTGGACCCAGGCGTCGGGCGCAGCCGAGGGATCGGGCAAGATGGAGTCGTGGACCTAGGCATCGGGCATAGCCAAGGGATCGAGCGAGACGGAGTCGTGGACCCAAACATTGGGCATAGCCAAGGGACAACCGAGGGATCAGGCGAGACGGACTCACAGGCCTAGGCATCGGGCGCAGTCGAGGGATTGGGCAAGACGGAGTCACGGACCCAGGCGTCGGGTGCAGCCAAGGGACAGCCGAGGGATCGGGCGAGATAGACTCGCGGACCCAGGCATCGGGCACAGCCAAGGGATTGGGCGAGGTGGAGTCTTGGACCTAGGCGTCGGGCGCACCGAGGGATCGGGCAAGTCGGAGTCACAGATCCAGACGTCGGGCGTGCCGAGGGATCGGGCGAGTTGGAGTCATGGATCCAGGCACCGGGCGCACCGAGGGATCGGGCGAGTCAGAGTCGTGGATCCAGGCGCAGCCGAGGTCATGCCGAGGTGTTGGGCATCCTGAGCCCTGAGCCCCATTGGGCTCGGAAGGGGTTGGTTGAGTTTCGTGCATTACCCCATCCGCGGTTTTCGCAACCGGAGGGGCTGAGCTAAAGTCACTTGCCTTGATGGCTCGAGTGACGCGCTCGGTGAGCTTGCTAACGGGCACGTTCGAGTGAAATCTGGGTCCATCGTTCGTGATGGGGTCGACATAGCCCTCATGTGGTATTCCACTGCTCCTTAACCCACGTCCCGGTAGATGCCTGGGTCATTCTAGAGACCGACCCGGGTGGCCCACTGGCCTCCCCTCGATGGAGATTCTATGGGCATGGCTCGAGGTTAGGATCGAACAAGAAGGTTGAGATGCATTTAACTACATATGCGATGCTCCGGATGAATGGGATGAATGAATGACTTGTATGGATGAATGTGTGAATGCGTGTATGATTGTATGAATGACAGCAGATGAATGAATGATCATATAAAGAAATAGTGGGGGTTTGGTAATGTTACCTTGATGACTCAAGTGATGGGGTTTGTGGAGCTCCTATCGGATATGTTCGACCCGGATCCACACTCGTCGTTCATGACAGAGTTGGCATGGCCCACATGGGGCGTCCCTCTACTCCTTACCCATCTCCTAGGCCGAGCTCCCATTGTTGGGCCCTTCTAGGTCTTGCTTGGGAAGACGGAGGGCCTCTTGCATGTGGTTGCACCTTGTTTCCCACGCCTAGCGTGCGGTAGTGGTGGGCCATGCCCAGGCCACGTCCTGTCTGACCAGGCACCGTCTCATTGGGAGGGGCACATCCCATCAGTCAGGGCGCGTCCTGCCGCATCCCATTCGCATTGAATGGGGGAAGAGAGAGGGTCTTTCACCCCAATCCCTCGCCTTTCCCCAACTATTGAGCCTTCTCCTTAAATAGGCGAAGGGAGAGGGCTTTCGTCTCGTTCCTTCGCCTATTCCCCATCTACCGCCTCTTCTCCTTCCTCCTAATCGCCAAGAGCGTTTGAGTGCCGCGATGGTTCCTAGGAGAAAAAGGGTAGAGCGAGGAAGAGGAGAAACTCACAGATCCATTCATGAATCTGGAGCACAATGTCGAGCTGGAGGTCATCCGTTGTGAGTGAGTTGGTGTTGGCCGCCTTCGCCGAGAAGGGGGTGCCATCGCCGAAGGAGGTGGCACACTGGAGGGCTCCTGTGGAGGAGGATTTCCCACGACCTTGGGCTGGCGAGGTTGTCTCCTTCCTCGCCTTCCATGAGCACGGGTTAGGATACCCCACGCACTGGTTCCTGCGTGGGCTCCTTAATGAGTGGGGCCTGGAGCTACAGCACCTCAACCCGACTGGGGTGCTGCATATCGCTGGCTTCATCACCATGTGCGAGGCCTTCCTTGGGATGGAGCCGCATGTGGACTTCTTCTGGCGGATCTTCTCTGGGCAAGATTTGTCAGAGGGGAAGCCGCTCAGGATCGCGCCGGTGGGGTGATTCGTGCTGCAGAAGAAACCGAGCGCGTCGGGTGCCTACCCCGCGTACTCCCCCTACGACTCCAACTAGGGGTGACATGGGGAGTGGTTCTACATCAGGAACCCGATGGAGGTGCCATTCCCGCCATTCACCGGTAGAAGGCCAGAGAGGCTGGACAGCTGGTCGTGGGGCCCTTCCAGCCGATAGAACAAGCTGGAGGTTATTGGAGCAGAGCTCCAGAAGCTAGTGCAGCAGGGCCTCGATGGGCTGCGGGTGTTCCACACCTTCTTCCGCCATAGGGTCGCCCCGTTGGCTGTGAGGACGTGGCTGATGTGGATGTACACCGGCCCAATGGACCCCGACTGTGTGTCACCGGAGGACTTGGCGAAGGACGAAGTCTGGGGCCAACTCGACTGGGTGCTGTGACTGAGGCCCAAAGAGTCCCTCGATGGAAAGCCCGGAGCTCTTCACGCTTAGAAGCTATCCAACCCGGTACATCCTCCTCTCCTTATTTCATGTCCCTTTCGATCTTGGTCTCCTGTAATCTTGATTTTGAGTCATCCATTCCGTAGGGACTCGAACGTTACAAGTCCTGGCCTCATCTTCCGAAGGGGCCAGAGGGCGTGGCTCGGCAAGCCGCCCTGAAGGAGGCGGCGGATGCCAAGAAGAAGAAGAAGAAGAGAGCTGAGAAGGCTCGGAGGAAGCACCAAAAGGAGTAGGATATCGCCCGGCGTGTGCGTGCCGGGGAGAATAGGAGTGATGTTGAGGCGGAGCTCGAGTTAGAGGAGCCCACGGAGGTGGGGGGTGATGTGAGCTCCTCCGAGGATGGTGGAAGCTGGGACGCTGATGCAACCTCAGCGGTGCATCGCACGCCTGCTGCCACGTCTATCGGCGGTGGGCATGAGGCGGAGAGGAGCGGCGACGTTCCCGCACCAAGGAAGCGCGCCGCGAGCTCGGACGCCATCGGCGAGCGGGAGGCGAAGCGGACGCGGTCCGCGCTCTTCGGAGGCATCGCCAGCCTTGTCCCCACCTGCTCCGGGCGCAGCGGGGCAGGCTAGGCGGTCGGAGGAGCGGGCTCGCACTCGCGCGTCGTCGGGGCAGCGCCAGCGCGTGACCCACAACGGGGGGATGCCCCGCCAGCTGCTTCGGTCAGCGCACCCCGAACCAGAGGTCACGGTGATTCGTGGACCAATCGGTAGCTGGCCGGATCGACTCCCCCCCTCGGTGGAAGTGAGGGGGCATGGGTCGCAACCCACGAGTGGTCCCCGTCCGGCGGGCCCGTTGTAGGTGGGTTGGGGCTTTAGAGCCCTACCGCTTGCGTCCCGGTATGTATTCTTTGTTTCTTTTTGATCTCATAGTTGAGTTTTTGGAGTGCGACTGACCTATTCCTTTTGACAGGGGCCAAATGCTGATGGGGTTGAGCATCGCCTTGGCTGCCGTGCAGGTGGAGTGGACACCCAGCCTGCATCGAGCCACGACGAGCGGCGAGGAGAGCAGGGCGGTGGCGGTGTGTCCTTCCCCTTCGAGGGTGGTGCCTTCCCAGCCGGTTGCAAGTGCAGTGGCAGTGGAGGTGATGGTGGCGATCCCAGCGACGACAGAGGCTGGGTTGGAGGTGACCCTAGCAATCCCTCCCCCACCAGCTGTGGCGGAAGAGGAGAGGGAGACTGGGCTCCCTGTCTCGCCGGGCGGAGGGCCACACGGCTTACCCTCCCGGTCAGAGCCGGAGGTGTCGAGGGGGGGGATGTGGCCAGGCTGGAGGCGGAGCGTCCACCGGCGGGCTGTGAAATCGAGGTAGTGGAGGTCTCCTCCGACGGCGAAGTAGGTGATAGGGTGGAGCCGTCGGCGTAGTCGTAGGGGCTGGTGGTGGTCCAATCGTCGGCTGGGCCTTCTAGCGGGTTGGGGGCGACCGACCTGGTGTGGCCCTGCCCTGAGGACCCAAGGAAGGTTTGGTTCATCCTTCAGGATGAGTAGGAGGATCAGCTCTAGGACATGCTTGGGGGGAAATGACTTGCGATGGAGTCCGGTCGGAGAGGTGGGCCAGAGTCAGAAGCAGGCGTCGTTCCTCCTTGGCCAGGCCTTTCGGTCGGAGATTGGATCGCCCTTCTGGCCTGTCGTTAGGTTTTTGGGCTGGCCCAGGAGTTGCGCGTCGTTCGCAACGTCGTCTGCTGGGCCGAGCCTTTGTTGGGAAGCAGGTCCATGAGGGACCCCGGGTTTATAAACCCGACATCTACCCTTTGTACTTAATTGACCAATCATGCACATTCAAATTCCCATTCCACTCAAAAGAGTGTGCAAGAGGCATCAAGGGAGATTTAGTCCATGTTATGAGGTTTCTCTATTTTAGCAAGCATTTATCTTTCACACATAAAAGGTTACTAAATGAGAAACTAGTACTTGTGTTGCTAATGCTCTCTTTTGTTGAGCTTATTTATAGAAAATCAAGAAGAGGTTGTGCTTATTGAACTGAATAAATCACAAGTCTAATGGTTATTCTTCATCTAAAGTAAGATGAGGTTGCTTGAGGCCAAAGAGACAAAATTCTCAGTTTGGATAAAATCAAGTTTGAGGTTGAGTTGGATAAGCTATATTAGAAGAATTCACAAGACTACAGGTATTGATAAGGTGACTGAATGAAAATGACATCTTGTGAGTATTCTCAACTAAATTCACCTCAAGATTGGACAAGAAGAAGAAAAGAATTAGGAATTATCAAATTTGTCCAGAAAATTAGGAATCTGAGATGGCTGCCTTCAAGCATGGATTTGGAAGTTCAAATACTGATGAATTGGCCTGAAACTTTTGTGAGCATGTTATACACATATTGTACTTGTTGTTGTACAATTCACATGAAGATTGGCTTAGAAGACTAGCAGTTTTGAGTTGAATTCTGTCAGCTTGAGCACTGCAGTTTTAGACCTTAGCAGTTTTGGTAAAAAATTGATTTGACTGACCAAATGGAGTCCAAATGAGCTAAAACTTTCACAGCAGTTAGAAGATTCACGGGTGCACATCTCTACCAAATTTCATACATATTGGACTAGTGGTCTAAGAGATGAATTTTTCTCCAAGGAAGACAGAATCTGAAAACTCACTATATGGAATTGGATTGCATTGAAACAATAAGATTAAGTTGGCTCTCAAGATGGGTCATGAAGAATCAATAAAATTGAGTAGCATCAGTTTGGTCTAAAGGAGTTACAATCAAATAACAAGCAGCAGCAAGTAGTTGCAACTAGTTGAAACTTAAAGAAATCAGTTATAGGCTTTCAGAAACAGTAGCTGGAATCAATTGAAACTAGATGAAACCAGTTGACTTCAGAAGCTACAAGTAGCATCAATGAGTTATAATAGTTGGAACTAGAAGAAATCAGTTGCAGGCTTTCAGAAACAACAACTGAGATAAATTGAAACTAGTTGACTTCAGCAGTTACAAGTAGCAGCAATGAGTTATAATTAGTTGGAATTATTTGAAATCAATTGGAAGCAACTACAACCAGCTGAAACTAATTGGACTACAAGCAACCTGAAGGAGTTTGAAACCAGTTGGAATCTAGTGAAGACTTCCCTCTTGACCTTATGTTAATCATGTGCATAAGTGTACTCTGTGTACTGTTTTATGCATAAATTGAGGGAGAGTTTAGCATATATCTTGTCAGACTAGTGGCTTCTTTCAAGTTCATATTGAATAGTCTTACACATTGAAGAAAGAAGAACATCTAAGGAGGATGGATGGTTCCAATAGAATCTTTGGATGCTTCACAATTATTCTAGGAGATCTTGGTCTTTATAAACCAAGTGCTCCTGACTTAGTGTCAGATGCCCAATCCTTTAGTGGAACAGAATTTGAATGAGTTGGAGAAAATAATTGAAGAAGTGGAGTTTCATTGTTAATTCTCTACTCTAGAGATCATCAAGTGCACATGGATCCATCCCGTTGATCACCAAAGACCTTGCCAACAAAGAGTGGTAACTCCTAGTTCGTATATTTCATAAATTTTACCTTTTGCTCTCTGTGAGAGTTGCATTAGGTAAAGAAAGAACTAGGAACCTAATATCGATCTTGGATGACCATAAGAGCTCTAATTCACCATGAGTCATCAAGTAATAACTATGGCCATTCAAATCATTGAAGTCTCATTTATGATGGTCATGACAATCAAAATTTGTGTGGTGATCTATCTACCTTGGTGATGGTATGTTTCCTTTGGCACAATTTCAATTATTGCAAGATTATTATGCCTTGACCAAGATATAGGATGAACTCCTCTAGACTCTTAAACCGATTCAAGTGCATTCACAAGTAATTCAAATACTTGATGCGCATATTAAGGGGGCCCATTCTATGTCTTGTGTCTTTTGAGACTACCATTTTCTTCTAGTGAATCTGTATAGTCTCTCGGTGAGAATAAGTTTCTCATAGGTATGCTACATTGACTCAATCCAAATTGGTAAAGTTATCTCTCATATTCATTTGGATTGCATTTTTATCTCTTAAGTAGCTACTCTCCGTAATATAGCTTAAATTTCTTGTTTGGACTTAATTGACCAAAAGTGCATATGTTCTTGCCTTCCACATATATATGTATGCACTATCAAAAGGGGGAATTTAATCTATGTTATGAGGTTTTGCAATTAGTGACCCACTTGCCTTCCACATCCAAAATGATCACTAGTTGTGAAACTATAGCTTGTGCAATTTAATGCCATCTCTTATCTTTATGAGCATTCCCTATGTGATATTATGAGATACAAGAATCCATTCCAATTGACATCAACTTGTGAAGACTCTTTCAATTGGTGTTAAAATTGTGAAGATCATATTTCAATTGGTATTGGTGGATAATCTCTCAATTTGGTATATCAAGAAATATGTCTTCAATTGGTATCTCAAAATAGCAACAAGAGCTAGTAATGGACTTTCAATTGAAATCAAGCACAAGTTTATGATATCTCCTATAATCAAGAGAGATGGGAACAAATGAAGTCTTTTTACATTGTGCCAAGCCCATCAAAGCACTAAATTCAAAATTTCATGATCATGGTGGAGATTATGAGGCTTAGAACAAAATATATCGCTCCATGAACTCTTATACTACCTTTGTACATCTAGGCCCTTACATGCTAGTGTGTGCATGTGTATAAAATATTTTGAGTCACACCATGAGTTTGTTCTTGTGGTGACGATTAGAGAATTCTCTAGATATTTGGTTGATACCTCTTGTGATGATGGAATGAGTTAGTCTCATGTTAAAAGTGTCATCTAAGTGAGGTATGAGCCAAATATTCTAACTTCTTAAGAATCTTGACTTAAATTGTTGTATATTTTGTTTGGTAGAAAACTCAGGAGAGAAATCCTATATGCTAAACTTTTACCTACCTCTTGCCCTTACTTGTCTACCATTATTTCTTCTTTTTGGTGGAGAGATCCTTTTTGGAGATTAATGCCAAAGGGGGAGAAATATTGGGAGAGAGTGTAAGGGGAGGAGAGATTGATATACGGATTTAAAGGGGTAAAAGAGAGGCATATAAGATTTTTCATTTTTATTGTGTGGTGTGTGCAAGGATAGTTTAAACTGATTCTCTTGATAAGGACCATTTGTGCTAGTGTGATGTTCATGCCTTGAATGGTGGATTGTTTATTTTCTCTGACTACAATTTGTGCGGCAGTGCCGCGCTCACTCATGGAAGTGTCGTACATGACAGCTTCAAAAACTTCTTGAGTGCATGACCTGTCATGAGCATCATGTTTATCATGATGACACCTTGCACCCCACGGATGCTAAGATATAGGAGAGTTCCCACACTTCATCTTAAATATGTGCATCTGGCATTTGAGGCTAAAAATTTAAAACTCCATTCTATGCACATATTTAAGAGGAGCTCACTGTATCATAGGATTTAAAATCTTATCATCAGCCTTTGAACCACAGCTCTATCCATCTTGTTTTTATAACAATTTAACACCGGAGATCGGGGGATTGGTGACGGAATAACTGAATAAGTGAGTTCAGATAATAGGTGGCACTATGGTTGGACTTGCACATCAGCACATGGGATTTTAGGATCCAGTCATCCAGATTTCTAGAATCCAGATTCAGGATAATAAAAATCTCTGCTTTGATTTCTTGGAATATGATTGTAGATTATAGGAATTTGAAATCTTATTTCCCAATATGCCCCCAACATTCAGCCTGTTCGTTTCGGCTGAAACGATCGTGGATTATAAGCTAGAAGTACTGCTGGCTGGTTTGGTGTGAGAGAAAAATACTGTTCCAGCTTATAATCCACAATCGTATAAGCCGAAACGAACAGGCTGATTGTCTTTCATATCATGCACTTGTACATGATATAGTCATACATGCATACTGACCACCCTCTGTCCGTCCAAAATACACCCTATGTCCGTTTGGATCCACAGGAGATTTTAGGAATCTAGATTATAGGCAAAGTTTTTTTTTTAAAATCTGGATGCTAGATTAGCATGCATATGAGTGTAAGTGCGGCAATAAGGTAGAAGTACAAAGCTAAGTGAAAGGGAGCAGAAAGAAATAGTTTCGGAGAAAGCTTGTCTCAACCCTCAAGGCTATTCGGCATGTTCGCTGGTTGGTTTTTGGGTTGATAAGTCCGACTAATGCTAGTTTGTCATGAGAGAAAAATGCTGTTGGCTGACTGATAAGTCCTGCTGAAACCAACAAGTGAACAGGCTGATTCATGGATTCTGTAGTGCTGCTGTTGAGGGTGGCAGACTGACAGAGCGAGCAGTATTCCGTGGTGTTGGAGGTGAAGCTGGAGGAGGCCGCGAGGAATGACTACCTTTTTTTTTTGTCAGTGTAGGTGTACAAGTCCTGGTAGCTTTGGCCATGCTTATCTTACGAGTCGTACTATTTCAGCGAACGAACAGTATTTTTTTCTCACAACAAATCAGTGAATAATACGTTCAGCAATGATTTTTTAGCAAAGCGAACATGGCCTTTGAAATTTAGTTTTTATTAATCTTTTGGGATCATACAATAGATATTTGGTGGTTTTAAAAGGTTCCTAATTTCAATAGTATATTTCGATTAAAGTTAAAATCAAGTTCTTATCAATTAGGATAGAACAAAACTACCAGTAAATAGTCCTTAAACAAGTTCTTATCAATTAGGATACAACAAAACTACCAGTAAATAGGCCTTAAACGCTTTGTAATGTATGCTTGTCCAGATGTTGGCTATGGCAGTAAAAGATGGTAAAGAAATATGAAACCGAATCACTGTACTGGGAAGAATATCTATTTGTTCCATGAAATAGCTAACCATAAAACACGTACTATTTAATATTTTCATGTCTGAGATGAGCCACTGTACTTTCTAGAGCTTGAATGATGTAATAAATTATCAGAGCTGTAATCATCTTAATATGACCATTGCCATACCTTTGCCAACTATAGCCATGAGCACAGTGGTGGATGCTCCTTGCGTGCATTTTAACAAACACATGTAGCCATGTAGGGCGTTTCAGACTTTCAGTTGAATGTTCTGGTAGTGAGGTAGTTGACTGAGATGAGGTACCTAGTGTGCAGGTGAGCCTGTTCTGCAGGCCGTAAACGATCGTGGATTATTTACTGCTAGCTGGTTTAGTGTGAGACAAAAATATTGTTTCAGCTTATAATCCACGATCGTATACCAGCAAACGAACAGGCCTAGGATTAAAATACTCTCTCAAAGAATGTTCTGGTAGTTATGTTATTGACCTGTCAGTTGACCTTGCTGAACGTTGCACTGGATCACTAACGGACGTGGAACCAGGTCTCCGAGGGCAGCCTTCTCCAGCCTGCGCTAGATGGGCAGGATGGGCAGTGCGATGATGGGGGAGGCCGCATGAGTTTGGGGCCGGGGGGACGCGGGATTGGGACGAAAATTCCGAAAACGTTATTTGTCGGTACAGAAAGTGACCAACTAGTGAATATTTGTAGTTTTGTTGTACGTTATGATCGGAGGTGGCCTAGCACTCAATGACACAGGATTTATATTGGTTCAGGCAACGTGCCCTACGTCCAGTCTGGGTCGGTCGGTGACTTTATTCATGAGCCTAGGTGCTCGAAGTCTGTAGTGGGGTTACAAACGGGAAGGAGAAAGATGGGGGTGTACGAGAGGCCCGGTCGGGTCCGACCGGAAGGGCCAAGAGCGGCCGGAGCTCCGCTATGAACTAGGAGTCTAAGCGTATGCTTGAGGGGTTGTGAGCTATCGATCTAGTGAATCTGAACTTAAAGAAGTCGACCTCCTCCGTTGGAGGGAGCGCATCCCCTTTTATAGATGAAGGGGATGGCTTTACAAGTGAGAGGGAGAGAGTACGGATGTTACTAAGTCTTATTGCCCACGCCGATGAGGACAGTGGTGATGGTAGACGCCCACAATACTGTTGATGTCACTGTAGAATGTCAGGTGTACAGGGGAGTTTGCGTTGTCTTC
The DNA here is from genome assembly GCA_904845875.1 of Miscanthus lutarioriparius. NCBI lineage: Eukaryota > Viridiplantae > Streptophyta > Magnoliopsida > Poales > Poaceae > Miscanthus > Miscanthus lutarioriparius. The sequence goes on from CAJGYO010000016.1 coordinate 60,997,426, forward strand.
TTTATGAAGGGTAGATGTCGGTACCTGCAAAATACTATCGGTATGTGAAGAGCCCTACCATGTGTACCAGGTATGGTAAATTCTGGCGCCCACTATCGATGCCCAGAGGCATGTGGGGGGCTTTTTGCCGTACGAGAGTCCAACGGCGCCTACAATACTGTAGACACAAATGTCGGCGCCTACAAAACTGTTTGTGTTAGGGCGGTCGTGGAGCACTGTTCCCGCAGGCGTACAAGGTATGGTCCTGGTATCGTGGTTTGACTTTGTGTGCTGCCTTCTCTATTCGCCCCTGGTCCCTTCCGAGCGGGCGTCCCCGGTCGGATGGCCCCAGTCGGCCCTGGCCGCGCCAGTCGGAGAAGAGCGGTAAGCAGGCTTCCTATAGGGTCCCCGGTCGGAAACGCGGGGTCGGAGTAGGAAGCAGCGTTTTGGGCCAGGCCTTTCCGATCGAAGAGACCGCCCGGAGGCGGCTGGTGTCTGAAGCGAGTGCTCCGGTCGGAGAGGTGGGCCGAAGAAATTGACGAGTGGGTGCTTGTTCTTTTGGGTAGACCTTTCGGTCGGCGACCGGACTGTCCTTCCGGCCCGTTGTGTTTTAGACTCTTGGGCCGACCCATGAACTACATGTTGTTTTCTTGGGCCGAGCCCTGGTGTTGAAGCCGGCCCCTGAGGGACCCCGGGTTTACGAACCCGACACTATTTCATCTGCCTCGTCAGAAGCAAGCCACGTGGCCAAATGACTTGCGAGGTAGTCTGGTACTACCTACAGGGCATGTTCGCTTGCTGGCTTATTAGCTAGAATGTACATTATGTTTCTCTCATAATAAAACAGCTTCAGCTGGCTTTAATACCAGCCAAACAGCTCATAAATCTCGTTTTTCGAGGTAAGATTAGTGTAGGTGTAAAATTACATATTTACCCTTCCTCCATCATTGTCTCCACGTGTGGAAACTGAAAATAATCATTGTATTTTAGAATGTTCTTCCCATGGATAGATAAAGTGGTGGTATTTTAATAGGTGGATCCTATTAAAAAATTGATCTCATGTCTATAATTATATTATTTTTAAGATAAGATTTGAAATACATGATTATATTCTTTCTTTTTGGATGGAGGGAGCAGAGGTTTCAACTCGTAGAAGATTGGCATATGAAAGGAAAGATTAAAAAACCACCGTTTCCTCAAGGCGCGTAGGTGCGCTGCCGGCAGAAGGCGCAGACGGGAGGAAAGGAAAGATTCAAAAAACCAATGGGAGGAGCAGAAGGCGCAGACGGGACACAGGAGTCACGGAGATGGCATCATGGCGATGTCCGATGTGTCTTTTTCTTTCTTTTTTTTGGAGGGGAATGTCCGATGTGTCTATGCGATAGGGAGCCGAACGGGGGAAAAGATTGGGCTGACTGGGCCTCTGTTGGGAGCGAGAGCGCCTGGAGATACTTGTTTTGGGCTGAATAAGAAAGAAATCGGGAGATGAATAATAAATGCAAACAAATATTCTCACCACCAAATTGTTAATGTGATTTTGGTTATGAAAAAAAGTATTTTATTTCAACCTAGTTCAACCAATAATTCAACCAATCAAACTGTGAAATTAGATTTTTGAGCCATTTGTTATTGAGCCCCAACTTTTTCTTATGAGAACCTACGCCACAAACTTGACTTTTAGGTGAAGCATTTTCTTTACCTTTGAGAAATTAGTGTTTCTTGTTAAAGGCTAGTTTTGCCTTCTCACACTTTTAGGTGAAGCATTGTCAAACATTAACTCAAGAAATGTCTTACCTTGAGAAGCTCCAGAGATGATAAGCTATTTTTTATACAAGGTTGAAACCACGTAGAGGTTTCTCCGGTTCCTAGGTTAAGCCAGTTGCAAAGCGGCCTTGCCAAGCCGTCAAGATTAATAATGGCCTCTAGGCTGTACACAGTGCAATATTCGATGAGGATATGATGGAGAAAAATAAAAAAGTCTCCATTAAATCATTTGTGATCAATGGACTGGTCATTGACACGCCAGCCACTAACTCCTTCTCGATTTTAATTAAAGATTAGAATTATAGATTTTTATGGATCTTCGATGGAAGTCAAGGAATTGATATCTAATTGTACTAACATATTGATATTATGAAAATTAAAGTTTTATTTACAAGCAAGTATTTCTACGCTTTTGCAACATTCCAAAAAATATATCAAGATTGTATTTTTAACTTGATACAAGTTTAATAGGATATTATCATATAATTGCCAGCATTAGTTTATACCAGTAAACGCGTCTATACATTGCAACAAATTAAGGGCTAGTTTGGTTATGGCCTAGCAAAGTTGCCTGGCGCGGGGAGCTCCCCCAGGCGTCCGATTTTGGATGCCTAGGCAGGGATCTTGCCTGGCAGTCATCAAACCAAACAAGCCCTAAACCTTGCTAAGCAGTCACCTAAACTACTTGTGGCTCAGAGATTTATGTAACAATCACGTCGTTTATTCCGACGCGTATTGGAATTGGACTCTGCACCGTCATTGTATGCACAAATGCACGTGGTTCTAACTCGTACTCACTCTACACCGTCGTTTTATGCACAAATGCATGTGGCCCTAACTGGTATGTGGTTCTAACTCGTATGAGTACGGAAATATTAATCATGGGAGATGTGAGGACACTTTAGAAAGTAAAAAAGATAAACGAAAGAATCACTTAGCCCTTTAATATTAAGTATAGATTATTGATGTTATAGCCTTCATAAAATGGATTGTAGCTCTTAAAATTCATAGAAGGGAAACGATAAATAGATACGTAGCATTCCCCATCCTCATTTCCTAATGAACAGTTTGATATGTGGCGATATGGAATTACGGACTAGTGAATTAGAAGCCCACAAAAAAAAATCTAACTCCACCCAAAAAAAAGTATACTATCCTTTTCATAGTTTTGATCGGCTGATAATCTAACCAAATGGCCAAAGGTCAGAAGAGCGTTTGACACACAGACAAAGACCATCACCATCAGCAGAGCAGAAAAAGGGCGAGTGGAATTCACAACAGAAATAAGCATGCTAGCTTCAATTATAGAGTCAAGAGATGGGTACAGGTACATATAATAACACAATACATTGTGCTCAACGGTAAATCCACACACCCATCTATGTGGTGCCTGCTACATTTATCAGGAGAGGACTAAGCCCTAAGGGCAGTCACCATGCATACTACTGGCCCGATGATATTTCCTCACATGCCACGGCAAAGCTTGCCAATCCTGGATATGCCATCAACCATTCTCAATGACAGGCAGACCCTGGGTCCATGTGTCAGACATGCAATACCATATCCAGAATTATGATATTTACCAGTAGCATTTGAAGATTTATTAAACAGGGCACCATACTGCACAGTGCACAATTCTAAATAAATGGTGTCCTTTGCTCACTCGTCACTTATTAGTTTGTTTTTCAAATGCCAGTAGTTTGGTGCTAAGATCACTGTCACTTTTCGGTGCTTTCTTCGTAGCATAGAGTTGAACATACACATCCTTCATCTTGGGTGTCAACCAGAGCGTCACTATGCAGATAGGCGATAGAAAAAGAACACCTGGCCATGGATCCCACCAGTTATCAGAAACAATGACCATCACTGCCACAATCCCAACATAAAACAGCAGATACACCACGAAGAAAACATCCTGCGCAGCAGAGACAAGTAGCATGAGTGAAAGATTAGTTAAGAGACCAAAATTACATGACGTATCTCAGGAAAAAGTTAGTAAAATACTTGGTGTGTAAGTTAAACTATATGGAACACAGACGACAGATATCAGCAAGAGGGAACAACATTGTATTATTAACTGATGGAAAAGAAAGTTCCAAATGTCAATAAGGTAAGGACCATGATATACTACACAAGATGCAACCTTCAATTAATTCAGCAGCGGGATATCAGTGTTTCAAACAAATTTGAAGCTTAACAGAATTTTTTACTCATTTTTAATCGAGTTCAACTAGGTCCACCAAGTCAAATTAGATAGTAACATACAGCAAACAAAGATTAACAATCGCTAAAAAATGAAAAAGGGAAACCAATTCCATTTTTCTGATCCGAACTGCTGTCACCTACAGTTGTACAGTGGGTTCTGGAAAAGGGCAAGCAGCAACACAATCATCTCCAACGCAGGCTTGTCTGCTATGTGTGGAGCTAACGACGAGTGTCAGTTACACGTCAAAGATCGATATTTTGTAGCAAAAGAAGAGAAATTAAAGGGTTTGTTAGATCTAGAGAAGAGAAGTGGAAGAAGCGGCCTCACCAGCGTGCGCATAATCAAGCTCGCCTTGCGAACGTCCGCGACAGGAACCTCCTCTTCTTCCGCCGCCATCTTCATCTTCAACCCAACGTCGACTTTCTCGATCTTTCGGATCCGTGGATCCAAAGAAGCCTTCGCATCCTCGCCGCTCGGCTCGGGCGGCGGCGCTAGGGTTTGGGATTTCGGGGCGGGCGGATTGTGTATGCACAAAGCGCGCGTGGGGGGGGGGGCGCGACGATTGGGAACGGGACGACTCTCAGCTGGTTCGGCGCACAGCCTGTTCGATCGTCGATTACCAGCTTTTCTCTCACACATCCATCGTTTACGACGAAACGAACAGGCTGAAAAGATGAGCGAGATAGATAACCCAAACCAGACGAACGGGACGAACCAAGGGAAAAAATCATTGGCACAGGGGCAAAACAGTCATGGACAGTGCAAATATTTCTCAAAAGCTCTTCTCTCCTCGTCTACTTCTACCGAGACGAGAAGAGAAGATATATTTTACTATGCTAGTAAACGTATCCATGCGTTGCAACGGAATCGAATTTGTATAAAAACCGGACTTCGTACGATCGCTAGACACGAGTTGTTCAATCTTGTATTAGCGCAGGTCATGAGTACGGGTCATATACACACTCTGTTCGCTTGATCATATCAGCCATGCTTATCAGCCATTATACAGTGTTTTTCTCTCATAACAAAACAGCATCAACCGACTTATAAGTCACAGAAACGAAAGCGAACACGGTGACAATCTCCCATCACCATGGGCTTATACAAGGCGACCCCCTCTCCCCGATGATGTTTATTCTCGTAATGGATGTGCTGAATTCACTGATTAATTACGCCACCTGGAAGTAGTTGCTACAACCGTTAGCCATCCCAGAGATGAAGCACTGTGTATATCTTTCTATGCACTGTGCTATTTTTGAGGCCATCTTTAGTTGATATGCAAACCGTCAAGTCGCTCCTGGATGTGTTTGGTTATGCCACTCTTATTCATTGTTCTGGGGATGATCTGCAGCGCACCTCGGTGATCCCTTCCTTTGCGGTCAAGGAATTCCCTTGCAGCTATCTCGGTCTCCCGCTCACAAAAAGCCCACTAAATTTGAGCAACTGCCTTTGGTGGATAAAATTACAGACCATCTTCCAAGTTGGAAGGCTTCTCTGATGAACAGAGCTAGGCGCTTGGTAATGGTTCAAGTGGTGATGACAGGTACTCCCATTTACCACATGATTTCTCTTAAACTTCATAAATGGGTGATTAAAGCTATTGACAAGAGACGGCATGGTTTTCTCTAGGAAGGGCAGGAACATGTTAATGGAGATAACTGTTTGGTCTCTTGGGCAAAAGTCCAGCTCTGGGAATTTTCAACCTTGATAGACTCTTGGTTGGGCTTAAGAATCAGATGGCTGTGGGCTCAAAAGACTGACTCTTCTAGACCTTAGGCTGGTCTTCTAATCCAGGTTCCACAAAATTCTCATATTGTTGAGAATGGTGAATCAACTCATTTCTGGACTAACCAGTGGTTAAATGGGAAGACCATTCCTGAATTGGCCCCCCAATTTGTGCAAAGCTATCCCAAAAAGGTCGGTGAAATGCAGGACTGCAGCTCAACCGTTAACCAATCATCATTGGGTGGCCGATATCAAAGGGGCTTTAACAGTACAGGTTCTGGTTGAATACTTATCAATCTGGGAGCAAGTGGATGGTGTTGTGCTGCAAAGATATACAGGATCACCATCGATGGAAGTTGACACAATCTGGCTCTTATTCCAGCAAGTCTGTTTATGTAGTTTTCTTCGTGGGCACCAGGTTTGCCCCTTGGAAAAGGATTTGGAAGAGTTGGGCTTCTTTGCGCTGTAAATTCTTCTCTTGGCTAGCCATTAACAACAGGTGTTGGACAGCACACCGCCTCGCTAAGCGGGGGCTGTCCCACCCGATTGCTTGCCTCTTTTGTGATCAAGCTGAGGAGAAAATCAATCACTCGCTGATCTCTTGTGTTTTCATTCGCCAAATTTCGTCGCTGATCCTGCTGAGTTTAGACCTGGCTGATGGAACACCTTCGGCAGCGAAACAACACTTCTCTTCCTGTTGGGGGCACACCATTAGGAATACTGCCAAGGAGTCACGCAAGGGTCTGAACTCCCTAATTATTCTTGTGTCCTGGGAGATTTGGAAGCACAGGAACTCATGTGTTTTTGAGGGGGCTCAACCTAGCATTCCTGTCTTACTTCAAACCATTAGGGATGAGTGTGGTTTATGGTGTGCATGCAGCAGGTGCGTCGGGCCTCAGTGAGTTCCTGTTGAGGTTGCTGATCGCAGCAGCTTAGGCGCCGGTGGTCTTTTTGTTTAGTTCTTTCTCTCTCTCTCTCTCTCTCTCTCTTTTTTTTTTTTTTTTTTTTTGTTGCTCTAGTGGTGTTTTTAGAGCATCTCCCAGAAGACTTTCTAAATTCTTCCTAAATACTAGGAATAGAGATTTTGGTGAAAAACTACCTTCCAATAGCTTCTCGAAATGGTTATCCATATATAGTTATCTTCTATTTCGGATTTTTTTGCTAGCAAAAAATAGAAGACGAGAATGACTCTCTAGACTGCGCACGAGATATAGAAAAACTTTTTGAGTGCCTAAATATATAGAAAGTGATTTTTATGGAAATGACTCTTCAAATGAGATTTAGAGATGAGATTTGGAAAGGCTCTTGGAGATGCTCTTAGTTTTATGTGTTGAGGCTTTTCTCGGCCTGTTGTACTATTTTTTTGAGTTAAATGTATGAGAGATCCTTGAACTTGTAGCGGGGTGTTATTTAGGTCTATGAACTTAGAAAATGCATTTCTAGATATCTAAACTTGCTAAATGATACACCACAGGTCCATACTTGCCACACGAGCATTTTATCTGACGTGGCATTGTCACGTGGCGGGGAAAATATGCAGTGAACCCCTGAAATCTAAATGGAATATCCCCAACAGGTCCATACAATATTACATAGGTTGCAATATTTTAAGTGACAGCATGAGCGCAATCTCTTGGGTGACAAATAAAACAAACCTCCAAAATAAAGGAAAGCAGTTACTTACTTCATCATTGAAGGGGAATAAATCACTCCAAGCGAAGATCAATGCATCTCGTGGCCCATTGTCGTTGTCTATCAACTAGTCCTGCAGCAAAAGCAGAAGTAAAGGTCAACATTACATTCAGATATGGAGAAGTTGTATTAAAAGCAGATGTCAAAAGTCCATAAAGCAAACATACAACAATGACAAACTATTTCTTAATCGCCTGCTGCCAACTTTGTATAGCCCGCCTGACTTGTTTCTATTTCAAATTTCAACAAACTACCATACTAACCTACTTTAAGTGAATGGAGCCATGGAGGGATATATTAGAAAGCGCGTGTTCAATTCCACCTCAAAATCCTAAAAAGTGCTACAGTACCTGTCACATCGAATGTTTGCGGCCTGTGCATGGAGCATTAAATATAGACGAAAAAAACTAATTGCACAGTTTGGTGGGAAATTGCGAGACGAACGTTTTGAGCCTAATTAGTCCATGTTTGAACATTAATTGCCAAATAAAAACGAACGTGCTACAATAGCCCCAAATTTCAACTTCCTGCAACTAAACACGGCGAAAGTTTAAGAATACCCTAGGTTTTAACATTTGTTTTTTCAAATTGTTGTCTAGGAGAACAGGTCAGTCGCAATCCTTTCCCCTCTCCTTCCCACATCGGCACTCACAACCAGGTGCACCTGTCATCTTAATGGGTTTGTATGCAGCAAATATCCACCTCCTGCTCTATACAAATTCATGATGATGTCGTGCAGACTCAGTGAGACACCTCTGAACTAAAGACTTGAGTGGTATAGAACTACAATTGTGAACTTGGAATGGTACAAAATCAGGTTTTCCTAACCTTGGAGATATTGGGGGCTACAGTTAATAAAATGTTAGGTACACACATTCCAGGGTGACACCATCTGTTTTGCAAAAGGTGGAGCTATAGGTAGCAGCAGCTTAATTGTCCTATGACATGTATTGTGCTCATAGCCACATATTCATAATAGTCATACCCTAAACAACCCCTGATCCTGTTGTTTACTAGTACTCAGTACCAACTAGTACCAGTTAACCTGAATATCTGATGATGTATTTTGGCGAAGTAGAGAAGCCATTGGTAAACTAGCTGAATGTAATTGACCACCAGCATGAAGAACACAAAATTGGAAACAATTCATCGAGAATGTGCACGTGTACCTGAAGATATAATGGCCCAATTAACGAGGGGATGAACGGAGATGCAAGATTAATTTGGAACAAAAGCAACCTCTGTCAAGCGCTGCCCATCAATCCCTCCACAACTGGAACCTCCAAATAGCTGCCCCTAATACCCCAGCATGACCAATCATCATCCTACCTACAACATCACTCAGCCACGACGACGACAGATCGTAGATACAAAACTAAATTTCGAGGGTTCAGAGTTTCCAACTCATGACCGCTCCACTAGTGGATTGAGCTACGCACACGGCTGTCGGCCAGGGAAACGCCTCCTCCTTCGCCCAATTCCCTAATACCAGATCCAATGTAGTGCCCTTTGCTGCGCAACATTACAGAAATTCGATCCAAAAAACCCCCAACAAAACCCCGTTTCGCGACAACAACAACAACAACAACAACATAGTCTTTCGGTCCCAAGCAAGTTGGGGTAGGCTAGAGTTGAAACCCACTAAGAGCCCCAAGTCACGGTTCAGGCACTTCAATAGCTGTTGTCGGTGTTTCGAGTTGCCACCGACTAGTAAATTTCTAATATTGCGTGTCTGGCTCGGATGGTGTGCTAAGAGGACACGAGGTTTATACCGTTCGCCGTAATGTCCCTATGTCCATTCGTTGTCACGCTGCTTCGTGTTACTAGTAATCGAAAGTTCATAGTAGGGGTTACAAACGGTTGAGAGAGGGACATGTCCTAAGTCTCCGTGAGAGGAGCGAATGGGTGCCGAGAGCTCGGTCGCTTCCGGTACCGTGTGCTTGTATGTTCTGGTCGGTTCGGGGTTCGATGGATTCAAGTCCCAATTGATGCAATGTGTTGCGATGCCCTTTATGAGACGCCCTGCTTTCCCTTTTATAGGCCAAGGAAAAGAACGGGTTATAGTGGAGAGAAAAAAAGGAGGATAAGAAGGAGAAGTCCTCTAGGATGACCGGGTCTTTCTTTTCCTTCACGTGGGTTCCACCGACCCTATAGATGTCAACAGGGATATATCCACATCGCGGCCCTGTCCGTCATTGGCGCCATGCATTGGCGTCGTCTCCCGGTCATGGCGCTCCACTCCGTCCTGGTGGACATCGTGGTGAACTAACGCTACCGTCGCTGCTTTCGATGATGAGGTTAGGCGTAATAAAGACCGGTATGCCCGATCGTCGTTTCTGATGTGAATCTCGTGTATCCGTCATGGCCACAGGTTATATCAGGGTGTGCCGGCCACCTCCCTGGTGTCAGAGCTTTGACCTAGGCCCATTCGCTCGGACCTGGAGTGGTTGGCGACGGTATGGGTCTTTGTCTGGCGAGACGGATCCCCCGGCCTCGGGGTCGGTTAAGGCGAAGTCCCCCCAGAGGCTGGGCGAGGCAAAGCCTGCCCTCAGAGGTCGGGTGAGGAGGAGCCCATGGCCTCGATGTCGGTTCAGGCAGAGCCAGCCCTCAAAGGTCGGGCGAGGTGAAGCCAGCCCTCAGAGGTCAAGCGAGGTGGAGCCCGTGGCCTCAGTGTCGAGCGAGGCGAAGCCCGCCCTCAGAGGTTGGGTAAGGCGGAGCCAGCCCTCAGAGGTCGAGCGAGGCGGAGCCCGCGACCTCAGTGTCGGGCGAGGCAGAGCCCGCCCCTAGAGGTCGAGCGAGGCGGAGCCTGCAGCCTCGGTGTCGGGTGAGGCGGAGCCCGTCCTTAGAGGTCGGGTGAGGCAGAGCCCATGGCCTCGGTGTCGGGCAAGGCGGAGCCCGCCCCCAAAGGCCGGGCGAGACGGAGCCCGCCCCTAGAGGCTGGGTGAGGCAGAGCCAGCCCTTGGAGGTCGGGCGAGGCAGAGCCTGTGGCCTCGGTGTCGGGTGAGGCGGAGCCCACCCCTAGAGGCCAGGCGAGGTGGAGCCAGCCTCCAAAGGTCGGGCGAGGCAGAGCTCGTCCCCAAAGGTCGGGTGAGGCAGAGCCCGCGGCCTCGGTGTCGGGTGAGGTGAAGCTCGCCCTTAGAGGTCGGGCGAGGCGGAGCCCACGACCTTGGTGTCGGGCGAGGCGAAGCCCGCCCCTAGAGGCCGGGCGAGGTGGAGCTTGCGCACTTGGGGGTCGGTTGGAGCTGTAGTCACGCTCTTGACTGCTCAGATGAATCAATGTTGATGGTTATTAGCTCCTCCTCTTCGGGTACTCTAGTATTGGTCGCCGACAGTAGCCCCTGAGCCCGCGGAGGAGTAGAATACTCCTTCGGAGGCTTTTTCGAATGGGAGGACTCTAAAGGCCTCAGCCTTCTTTTCTTGCCCACAGCGTGACCTGGGGGCGGTGATTCCCTTTCCTCAATCCCCCTCCCGTAGCAGGGGCCCGGTCGAGGATCAGTTCGTCTTTGCAATTGTCTTCCCTCAAGCGTTTTTTTCGATAAAAATGGAGGGGCCGAGCCGTGCCACGATTTTCCTTTAAGGACGAATTATGGCACCCGGCGAGCTGTTAATGGGCTAGTATGAGTGGAGCCTCCGGCATCTCGTTCGCGGGGATCCATCTTGGGTAAGCTTGGTGACTGACCCTAGATCCTCAGCGGTCAATCCATATAGTTCTCAGGTCCGTTCAACCGGTCCCAAAGGCTAAGTACCTTTCTTTGAAAAAAAATATTGGATCGTAACCGGCCGAGACTCGAACATGGGCCAGGATGCTCGCGGCCCTCGTGTGCCCGTGTACTGGCTGCTAGCGGGCCCATCCCTTTCCACCTCTTACCCTAAAGGCGCCTAGAGCGGTTGTCGAACCCGTCGATGGGTCGACCTGCGAATTCCTGGGCCCAGTTGAGCCATAGAGGCACTTTGAGATCCGTATTCCTCTTACTCATGACGAGTCGTGGCCCGTCCAAAGAGGCAAAATGTCCGGCGAGTTTTCCAAGGGAACGAACAGAGATTGCGTGCGCACATCCCGTGGCAGGATGTTGTGGTAGATCATGGCAGGCACGGGAGATCTAGGCAGGCAGTTGGTTTCCTCGCATCCATCGCCCCTATAAAACCAAAGGGTTCGCCCCCCGGATTCCATACCTTGCATCCTTGCCTGCGCATACATGACTGCCGCTGCCAATCGCTCAGGTTTCATATCTCTGCATCCCCACCGCCATCGAGCTCGCATCCACCAGCCCCATCTCCAATGGATCCATAGTGTTGCTCTGACATCACCTTCTAACACATGGAGGGCCTTGTCCATTGCGGTCTCCTCTGTGCGCGGACCGCGGCCGAGTGGCTGCTGCCCGACGAGGAGGACGTGTCGTCGCCGCCCGATGGCTACGTGGTGTCATTCACCCACTTCCACAAGCATGGGTTTGTGACCCCCGCCCACAGATTTCTTCGAGGGCTGCTGCACTACTATAAGATCAAAGTGCAGCATCTCAATCCCAACGAGATCCAGCACATGGCGGCGTTCGTCGTCCTGTGCGAGGGGTTCCTAGGGATCAGCCCCCTCTTCAATTTGTGGAGGTACTTCTTCGCCATCACCATTTAGAAGAAGAGGGAGAAGAGCGGCAGGAAGGTGCTGCACATGCCGATGGGGTGCGCTGGCATCTAACTCTAGAACAATCGGGTCGGTGAGTACCCGTCGATGTGGCTATCAACGTCCAAGAAGGGGTGGCACTCGTAGTGATTCTACCTCAAGAACAACGCCACCGCCCCTCTGTTGGAGTTCACCGGGTGCCTGATCGAAGAGGCCCTAGAGTCGTGTTGGAAGTGGGGCATCCTGGAGAAGGACAAGAAGAAGATCTAGGACCACATTGCTGCCATCCACATCCTCAAGGAGAATGGCTTGAAGGGGTCGGGCGTCATCGGGGCCTACCACGCAAGGAGGGTGGCGCTATTGATAACACGCGTGCTCCCGCTGTACGGGATGGCGCCTGAGGCATCGTTCGATGGAACAGTGCTCGCCGAGGGGGCGCTCCTCAACTCTGAGATCACACAACACATCAAGGAGGCAATGGAGCTCTCGTGGAATGGATTTGTTTTTCCTCCCTTTTTATGTGTGAAAAGGGGTTCATGCGTTCCGACCCTTCCGTTTGTTAAGACCATAGAGCTCGAGGTGTAGGAGGGAAACTCTGATCATGCTGGTAAGCAAGAGTGCCATAGCCGCTGGGACGTAGGTTTCTCGTAGTCCGACCAGCCTTGCTCAGTTGTTCGTTTCCACAGACCTTGCTACTAGGTTTAACGTGAGGAAGGGTGTTGGGCGCGGCGACTATTTCAGAAAGGGTGTATGTGTACCCTTATCAGCCCTTGAGTGAGACCTAACCCCTTGCCATTGCTGGGGTCGGGTGTCACTAAAGATCGAGGAGAGGATAGCGAAACTAGTAGGAGAAAGCGTCTCTTGTTTTCGTGCGTACCCCCTCCCTAGGATCTGAGCCATCATTCTACGACCACGCGTTTGGTCTCCTTGCGAGTCCAACTTTCCTTGAGCCCCCACGCGTAGTAGGGGTCTTGCTAAGGGTCGACTCATCTTCATGATTGTTGCCCCGTCCGTAGTTTCCACGACTGGAGGGGTTGAGCTAACATCACTTTCCTCGATGGCTCGAGTGACGCGCTCGGTGAGCTCGCTATCGGGCATGTTCGAGTGGAATTCGGGTCCGTCGTTCATGACGGGGTCAGCATAGCCCTCATGTGGCATTCTGCTGCTCCTTAACTCGCCTCCTGGCAGATGGCCGTGTCACTCCGGAGAGCGACTCAGGTGGCCCACTGGCCTCCCCTCGATGGAGATTCTGTGGGCTCGGCTCGAGGTTAGGATCGACCGAGAAGGTCAAGATGACCCTGTTCGCTTTTGAATAGGTTGGGCAATGGCCGCTGGGGCTCATCTGCATTTTCTCCCCTGGCTCTGTTCGACGAGAGGTGGCCTCTATCCCTTTGTGGGTCGGCCTTCGAACCCCGATCAAGTGGATTCCCGAGTTCGGGTTGGGCGGCTCGAGCCCCCAAGCCCCGTGAGGCTCAGTGGGGTCGGCCTTGTTTCATGCGTCACCCCATCCATGGTTTTTGCAACCAGAGGAGCTGAGCTAATGACACTTGCCTCGATGGCTCGAGTGTCGCGCTCGGCGAGCTCGCTAACGGACATGTCCGAGTGGAATGCAGGTCCATCATTCGCTGACGGGGTCAGCATTGCCCTCATGTGGCATTCCACTACTCCTTAACCCACCTCCTGGTAGGTGCCCGTGTCACTCTAGAGAGTGACTCAGGTGTCTTGCTTGCCTCTCCTCGATGGAGATTCTGTGGGCTTGGCTCGAGGTTAAAATCGAACGAGAAAGGTCTAGATATCCCTGTCCACTTCTGAGCGGGGTCGAGCAAGGCTGCTGGGGCTCATCTATGTTTTTCTCCCCTAGCTCTGTTGGACGTGAGGCAGCCTCGAGCCCTTCGTGGGCCAACCTTTGAACCTCAGTCGGTCGCCACTCATATCGAACAAGACGACTACCGCTTCGTGACGCGACGCGAAGCGTTGTGATGCAGCAATTGCATATGCAATGCTTGGATGTATGGGATGAATGTATGGATGAATGGATGAATGAATGAATGAATGTATGAATGCATGCATGAGAATGGATGAATGAATGATCATGCAATGGAAAAGAAAAGTGGGGGTCGGTAAAGTTACCTCGATGGCTCGAGTGAAGGGTTCGGGGAGCTCTTACCGGATATGTCCGTGTGGGGTCCGGGTACGACATTCGTGACAGAGCCAGCGTAACCTACATGGGGCATCCCACTTCTTCGTACCCATCTCTCGGCAGTGGCTCAAGCACTCTGACTGACCTGGGTGACCTGCCGGCCTCTCCTCGATAGAGATTCCGTCGATGGGTCCTTCCAAATCCTTCTAGGGAAGGCGGAGGCTAAAGCTCGGGGTGCGGAGACAAAAACTCTGATCACGCTAGTGAGTAGAAATGCCGTAGCTGCTGGGGAGTAGGTTTCTAGTGGACCGACCAATTTTACTCAGAGTTTGTTTCCGCACACCTTGCCTCTAGGTTTTAGCGCGAGAAAGGGGTCGAGCATCGAGAATTTCTACCGAATAGACACTCTTGCCAGCCCCCGAGCGAGACCCGACCCCTTGCCGTTGCTGGGGTCAGGGGCTCAATAGTGAAAGTAAGGGTGACCCATCTCTCGGCAGCGGCCCGAATCGTTCAATTGACTTGGGTGGCCCGCTGGCACAGGACTTACCTCGATGGCATGAGTGATGGGTTTAGGAAGCTCTTACCGGATATGTTCGAGCGGAATTTGGGTCCGTCGTTCGGAATGGGGTTGGCATAACCTGCGTGGGGCATCCTACTGCTCCCTACCCATCCCTCGGTAGCGGCTAAGCCATTCGGTCACTTGTATTGCCCTGCTAGGATAGGACTTACCTACGGAGATAGAGGATGAGAACATCCCGCGTAAGAAATTAGTTAGGCAGATAAGCCAGGTGGTGAACTTGTAATAAATGGACAAGCTCTTAAATTTTGTTATAGACAAATAGCTTTTTAGCCCTTCTCCCCTTTTTGTATAAAAAGGTCAGTGCATTTTGATCCTTTCCATCGTTAAGGTTGTAAAGCTCGGGGGGCGGGTGAGCAAATTCTGATCACGCTGGTGAGCAAAGGCGCCGTAGCCGCTGGGGCGTAGGTTTCTCATAGTCCGACCAGTTATACTCAGAGCTTGTTCCCGCAACCCTAGCTCCTAGGTATTAATGTGATAGGGGGTCGGGCACAGAGAAAGTAGGCCAGGTGGATAAACTCTTAGACGCGCACCGACACTTCTCGTGACTAAGGCCAAAAAAGCCAAGGTGTGGAAAAAAACTCTGATCACGCTAGTGAGCAAAGGCACCGTAGCCACCGAGGAGTAGGTCTCTTGTAGTCCGACCAGTTTTACTCTGCGTTCGTTTCTGCAAACCTCGCTTCTAGGCCTTAACATGAGAGAGGGTCGGGAGTACAGAATGTCTACTTGATAGGTACGCTCTTATTAGCCCCTGAGTGAGGCCCGACCCCCCACCATTGCTGGGGTCGGGTGTCACTAAAGGTTGGGGAGTAAGATAGCGAAACTGATAAGAGAAAGTGTGCATTTATTAATGGTAAAAGCGACATAGCTGCTCGATGTTCCAGGCATTGATGAAGACTTTGCCATCGATGGTCTTGAGCTTGTAGGAACCCGGTCGGAGCACCTCCGTGATGACGTACGGTCGCTCCCACGGCGAAGAGAGCTTGTGGCAGTCCTTGCTGCTCTAGATGAGGTGGAGGACCAGGTCTCCGACATTGAAGGCCTGACCCTGCACTCGACGGCTGTGGTACCGGCGCAACGCTTGCTAGTTCTTTGCCGAGTGGAGGAGAGCAACGTCGCGCGCTTCATCTAGCTGGTCCATGGCGTCCTCGAGGGATGCCTTGGCACCCTATTCGTCATACGCCCTAACCCTTGGCGCTCCATAGTTGAGGTTGGTCGGGAGGATAGCCTTAGAACCGTAGACCATGAAGAATGGTGTGTAGCCAATGGCCCGGCTGAGAGTCGTCCTCAGGCTCCAGAGCACCGCGAGAAGCTCTGCAACCCATCGTCTTCCAAACTTTTTCAATTGGTTGAAGATCCTAGGCTTGAGGCCCTGTAGGACCATGTCGTTTGTGCGCTCGACCTGCCTGTTCGTGCGAAGGTGCGCTACGGTGGCCTAATCGACGCGGATGTGATATTCATCGCAGAATTGGAGAAACTTCTTCCTAGTGAACTACATGCCATTATCCATGATAATGGAGTTCGGTACTCCGAAGCGATGGATGATATCAAGGAAGAACAGCACGGCTTGCTTGGACTTGATCGTGGACATCAGTCGGGCCTCTATCCACTTTGTAAACTTGTCTACGGTGACAAGCAAGTGGGTATAGCCCCCAGGCGCTCTTTGGAGAGGTCCGACCAGATCGAGCCCCCAGACCATGAATGGCCACGTGATGGAGATCATCTAGAGTGCTTGGGCTGGCAGGTGGGTTTACCGAGCGTAGTACTGACACCCTTCGTAGGTGCGCACAATCTGTTCGGCATCGGATACTGCGGTCGCCCAATAGAAGCCTTGACAGAATGCATTTCCGACTAGGGTTCTAGGAACGGCATGGTGACCGCAGATCCCACCGTGGATATCGCTCAACAACCGCTTCCCTTGTTCGATGGGGATGCAGCGCTATAGGATCCTGGTGTGGCTTTGCTTGTAGAGTTCGCACTCAACAAGGACAAAAGACTTGGTGTGATGCGCGAGCCACCGAGCCTCCGTCTTGTCTATTGGTAGCGCCTCGTGGAGAAGGTAGTCGAGGTAAGGCGTCCTCCAGTCGGCCAGAGGGTCAGGCTCTATCGCTGGATCCTCATCAAGCTCCATGACCTCGGGGTCGGATGGAGCTGACGGCTGGTTAGCCCCTGAGCCTAGGGTAGGAGGCCCGTCATTGGCTTGTTCTGGCTCGTCGTAGCAGACCAAGGATTTGTGCTGATCGCTGGCGAAGACACCTGTCGGCACTGGCTCTCGGCCGGATGCTGCCTTCGCCAGCGCATCGGCCGCCTCAGGATGTGATTGAGGTCGAGGCCGTTGAACTTGTCCTCCAGCTGACGGACTTCTCGGCAGTATGCAGCCATCTTGGCGTTGTGGCAGCTCGACTCCTTCATGATTTGGTCGATGATCAGCTAGGAGTCGCCCCAGACGTCGAGGCGTCGGATACCCAACTCGATGGCGATGCGCAGGCTGTTGATGAGCACCTCATATTTGGCCACATTGTTGGAGGAGGGAAATGGATGCGAACTATGTACCTCATGCGTACCCCAAGGGGCGAAATGAAGACCAGCCCTGCGCCGGTGCCTTTCTTCATCAGCAATCCATCAAAGTACATCATCGAGTACTCCTGGTCGACGACTGCTGGCGGCATTTGGACCTCGGTCCACTCTGCAATGAAATCAACCAGCACTTGGAACTTGATGGCTGTCCGGGAGGCATACAAGATGCCTTGTCCCATCAGCTCGAGTGCCCACTTCATGATTCTTCCTATGGCATCTTGGTTTTGGATGACCTCATCGAGGGGGAAGGACGCCACGACCATCACCGGATGTGACTTGAAGTAGTGGCACAACTTCCTCTTGGCAATGAGGATGGCATATAGGAGCTTCTAGATTTGAGGGTAGCGGGTCCTGGAATCAGACAGGACCATGCTAATGAAGTACACGGGGCGCTGTACTTTGAGGGCTTGTCCCTCTTCTTCTCATTCCACCACCAGGGTGGCGCTGACCACTTGCATGGTGGCCGCAATGTGGAGCAGAAGCGGTTCTCCATCGGTCCGAGGAACCAGGATCGGAGCCTTCGTCAGGAGCTATTTGATAATGTCAAGCGCCTCCTAGGCCTCGGGCGTCCATTCGAAACAGTTGGCCTTCTTCAGAAGCCGATAGAGGGGGAGACCTCATTTGCCAAGGCGCGAGATGAAGTGGCTGAGCGCGGCAAGGCACCCTGTAACTCATTGTACTCCATTCATATTCTGAATCGAGCCCATCCTTGTGATGGCTGAGATCTTCTCCGGGTTGGCTTCGATGCCATGCTCAGAGATGATGAAACCAAGCAGCATACCCCTCGGGACCCCGAAAACGCACTTCTTGGGGCTGAGCTTAATGTCGTTTGCTCAGAGTTTTGTGAAGGTCTGCTCAAGGTTGGCTATGACCAGGTCAGTCCGTTTGGACTTGACCACGATGTCGTCCATGTAGGCCTCAATGGTTCGCCTGATGAGGTCTCCAAAACACTTGAGCATACAACGCTGGTACATAGCCCCTGCGTTCTTCAGACCGAACGACATTGTGACGTAGCAGAATGATCCGAACGGGGTGATAAAGGATGTCGCGAGCTGGTCGGACTCTTTCATCGTGATTTGATGGTACCCAGAGTACGCATCAAGGAAGCAAAGGGTTTCACACCCTAAGGTAGAGTCGACTACTTGGTCTATGTGTGGTAAAGGAAACAGATCCTTTGGACATGCTTTGTTGAGACCCGTGTAGTCAACACACATTCTCCATTTCTCGCTCTTCTTTCGTACAAGGACGGGATTGGCTAACCACTCTGGGTGGTATACTTCCCTGATGAACCCTACCACCAACAGCTTCACGATCTCCTCGTCGATGGCCCTGCATTTCCCCTCGTCGAAGCGACGCTGGTGCTGCTTCACCGGCTTGGAGCCTGGCTTGATCTTTAAGGCAAGCTCAACAACTTCTCTTGGAATGACCGGCATGTCCAAGGGTTTCCATGCAAAGATATCTCTGTTGGCGCGGAGGAAGCCGATGAGCGCGCTTTCCTATTCGGAGGAGAGCGTGGTGCCAATGCGCACCGCTTTGCCTTTGGAGCCGCTGGGGTCTATGAGGACCTCCTTGGTGCCCTCCACTGGCTTGAAAGACCCGGCCGACCGCTTGGGGTTGGGTGCTTCCTCGGCGACCTCCTTCCCGATGGCCGCAAGCTCTTTGGAGGCGATGATTGCCACAGCGTGATCGCAACACTCGACCTAGCATTCGTAGGCGCGCTGGAAGGAGGTGCCGATGGTGATGACCCCGCATGGTCCTGGCATCTTCAGCTTTAGATAGGTGTAGTTGGGGATGGCCATGAACTTCACGTAGCATGGACATCCCAGGATGGCGTGGTAGGTTCCATGGAACCCGACCACCTCGAAGGTGAGGGTCTCCGTCCTATAATTGGATGGATCCCCAAAGGTGATGGGCAGATCGATCTGCCCAAGTGGCATGGCCTGCTTTCCAGGCACGATGCCATGGAAAGGCGCTTCAGTCGGTCGGACACGCAATCGGTCGATGTCCATGGCATCAAGGGTTTTAGCGTACATGATGTTGAGGCCGCTGCCTCCATCCATCAGTACCTTGGTGAGCCGCTTCGTGCCAATGATCGGGTTGGCCATGAGCGGATATCTCCCTGGTTGTGGGACACTCTCTGGGTGGTCGGTCTGATCAAAGGTTATGGCAGACTCTGACCACCGGAGGAAGACAGGCGCGGCCGGTTCGACCGTATAGACCTCGCAGCGTGCGAGCTTCTGGTGGCACTTGGAGTCATAGGCCACCGACCCTCCGAAGATCATGAGGCAGACATCAGCGTCGGAAAGCCACCATCCCTCCCCTCGGCATTGTCCGCTGTCGGCTCAGGGTCCTTCCCATGCCCTCCCTTGTTGAAGCCTCCAGACAAGAACTGCTTCATGAGGCCGTAGTCCTTTTATAGATGCTTGATGAGGAAGGAATGGTTTGGGCATGACCCTTCGAGCAGCTTCTCGAAGTGGTCTGGGGTACCCTCCGTGGGCTTCTGGCCCAATTGCGGTCGGCGGCGGCTACGAGCGAGCCCTCGCGCCACTGCTTGTTCTTCTTGATGGGACGGTTGGAGGCACCTTCGCTGGTGTCCTCGTCCCGCTTCGCCTTGCCTTTGAGGCAGTCGAAGATCACTCCGATCGCCCAAGGCATTGCTGGTGGCGATGTCGAGGAGCTCCTTGGTGGTTTGCGGGCCCCTACGTCCTAGCTTATGAACCAGGGATTTGCAGGTGGTCCCAGACCTAAAAGCTTCTATAACGTCGGCGTCGGCGATGTTAGGCAGCTCGTTGCACTGCTGGAGAGAAGCGCCAGATGTACCCACCGAGGGTTTCTCTGACCTTCTGTCGGCAGTTTTTTAGATCCCATAGGTTTCTAGGATGCTTGTATGTGCCCTGGAAGTTCCCCACGAAGATCTCTTTTAGGTCCACTCAACTTTGGATTCTGTTGGGCGAAAGGTGTTCCAACCATGTTCGTGCCGAATTGGCCAGGAACAATGAAAGGTTGTGGATAATGAAGTCGTCATTATCTGCTCCACCGGCTTGGCAAGCAAGCCAATAATCTTCGAGCTATAGTCCAGGGTTCGTTTCCCAGAGTATTTTGGGGTGTTGGTTGGTGGTCGGTACAGTGGTGGGAAGTCGGCGTCGAGGATGTGTCGGCCAAAGGCCTAAGGTCTTGGTAGGCTGGGGCTCGGCTTTCAGTCCTCACCGCTGTTGTAGCGTCTACCACAATGAGGGTGGTAGCCGCTGCTAGCCCCCTCCCCCGTATCGCCACGGGTACGCCTGCGAGCGTCGAGGGTGTCGCGCGCGTCATAGTTGCGGCCGAGACGCTCATGCACCAGGACCACGATGTGCAGCCTGCCGCCTTATGGCACCTGGTGGACTGATGCATCCTTGTCGGGTCGCTCTGAGGGCATGCGCTGGCTAGTGTCGAGCTCGCGTCATCGGGACAACGAGCTTTCAGCTTGCTGCGCGCCTCACGCTCGAGTAGCGTGCGAATCTCACGATGGGACCGATGATCCTCGGGTGTTGTGGGCCCCAAAAGCCCACGGAGCAAGGCCACCACAGTAGCGATGTTCTGGCTTGCCCGAGCGAAGTGTGGGAGGGCTTCATCATCCTCGATGATCCTCCGGTTCACATCGCGGGCCATGGCGCGCGTGCGTCCATTGTGTCCGTGGCTCTAGATCTTTCGATTGAGCTCCGCGCGTTCCTGCTTGAGCTGGAGTCGTGCTTCCTCGAGCTCTTGGTGCCGGGCCTTTAGCTGCTCCATCCGCAAGTGGGGTGGAGCCCCTGTATCCCCCTCGACCTCGTCATCGAGGTCGTTTGTCGGGGTATCCTCCTCCTCGTGGATGCTTTCGACGTGTCCCTCAGGGGTACCTGCCATAAAACATTCACGAGAGGGATGATGGCCCCCCTGCTGGAGTTAGAGGCGGAGGGCGACTCCGTTTCTTCCGCGAGGAGGTCATGGAAAGACTCCGTGACATATTCGGCCATCCCTACGAACTCGTCGTTCATGGGAAAAGGAGGCGCGTGTTGCGCCACAAGGTGGCCAACGGTCTCTACGGCATTGCGGAGATCGAACGGGAGCATTGTCGGGGCGCTCCGGATGGGGTATTCCAGAGAGAGCGGCTCCCCTCCGGCAAGCTGTGCCATGATGTTAGCAAACGAGAAGGTGAGGTGGCGCAGGTCCTCTCAGGACGGTCGGGGTTCCAGGAAGGTGCCGAGCTGGCGCTCTAACCTCCCATAGTCGAAGTCGAGGAGCTGGTCGCTTCCGGGGGCACGGGCCTCCGGTGCGTGTAGCTGCAGCTCCTCAAGTGCCTCGGCGATCGGGTCGAGGCCAGCAGAGTGGAGAGGCCAATGCTTTCTGAGGACCAAGTTTACATTTTCTCTGGTGTTACTGCTATTCATCTAAAAAACAGAAGCCACACCTATCATCACTAAGGTTTCATCCTTCAATTCACACATACCATTAAAGTACAACAAATTGATAGTTTTTTTTCCTTTTGCCTACACCAGATTTAATAGGAGTCATCACTGATGTTGGCCCATTTGATTTTGCTGGACCTATGTCGAAGATACAAATCCACGACCTAGGGTATCCATACCTATCCATTTTCATAACAGAACTTATAAACCATCATACAAACTTTTACATTTCTGACATTTGTCTTTGTATAGTGAGCAAGATCAACCAAGTTCTTTGGGACCAAGAAGGTGAAAATTTTGATAAAAAACAAGTCATCGAAAAGTCTCAAGATGGAATCGTTGTAGGAATATTTGCCGGCCTTACTGTATCAAAATTTTAGGCTATGTTGTTGTTGTTGAGTCATCTAAGATCATCCTCTAATGCACTCCATTTTTATTATATCTCACAACTAACAAATATCTAAACCTTATGCAGGAAAATATGAAGCATCATCAAGTTCTGCAACTCGGGTGTACATTAACTTGGATTTACCTGAGGCGGCAAATTATCAAACAAGGTAACTACCATAAACTACTATATACTTTATAAACAACCAAATTTCACAATCACAACTTCCTTTTAGTGCTATTTTAACAATTAACTATACAACAGCTACAAATGGAAAACACATGCTCTGCAACAAAAGTTGCTTGAGACCATTCAAATGAGTCCTCTATAGGCAGCAGCAAAATCACAATATCCAAGAGATATCAGCATTACCAGCGGAATCTTTCCAGGTACAAATTTCCTTCAACCACACAAACAATTGATAGCATAAAAAATTTACATTAATGATTCTCCTTACTCATGCCTCTCTTTCAACTAATTATAGGGAGGAAAAACCTATAGTTGAATTGCAGAAGTAGCATCCATCATCCAAACCACAAATTGGTAGTACAAGGCATGCAAAAAATGCAAAATAGGATACAATAATACTTCAGATACTACACGAAGTGCATGCCCTTTCCAGTGCAATCCCTAGAGTAATTCGACACTTATTATCATATAACGCCTCTAAAACAATCTTAACAATTTTGCTCCTGACATATTTTTATTATTTCATAGGTTCAAGCTTCCCCTGACAATTAAAGATAATTCATCTGCAATGGATTCAGTTGCTTTTTATTCCGTTGCTGAAGATTTAGTTGAGTGCTCTGCTGTGCAAGCTTCACAAAACATGTAGATCGAACCGGACAACCAGCCACCTATTCTTAACATAGCCATTGGCAAAAGAAGATTATTTCATATAGGAATGACTAAAGACTCCTCATCAAGGTACTCTATCAAATATGTCATCAAGAAATGCTTCAAAGTTGAAGAAGATGAAACAAACACTCTGCTTACACTTTAGAAATCTCAAACATAAAAAAGGTTTAATCATTTAAACCACCATAATTTCACAACCTTTATTCCTGTACATATATTTAAGTACATGTTTCAAACGTATTTTTACAGCCAAACCGACCATAACTCGAAGGGACCAACTGACAACACCACTCCAATTACAAATGAAAACCATGCAGGAACTGCCTAGCCGAGGTATCACTTTATTAATCCTAATCATCCGATGATGTATTTTGGTGAAGTAGAGAAGCCATTGGTAAACTAGCTGAATGTAATTGACCACCAGCATGAAGAACACAAAATTGGAAACAATTCATCGAGAATGTGCACGTGTACCTGAAGATATAATGGCCCAATTAACGAGGGGATGAACGGAGATGCAAGATTAATTTGGAACAAAAGCAACCTCTGCTGGCGCTGCCCATCAATCCCCTCCACAACTGGAACCTCCAAATAGCTGCCCCTAATACCCCCAGC
This sequence comes from Miscanthus lutarioriparius, assembly GCA_904845875.1. Classification (NCBI taxonomy): domain Eukaryota; kingdom Viridiplantae; phylum Streptophyta; class Magnoliopsida; order Poales; family Poaceae; genus Miscanthus; species Miscanthus lutarioriparius. The sequence continues at coordinate 61,020,989 of CAJGYO010000016.1, forward strand.
ATGACCAATCATCATCCTACCTACAACATCACTCAGCCTTACGACGACAGATCAGAGATACAAAACTAAATTTCGCAGGGTTCAGAGTTTCCAACTCCTGACCGTTCCACCAGTGGATTGAGCTACGCGGCACGGCTGTCGGCCAGGGAAACGCTCCTCCCTTCGCCCAATTCCCTAATACCAGATCCAATGTAGTGCCCCTTGCTGCGCAACATTACAGAAATTCGATCCAAAAAACCCCCAACAAAACCCCGTTTCGCGACAACAACAACAACAACAACAACAACATAGCCTTTCGGTCCCAAGCAAGTTGGGGTAGGCTAGAGTTGAAACCCACCAAGAGCCCCAAGTCACGGTTCAGGCACTTCAATAGCTGTTGTCGGTGTTTCGAGTTGCCACCGACTAGTAAATTTCTAATATTGCGCGTCTGGCTCGGATGGTGTGCTAAGAGGACACGAGGTTTATACTGGTTCGGCCAGAATGTCCCTACGTCCAGTTCGTTGTTGCTGCTCGTGTTACTAGCACTGAAAGTTCGTAGTAGGGGTTACAAACGGTTGAGAGAGGGACATGTCCTAAGTCTCCAGTGAGAGGAGCGAATGGGTGCTGAGAGCTCGGTCGCTTCCCGGCTGTGTGCTTGTATGTTCTGGTCGGTTCGGGGTTCGATGGATTCAAGTCCCAATTGATGCAATGTGTTGCGATGCCCTTTATGAGACGCCCTGCTTTCCCTTTTATAGGCCAAGGAAAAGAACGGGTTATAGTGGAGAGAAAAAAGGAGGATAAGAAGGAGAAGTCCTCTAGGATCACCGGGTCTTTCTTTTCCTTCACGTGGGTTCCACCGACCCTATAGATGTCAACAGGGATAGCTCCACATCGCGGCCCTGTCCGTCATTGGCGCCATGCATTGGCGTCGTCTCCCGGTCATGGCACCTGAAGATATAATGGCCCAATTAACCAGGGGATGAATAGAGATGCAAGATTAATTTGGAACAAAAACAACCTCTGCTGGCTCTACCCATCAATCCCCTCCACAACTGGAACCTCCAAATAGCTGCCCCTAATCCCCCAGCGTGACCAATCGTCATCCTACCCACAAAATCACTCAGCCTTATGACAGATCAGAGATACGAAACTGAATTTTGCAGGGTTCAGAGTTTCCAACTCCTGACCGTTCTACCAGTGGATTGAGCTACGCAGCACGGCGGCCGGCCAGGGAAACGCTCCTCCCTTCGCCCAATTCCGTAATACCAGATCCAAAGTAACGCCCCTTGCTGCACGACACTGCAGAAATTCGATCCAGAAAACCCCAACAAAACCCCATTCCGCGACACAAAAGGAGCAATCGGCTCTCCCCCTTTAGATCGCGTTCGAACCTCAACAATGAAAAATGGCCCATCCATTACCGCAGGCCCATAGGAGGCATGACATCGGCCCGTTTTGAGTCAAACAAGGGTTAGATAACTTCATCCATCGTCTAGGCGAGTCTAGTATATTCCCCTAAAAAATAAAGAAAGGTTATAGCATCTCTAACACCAACAGTTTATAATAAGTTACTTATCAAAATCTATGATTATTCTATCTTCTAAAAAAAGGTTTGTTATCCATCTCCAAATGTTCTAAAAAATTCACCTCCAAAAAATAAAAAAGAGCTCAGGACACTTTTTTTCCTCGGTTCGCGCCGCCCCTAGCCACCGAACATGGTGTATCTGGATACAGACTTTTTTAAGGAGATAATGTAGGTACAAAAGTAAATGACCAAGTTGGCTCATATTCCCAAACAAAAAAAGATTTAAGGCAAGGTGATCCTCTATCCCCGATGTTGTTTAATATTACAGTGGACATGTTAGCGGTTATTATTGCTAGGGCCAAAGAAAATGGGCAAGTAAAAGGGGTTGTTCCACATTTGGTTGAAGATGGCCTCTCGATTATGCAATATGCGGATGATACATTGTTGTTTTTAGACCATGATATTGAACAAGCAATGAATATGAAACTACTACTTTGCACTTTTGAGCAATTATCAGGTCTAAAAATAAACTTTCATAATAGTAAAATTCTCTGCTTTGGGAAATCAAAACAATGTGAATTACAATATTCACATTTATTTGGCTGTAAAGTGGGTACATATCCCTTTCGATACCACATTCTGCCAATGCATTACAGAAAACTTAATAACAATGATTGGAAAGGAGTTGAGGAAAGAATTGAAAAGAGGTTGTCTAGTTGGAAAGGAAAATTGTTATCTACGGGGGACAACTAGTGTTGATCAACGACAGGTGTTGATCAATTCTGTTGAATCCAGTTTACCGATGTTTATGCTCTTTTTTTTAAATACCTAGAGGGGTACTCAAGGAAATTGAGTACTATAGATTGAGGTTTTCTGGTAGTTTATCAACACAAGAAATGATATAGACTAGCAAAGTGGTCTGTTCTTTGCCAACCAAAAGAGCAGGGTGGTTTATGAATCCAAAATCTTGACATACAAAACAAATGCTTATTAATAAATGGTTGTTTAAACTTTGCAATGAAGAGGGTTTATGGCAAGAGTTGCTAAAGAAAAAATATATTTTTAAAGACAAAACTCTAACAAATGTTACATTCTCACTTTTGGATGAACCTGATGGATGTGAAGGACTAATTTTTTAGCCTAGGAAAGTTTAATTTAGATGATGAATCCCTAATTAGGATCTGGGAAGATACTTGGTTGGGCAGACATTCGCTGAAAATGGAATATCCAGATCTTTTTAATATTGTTCGCCAAAAACATGCTACGGTTGCACACTCTTAGTATAGTTCCTCTTAATGTTTTTTTAGAAGGGCTTTACTAGAAAATAAGCTGCTATAGTGTAATAGCCTTGTAGCAAGAGTTGCCAACATTTATTTATCCGATGAGAGGGATACTTTCTTTTGGCTTTTGAAACCTAATGGTTCATTCACAGTAAATTCTATGTATCGACACTTTGTCAACATGAGGATCATAGTTACTATGGATTTTTGGTGTGTGAAGCTAACTTTAAAAATAAAGATTTTTATATGGTTCCTAAAATGTGGGGTTACTTTAACCAAACATAACTTAGCAAGAAAAAAATGGCATGGGGATATATCTTGTGCCTTCTGTTCCTAGAATGAAACAATTCAACACTTTTTTTGATTGCCTTTATGCAAAGTTTCTTCTTTAGTGTGTGATATACATTGTTTTAGGCATAAGACCAGCTTTGGATGTTATTGACATTTTTCATAGATGGTACAAACAAGGACCTGAGACAAACAATTCTTTGTTGTCAACAGGAGGTGCAACCATTTGTTGGTCAATATGGCTTACAAGAAGTAAAGTTATTTTTGACAAATATCAACCTAAAACTTTTTTATAGGTCTTGCTCAGAGGAACGCATTGGTTTCGACATTGGGCACAACTATAAACTGTGTGCGATGACAAGAAAGAACATATTCACCAAGTGTGCCGGGAGCTAGAATCGATGACTATGCATTTCTTTGGATGGCCAAACAATCTTAGAACTGAATTTTAAGTTGAATGTGTTTTATGTTAGTTTAAGCTTATGTAATGAGGTCTGATTCCCTTAGTTCTAAGGGATGAAGCCGGATTCAATTCATCTAAAAAATATGTCGCACCATGCGTCAGCCTCTCGACCACCACCTTTCGCAGGCTACGACGATCTTCACGATCGAGCGCCCACACAGCGTCACAACCTCCGTGACGGTGAGGTCCTATCCATGTGGTGCTGCATAGCGACGACCCCATCCCCATCATCAGGGTCCGCGTAGCCGGAGGCGGTGTTTGATAGGGTTAACGTGTGCTTGCCATACATGAAGCTCAACACAATCCCACCACAGCCCAAGTCAGAGCTAGAGGTGATGTAAACCAAGGCGCCATGTACGAGAAGGTATGGATCAACACTAATGAAAAGCTTAGCTCTCCATAGAAGAAAACCATGGTTTTCATAAAGATGAAACTTGAATGGTCTCAAGATGAATATTATTGAAAAGAAAACTCATGGAAACAATCTAGTTCAAGCAAAAGACAACAATACAAATGAAATAGATTTCAATATATGTTTATTGTTGGTTCAGATCACTATATGGCCTGTGATGGCTTGAAAGGTATAGCAAGGAAAGGGCTTAAAGGGACTTAGCAAAGGTAAAGGGTAAACAATGGCGTGTACACCAATGGACCATAGCTAAGGTAAAGAAGAGAGTACTTGCGTTGAGTCTTGCACAAGTCAAGCTATGGAAAGTCATATTGCGAGAAGGATCAAATGCTTGATGAATTAGTTGATGAAGTAACTTGAAGCTATGCTTGAACTCTTATGTGGTGAATTAATTTGGTCACATCACATGCTCAATTTGTGAAGTGATGAAAGCCCTCAAAGTATGCATGATCAAGTGTTGGCAAGATATTGACAAGGAAGGCTCAGGATGCATGAAGTTTATTGTTGTTATATTTTATTTTTGAGTAAAGCTGCCTCAATAATATCAAGAGGGATGCATCATTTAACTAATGATAAATTAAAAGTGCTCAAGCAAACCCTAGTGAGAAACCTAGACAAGTTAAAGTCCTCACATTCTTTTTCTCCCAAGATTAGGGGATTCATGTGTTTTTTTTTCTTTTCGCAGGTTATTTTACTTATTTAACTTTTTTATATATATTTTTTTAAAAAAAATCAATGTCTCTGGCTTGTTTGAGCTATCGCGCCTTCTGCCTAGTGATAAAAGAACCATGGGCCTGTCGTTGTGCTGCAGTAGCCAGCTGGCTGGATGCACCTAATCAACTACACTATCTCATCACTATAAACCAAACAGCAGCGGCCGCTTGTGGCTTAAAGCCAGCCAAACGAGTAATAACAGTTTAAAAGGAAACATTTAGCCACAAATAGAGTCACATTATTGAAGGATAACATATCTCTCTGTCCATGAACTTATAGCAATGCACGAGCATTTTGTTAGTTATAAATGAAGAGAATAATATATATTAGTTCCTAATTAAATTTTATACTTTCAAAGATGGAGACAACGAAGATTTCAAAGAGCGAGGAGCTCTCTGAGGATGGATGGACATCTATCTCCCAGATGCTGAAAGCCATCGGTTGCTACGGCTTCCTTCAGATTGCTACCCAACATGAGGAACTTGAAACATGCCTTCTTAAGCCCATTGCAACCATGTTGCTCGCCCAATGCCAATACAGTTCCAACGTTGCTCGTGTCAATGCAGCTGAAAAGCTTGTGCTTTGATAGCAGCTTAAGCCTGTCTAAGCCATATCTATCTGCCGCGACGAGTAGGTGCTGAACCACGGCAATCTTATCATCAACATCTTCTTCTTCATCGTAGTCGTTGTCATCGTCATGTTCTATCTCAGGCAGCGAGTCGGAGTAGACGAAGTGGAGCAGGGCTCTGAACACCCTTGCTTCCATGTCCTCGATCCGCACGCAAGCCATACTCTTTTCCTTCATTGGGCCAAAGAGCTGTGCCATGAAGACCGGGGACCGGGCAGCGAGTATGTAACTGTGCAGAGCGACGGTTTCCCCAGCGACCTCGAAAGTGACATCTGTCCCTTCTCCGCCAGCGAGGAGACGGCCTAGATGAAGGTGCATGTCCGACGGCGGCACGACGACGAGTGTCTCGGCGGTCGCGTAGTCCTCTCTGCGGATCTTGCTATAGACGGTGACATCGCATCTAATCATGAAGCAGTCATCTCTCAGGTATGGCGACTGTGTTAGAATCTATGGATCGTACTAGGGATAGATCCGAGGGGCTACCGGCTATTGAATAGAATCACGAGCCCTAGTACATCTACTATTGCAACGAGAGACATAGAGGGGTGGAGTAGAAGATGGACGTGTCAAACCTGACACCGCAGTGGAAGATCCGCTCGCGTCTGCCATGGAGTCGATCTGCGCTAGGGTAGAGATGGTTGGGGAAGAGGACGTCGGTGATGTGCAGTGGCGACCGGCGGTGAAGGCAGTGAAGTCCGGTGACGCAGTCCGGAGGCGGTGCGGCTGGTGGCTTCCCGTCACTGGCTGCGCCCCTCTCTGATCGGATTAGGGTTTAGATGTCGGTGGGGAGCTCGGCTTAGGTCAACCTCGTGATAAGAGCCGCCGGCCCCCACCTCTTTTTATAGCGTAGGGTGACAGGGGCCCTCCAGCCATGGTGGGCTGGGCGCCCCCGATCAGGGCGCGAATCAAAGGCCCAACTGGGCCGTTGGGTCCAGTTAGGATTAGAGATCAATCTAACAATCCCCCCTTTATCTCTTTCCATCTTTCACTTTCATATCATTTACTTTTGTTCATTCCATTATAGATTAGCGTATAGAGCATGTCTCATCGTCACGGTCCATTGCCAATAGATTTAACAGCTACAACACACAACTCTGTTCTGAAATAGATACTTATCTTTGGGCCTTCTTTTGTCCAGGAACTATAGGCTTTCCCTTAAACCCATGCCGGCTACATGTTCTCTGAACACGTTGGGTGGTAAGCCTTTTGTAAGCGGATCCGCGAGCATCTTTTCGGTACTTATATGCTCAAGACTTATGACATGATCCCAGACTTTATCTTTCATAACATAATGCTTTATGTCAATGTGTTTGGCAGCACCACTTGACTTATTGTTGTGAGCATACTGTACTGCCAGATTATTATTGCAGTATAACTTAAGTGGTCTATAGATGTCATCAACCACCTTCAAACCAGGTATGAACTTCTTTAGCCAGTTCACCTGCCTCATTGCCTCATAACACGCTATAAACTCGGCATACATTGTGGACGATGTAGTGACGGTTTGTTTTTAGCTTTTCTATGAAATAGCTCCCCCTGCGAGAGTGAATACATACCTAGACGTGGATTTTCTATCATCTCCCGCATAATCAGAATCTGAATACCCCACTATATGGAGTGAATCAGATCTTCTATACGTCATCATGAGGCCTTTCGTTCCTTGCAAATAACGCAAGACTTTCTTTACTAATTTCCAGTGTTCTATTCTAGGATTGCTCTGGAATCTGCCAAGTAACCCGGTAACAAATGCCAAGTCAGAGCGCGTACATACTTGAGCATATTGCAAGCTTTCGACAGCTAAAGCATATGGAACCGCTTTCATTTGATCGATCTCATATTAGTTCCTGGGGCATTGAAAATCCCCATATCTGTTGCCCTTGACTATAGGAGCAGGTGAGGGACTAGATTTGTGCATACTGAATTTCTTTAAGATCTTTTCTATGTATGCCTTTTGTGACAGTTCTAAGACCCCTTTACTTCTATCTCGGTGAATCTCGATCCCTAGAACGAACGAAGCTTCACCAAGATCTTTCATATCAAATTTTGAGGACAAAACCTTTTTGTCTCCAGTAGTAGACTGACATCACTACTAGCAAGTAAGATATCATCCACATACAGGACAAGGAAGATAAACTTCCCATTCTTAAACTTTGTATAGACACAATTGTCCTCTACATTCTCTTTAAACCCAAAATTCCTTATTGTCTGATCAAACTTCAAGTACCACTATCTTGAAGCTTGTTTTAATTCATAAATGGATTTCTTTAGGCGGCATCCCATTCGTTCTTTTCCTTCCATGACAAAACCTTTTGGTTGTGCCATGTAAACACTTTCCTCCAAGTCCCCGTTGAGAAATGCCGTCTTTACATCCATCTAATGTAATTCTAAATCATAATGTGCCACTAGTGCCATTATGATTCTGAAGGAATCCTTACATGAGACTGGAGAAAATGTCTTATTGTAATCAATCCCATCTCTTTGCGTAAAGCCTTTTGCCACAAGTCGTGTTTTATATCTCTCTATATTCCCTTGAGAGTCAAGTTTTGTTTTGTAAACCCATTTACAGCCTACTGTTTTGGCTCCTTTAGGAATTATCTCCAAATCCCAAACTTTATTGGCATTCATAGATTTCATTTCATCTTCCATGGCCTCAAGCCACTTTGATGAATGATCACTTCTCATGGCTTTTTCAAATGAGGTGGGATCATCCTCCATTTGAAATTCCTCAGTGTTGTATACTTCATAGTCAGTAGGAATAGCTGATTTTCTAACTCTTTGAGACCTTCTAGGGGCCTCCACATTTGGCACATCTTCTGTTTGAGGCTGTTGTTGCTCCCCCTCATTTGTGGCAATAGGTTCTACAGGATCCTGAAGAATAGGTTCCTCATTATCATTCATTATTGCTATAGGCAGAATAACAACAGGTGCTGGCACCACAGTATCTTGCACTGTCGGTGCAGCGATAGCAGGTAGTGAGAAAAATGGCTCATGAATCATCGGAGTGGACGCATACACCCGCTTCTCTTCAAGGTCAATTTCTCGAGCTACCATGCTCCCCCTCATCATTTCATCCTCTAGGAAGACAGCGTGTCTCGTTTTCACAAACTTTGTATGTCTATCTAGACAGTAGAAACGAAAACCTTTTGACTTTTCTAGGTAGCCAATGAAATGGCAACTCACTGTTTTGGGATCTAGCTTCCCAATGTTTGGGTTAAATACTTTAGCCTCAGCAGGACTCCCCCACACACGTAAGTGATTTAGTGAGGGTACTCTTTCTGTCCACAACTCATACGGTGTTTTGGACACCGACTTACTTGGTACTCTATTGAGAATATGAATGGCGGTTTTTAACGCCTCCATCCACAGGCTCAATGGTAAGGTGGAGTAACTTATCATACTACGCACCATATCCATCAGGGTACGATTGCGTCTTTTAGCTACTCCATTCTGCTGAGGTTCGCCCGGTGTAGAATACTGGGCTACTATGCCATTCTCCTATAAGAACCTTGCAAAAGGTCTAGGAACTTGGCCATATGGGGTATGTCGACTGTAGTACTCCCCCCCACGGTCGAACCTGACTATCTTAATCTTTAAATTGTGTTGGTTTTCAACTTCTGCCTTAAATATCTTAAATTTATCCAATGCTTCTGTTCTTTCTTTGATTGGATAGATGTAGCCATAACGGAAGTAATCATCTGTGAATGTTATGAATGAATCATAACCATCCACACTCTTTACAGGAAACGGATCACAGATGTCTGTGTGAATAATCTATAGAATTCCTGTGCTTATTTTGACATCTTTCTTAATTTTCTTTACATACTTTCCTTTAATGCATTCTCTGCATTGTTCTAAATCTGAGAGCTCTAATGGAGGAAGAATATCATTCTTAACTAGTCTTTCTATTCTCTCCTTCGAAATATGGCCTAAACGACAGTGCCATAATTTCGACAATGCATCGTGAGCTCTCTTTCGTTTTCTGTTTACATCCACAGACGAGGATACATTCACATTATCGCACGCAACGTTCCCATTATCGCATACAACATTCACATCATCACGTAGTGATAACAGATAAAGCTCATTTTGTAAGATAGCAAGACCAACACATGCATTATTAAATGTTATCTTACATTTGCCATTTCCAAAATGGCAATCATATCCATCATTATCCAAGCATGAAACACTAATCAAGTTTCTTTGTAACGAGGAAACATAAAGAACATCTCTAAGTATAAGTTTGAAACCATCAGCAAGCTCTAGAGAAAGATCGCCAACGGCTTCAACTTCTACTCGGACTCTATTTGCTACTTTAACGTGTCTTTCGCTTCTTTTCGTAGTCCTCGTTGAACGGAATCTCTGTAAAGAATTAGCAACATGAACAGTTGCACCTGAGTCAATCCACCAAGTAGATTTCGAATACTGTACATACGGGGATTTATTTATGAACGTAATAAGGTTCTCACCTTTCTTTGCCATGATCATCTTTAAGTAATCGGGACAATTTTTCTTATAATGTCCCGTCTTCTTGCAATAGAGACATTGGCCTTTCTCTACTGTGAACTAATTCTGCTGAGGCTTATGCAGCATGGGACCCTTTCCCTTTGACTTTGAGGAGAAGTTAGCATTATTATTCTGTTTCTTGTTGTCTTTCAGATAATTGATAGTGCCACCATTGGCAGCTTTCATTCTCTCCTCCTCTTGCACACATATAGCCATGAGCCTCTCTAAGTCTCACTTCTCGGGCTATATGTTGTAGTTGACAACAAAAGTGTAAAACTCCTTTGGCAAGGAAGCAAAAATCAGATGGATAAGGAACTCATCTTTGAGAGCCAGATCCATTGGTTTTAGCTTGGATGCCACATTGCTCATCCTTAGTATGTGCTCTCTTATGCCACCATTACCAGAGTACCTCTCTGTCACCAGCTGTTTTATCAGCTGGGTAGCATATGTCTTTGAAGAACCAGTGAACTGACTCTTTATTCTGTCAAGATACTCAGTGACGGTGTCACACTCTGGGATTGAGCCCACAATTGCAGGTTCAATCGTATTCTTTATCACAGCCAAACATTTCTTGTTGGCAGTGACCCACTTCCTATGCTCAAGATCATAGGATATCTTTTGGGATGCAAAATCCCTTTCTCTTGTTGCCCAAGCGGCATCAGCCTTGTTTGTCTCCTTCACCGGTGCCACAGGCTTAGTGGGACACGGTGAGGTGACTACCCAGTCCACCTCAGCCAAGATAAAGGCCAGGTCTATCTTTTTCTTGCACTCCGTGTAGTTATCGCCTTTGAGAGTGGAGATCTCTTTGATACAACCCATCAAGTTGTATCCGTCTGAAAACACAATTCATATCAAGTGAGAATATAACTAATAACAATAATAATTGCATGCCTTAGTTTCAACATTGGTCAAAATTAAAATATACAATTGTTCTCTACATTAATTCTACATCACCGTTGGGCAGAAATAGAATTAATGCAAGACAAAACATCATAATATTGCCATTAATCAACGTTGGTCAGAATAATAACAATATTATAATCAATTAAAACATATCCATTTTTAAAATTAAATTCTCCCGTTGGTTCGAATTTAATAATGAAAATAACATCTTTAAATACACAGCGGAAAATAATTCAATTTAGTGAATTTTACCCACTGGAAAATTCTCTTTTCTATTTTCTTTAAGCCATTTATTCATTTTCCAGGAAATAAATATTTACTGGAAAAAGAAAAAACTGATTCATTTCCGCACTGTTCATTCGGTCCAGCCGGCAAAATGGCCCGGCCCAACTCCCTTGACGCGCGCGCTATGCCTCCTAGGCCGCAACCTGGGCCTGGCCGGCAAAGCCGCCTGCCCACCCGCTCCCGCCTGGGCCGCGAAACGGCCCGATCAATCTCGGCTATCCGCGCCGATCTGACGGCCGTCCGCGCGCGTCGCATGATCAAAACACCGACCGCAGCGGCTCCTTGAAACCCTAGCGGTCATTCTACACTTTGCTCTCTCTCTCTCTTCACCGCTCTCTCTTCTCTCCTTAGCACAGCAGCACCGAGCGAGCAACCGAGAGCGACGACGGTGGAGCGGGCAGCCATGGCGCCGTCGCTGCCCCCCTCGCCGGCGTGCGCGCTCCCTAGCGGGTGAGCGCGCCGCCGTCGAGCGGCCTGGCCGCGGCGCCTCTTTGGTCGGAGCTCGGCGAGCAACGCCCCCGGTTCGGCCTTCTTCTCCCCGCGCACCGGCGAGACAGCATCGCTGCGCAGCGGCGAGGTAGGTCTCCCCTTCCCCAACATCGATCTCTTTGATTTGCTCTCTGTTTCTGTTCGGATTCAACCGATTTGGGATGGGGATCGAAGTTAGGGTTAGGGTTTCGCTGTTTATCTTCCCCGTGAAGTCTTTTACGGGTATAGGGTTCGGCTCTTACGTTCTTAAGGCCAAAACCCTCTTCTTCTTCTTCTTTCCTTAACCCAGTTAGGGTTAGGGTTCAACCGAACCCTCTGTTCTTGTTAGACCCGCACTGGATCTAACCTTCTACTTCCTTTTCTAATCGGTTTACCCGTTCTAGATCTAAAACCCTAGAAACCGATGGCTCTGGTACCATTGTTAGAATCTGTGGATCGTACTAGGGATAGATCCGAGGGGCTACCGGCTGTTGAATAGAATCACGAGCCCTAGTACATCTACTATTGCAACGAGAGACATAGAGGGGTGGAGTAGAAGATGGACATGTCAAACCTGACACCGTAGTGGAAGATCCGCTCGCGTCCGCCATGGAGTCGATCTGTGCTAGGGCAGCGATGGTCGGGGAAGAGGACGTCGGTGATGTGCAGTGGCGACCGGCGGTGAAGGCAGTGAAGTTCGGTGACGCAGTCCGGAGACGGCCGGCTGGTGGCTTCCCGTCACTGGCTGCGCCCCTCTCTGATCGGATTAGGGTTTAGATATCGGTGGGGAGCTCGGCTCAGGTCAACCTCGTGATAAGAGCCGCCGGCCCCCACCTCTTTTTATAGCGCGGGGTGATAGGGTCCCTCCAGCCATGGTGGGCTAGGCGCCCCCGATCGGGACACGAATCAAAGACCCAACTGAGCCGTTAGGGTCCAGTTAGGATTATAGATCAATCTCACGGACTGCTCCAGTGCATGGCTCCTGATGAACCTGTAAGTGGCAGCCCCACGGGACACCGCTGCACATGAACCTCTGTATTCCGCCGCCGCTGTGGACATACACGAACGACGGCATCGGCTCGCCGTCCCCGTCCAGCATGCTGAACTTGAATTTCGCGTTGGCGTCGATGCCGTGGCTATGGTCGAGGTGTAGGTAGAGGGATATCCAGCCGGCGTTCTTCACGCCGCGGCCATCGGGGAAGTAGTGGAAGGACCAGCGGCACCCACCGAGGGTGAAGGCGGACGACGAGATGGACTCGCCGTTGCTGGCGAGGCTCTTGGTCCGGGAGTAACCCATGATGGTGAGCGCGTGCGACCCGGACACGGACTCGGCCACGATGGCGGACGCCCTTGTTGGCAGCGGTGGCGCCATGACGGCGGCGGCAGCTTCAGGCGGCAAAGAGGTCGGCGTGTTGTTGGAGTTGGAGCACCAGCCCGCCACCGTCGCTAGCAAGCGAAGGAGCATGGAGAATTAACGAACGGCTGTAACGCGAACAACGTGCGAGGGATTGGAAGTCAAACGAGAGGGAGAGGCTGCGGTCGATATATACATGCATGGTGGGTTGCGCTGGCGGCGTACACGGCGCAGTCAGTTTGAAACCGCATTAGAATCGGTCATGCTTCAGTCAAACTCCGATTAGATAACGCTGAGTTCGAAGCAGACACGAGAGAGGCATTGAAGAAGGGAACACGGACCTTGGATCAAATTCAGTACTGAAACTACAAAGAATCCGAAAATTTTGAGGCACTGCATCTGCATTGCTCATATGATTCAAATCTTGAGAATTTCCTTCGTTTTCTATTGAGAAATGTTAACACACACTCGAGTGTTCAACACTCGATTTCTCCACCGCCTTCTCCTTCCTCAGCGCCCCTCTTCTTCCTGCCCGTGCCCTTGCCCGCACCGTGCCTGTGCCGGAGAGGAATAAGAAGTCGCCTAGGGTTCCGGTGAGGAGGTCGCCGGAGTCGGAGACGATGAGCTCGCCGGCGTTAGGGTTCCACACCCTCTCTCTCTCCAACTCTCCCTCTCTTCTTCTCCAATGATAACGGACTTAAAAGGGGTTCAGGAGGAGGCAGGCCAGCCAAGCTAGAGATGTCAACAGGGCCCGTTCCCTGATTTCTCACGGGGAATTCTTCTATTACGGGAAAAGGATGATAGCAATGTATTTTCCACGGGGATCTAAATGGGACAAACTTGATCCCCGTCGAGGCTGGCTGGGGCGGGGATCGATGATCCTCCGTCCCCCATCCCAGCGGGGATCCGATTAAGCTGCAGCAAACAATGTAGATTGAGTAGACCGCGGCCCATGAAAGTTAAGGTCCATTCGGTTGGAATATATAAGCCATCACCATCGAGCTAACCCTAACGCCGCATCCCGTAGCCCCTCGCCTAGTCAACTCAGGGTCTGTTTGGTAGCCTGCCCCAGCCCCCAGCCAGGCCCGCGGTATGCAGGGCATCCGCGTTTGGTTGCCTGGGCTGCGGTCTCGGCCTGGCTCCGCACGTGCAAGGGTGGCCTCGCGGCCTGGCCTGGGCACGCTCGTGGAGGGTATAAACCCGTCCGCGAGCCTAGCTATGCGCTAGAGACCCATCAACTTTTCTTTTGATTTTATACACCCATTTGCAGTCAATGATATTTTTACCATGGTCTGGAGAAACTAGATGCCAAGTGTTATTTTCATAAGAGCACCAAACTCATTATCCACGGCATTTTTCCAATTTTTATCGGCTAATGCATCTTGTAATAAAGAGGTTCACCAGACGTAGATAAACAATCATATCCCTATCTCACCGTGCCGTCTGTCCACTCTTGCTCGACGAATACCACTTTGCAGCCTCGTTGTGGGTCTTGTAGGTGCATGAGGTGGTGAGTGTCAGATAAATCAGCCGCTGGTGTAGAGGATGATGGAGCAGTGGACGTCGTAGTCGATCCGGTGCCAGCAGCAGGTACAGTGGACACATGTTCCTCATGCCCTGCAGTGCCACACGCAGAGGCTCCAGGAGGGAGGCACGCACCAGGCAAGGATAATGCAGATGCGGTATGCCTGGCATCCGGACGCGTCTGGACGCACCTCAGAAAACAACACCCGCATACAGAAAAACAGTGCTGCCATCTTTGGCGCGCTCCCTCTAAAAGCCCCCCGTTGCACCCCTTCTGCAGGCCCCTGCCTCGCCGCGCCCGTTTTGCGCTGCACGTCGGGCCTGTGCCGCCCGAGCGGCAAGAGGGGAAGGACGTGCGGTGCCTCCTATTCGAAAGAACCCGGCCACGACGTCGTATGGATGCCCTATCAGCTCTGGGAGAGACGATGCAACAGAAGGTGGGAGGAGGATGCAACACCCGATTTACTTTTGAAACATTCAAATACAACGGTTGCAACATACGTCTGAAGACAGTTGAAACACTTGAAACATGCTTCTGAAACACTTAAAAACACATAAAAACACACTTGAAAACCATTGCAACCATATGCAACATCCAAATAAAACACATACGACATATATGTGAAACATATGCAACATCCAGATAAACACAACTGCAACATGCGTCTGGAAAACACAGATGAAACATACCTCTGAAATATCTGAAACACTCGAAACATACTATTGCAACATGCCTCTGAAAACAATTGCAACATACGCAACATCCCCCGATCTACTTTTGCAACATCCATATGATTCAACTGCAACATACCTCTAAAACATCAGAAATAATTGAAACATACAATTGCAACATAGGGAGAGAGAGAGCGTTGCGCGGGGAGCGCCATAGCCGCCGGATCTGCGGGCATTAGGGGCTCCCGGTGGGGGAGGACGCCGGTGTGGGGGGAGGGGTGCCACCAGGGTGGGGCGAGGAGGACGCCGGGGTGGGTGAAGGAGCCGCTGATGTGGGGGAAGGAGCCGTCAGGGTGGGGGAGGAATATTCCATGGTGGGAGAGGAGGACGCCGGGGTGGGTGAGGGCGCCGCCGCCGGCCTGGGAGGGAGTCGGCGGCACGCGCGATGGGAGGGTCGAGAGGCGTGGGAGCCACGGGGCGCGAGCTAGTGGATGCGGATCAACGGCATGAGACGAGGTGCGCGGCGCGGAGGAGCCTGGCGTCGCGAGCAGATGCGCATCACGGGAGGGAGCGAGGCGGCGTGGGAATGAGCGGACGGTGCGACGAGCGGATAAGGCCATGAGAGATGAGCGAAGGAGGACACACGGGCGCCGTAGCCAATCGAATCGTTATCTGCCACGTCCAGAAAACGCCGGACTTTCGAGTCAAAGCATTATCGATGCAGATGTGGCTGGGATCAGCGATGACGTGTTGCACACATGCAGGGATGTTTGGATACTATCCAATACACAGACTGCCTGGCCTGGATGCTGTCGGTACCACGTTTGCTTGCAGCCCTGTATTCTTGCCTCGTCCAGGCATTCCAGGCACACAAAAACGATCGCCTGGCCACAGGCAACGTTGCCTGCTAAGATTCCTTCACAGTTAATGAAGATCAAATTGCTAGGCAGATATTTCAAACCAAACAACGTATCTGTGATATATCCTGAGCAGTTAAAATATGATGACTTATTAACAGGCAACAACCAGGCAGCCATTTTTCCCGAGCAACAGCCCCAGGGTTCCATCCAAACTAGCCCGCAGACTCCTCGTGCATTGAAGGCGAGCCATGTAGCTCCATGTGCTCGTTGGGTTCAGGGACAGGTGCTGTAGAGGAAACTGTGGACGTAATTTGCTGCATAAAATAATCACCAGGGGTAACAACAGGAACTGAAATTACTGCAGGAACACCATGGTTAGGGTCAGGATTATCATTCGCAAGGTAATCAGGTACACCCCTTATGTTGTTCTAGGTCAAGGCCTTCGAACACCGGTTGCCGTCAAGCGCTGCTAAACCAGAAAAGGGCGGATGGTTTTGCAGAAGAATCTTTATATTTTCATCTAAAATTTGAAATAATATTTTGAATTTTTGAAACAAATTTTTTCATAAAACAAACCTCCTGTTCTTTAATTTATTCGTAACACAGTTAACAACCTAAGTTAATCTCAGATGGTGGAAAGATCTTTACAATGAAGGGGAATTGACCTACTCACGGGATCGTGTGGTTGAGTGCTACCTGTGGTCTTATACAGCATACTTTGAGAAAGAACACACAAGGGCAAGGATGATCCTTGCCAAGATAATCGCACTAATAATCCTGACAGACGACACTTACGATGTTCGTGCTACTTTGGAGGAGTGTCGAAAATTCAATGAAGCTATACAAAGGTTGGAGTGCTCCAATTTAATCTTACTAATTTGATCTAGGAAATCTTTAGTTCATATAGTATTTGCACTCAAAGCTGTAACCAGATAATTTTCCTACAGATGGGAAGAGAGTGCCATTTCTCTTCTACCAGATTATCTGAAGAAGTTCTACCTCAAGCTGATGGACATCTTTAAGGAGTTTGAGGACGAGTTGGAACCACATGAGAAGTACAGAGTCTCTTTTAGCAGAAAAGCGGTACAAGCACAACCCCCCTTTTTTTGGAAAATCTTATTTTCCTCATAACATCAGTGAGCTTGGTCTTTGAAGTTTTGGTGATAAATCTTGTCTGAATTATTTGAAGTTTTTGCAAATGGTTATATCTGAGCCAAGAGAATTATATACTAGATATGTATGATGTATGAATCCTCCTATGTTTAATTATAGAACTATATATTTCAAGATGAGGTGCTGATTTGGACAAGAAACTCACTACCGATATTTATGTGCTACCAGTTAGTTATTTCTGTTATGCATATATATGAAATCCACTCTTATATAGGCAATATTGTAATGGTACACCTATCATATATATATCTGCATTCATACAGTGACCTCATATGTTAATTATCAAGCTGATGACCTTATACTTTTATATTTTTTCATCTCCAGTTTCAAATATTATCAAGTAATTATCTCCAAGAAGCGGAATGGTTTCATGGTGGTTACAAGCCAACATTTAAAGATCAAGTGAAGATATCTACTGTGTGCTCAGGTGCTCCATTTGCATCTGTTGGGTTACTAGTTGGCATGGGAGACGATGTAGCAACCAAGGAGGCACTTGAGTGGGCAATCAGTTGCACAGATGCTGTCAAGGCTTTCGCAGAGGTGACACGCTTCATGAATGACCTTGCTTCGTTTAAGGTAAGATTAATTATAGTACATGTATATTCCCAATCAAGGTTAAAGATCATAAGTGTTACCTAGTAATGGATGTGTTTTCCACAGCGTGGAAAGAACAAAAATGACGTGGACAGCTCGGTCGAATGCTACATCAGTGAGCATGGTGTTACAACTGAGGTTGCCTTTGCAAAGATAAATTCCCTGATTGAAGATGCATGGAAGACTATAAACAGAGCACGCTTTGAGAACAATGAACTACTTCCAGCGGTGCAACGAGTTGCCAACATAACTGCCAGCATGCCGTTAATGTACGGTGATAACAAGGACGCAATCACATTCAGCGACGGTCTCAAGGGGATTATCAAGCTCCTGTTTCTCAAGCCTATCCTGCTCTAGACAATATAGCCTACTGCCTAATTATGAATGTACTAGTAAGCACCAGAATAAGCAGTTTACGTTATGAATGTCACACTAAAATTATTACTATTAGCAGGTTCGAGTCATTTCAATCTTGTTCTAAGTTTTTGGGGCTCTCTGAAAGGAAAATTAAAGGCATGTGTAAACGTTTTTATTTTAATAAAAAGTTTCTTTTGGTATCCTTGCCCAGTTATATGGTGCCAATTTTTTATGCCGGGGACCCTATAAAAAAACCCTCTTTGATGGTTCTTGTTTATTTCTCTGCATCCATCTAGAGAGCATCTTCAACGGTTTTTCGTAAGCCCACACTCTAAATTCTCAGTTTGAGAGCCATTTTAATAAAAGTAGCACTTTATATCTCTTCACCCTCCTACTTCTCTATATCTTATTCGACACTTTGAAAACTTAGCCCCGTTCTCTATATTTGGCGAGCAAGAAACTAGAAATAAATTGTGACAATATTTAAAGATCTAATTGAATGATGTCGGAGAAGATTTTCTTTTTACCAAATTCTTTGTTCTTATCAATGATGAAAGATATAAAGAAACTCTTAAAGTTGCTCTACTATACCTGAGTTATACATGAAGGCGGTTGCCGTATAGCCGGGATAGCGCATATCTTGAGTTGTAGTTGTAATCTAGAATAAGTCGCAACAACAACCTCCTAGGATTTCTCAACCTTGTAAAGCCATAGTGGATTGCTATTGTTACCTATATCCTCTGATTTCTCACAAAACTAGGGAGACAATAAACACTTTCCCATACGATCGCGACTTGAGGTAGCCAGAGATGGCTTATCTTTTTTAAATAGATTGACAGGTATAGTGAATACCAAATAGTAAAACAAAGTGGATTGTTCGTTGTAGTAAAACACACCTTTTATTTTTTTTCTAATTCCATAGTCCTCCAGCACCTTCTCACTACAACAAAAAATTCTATTCGTGTCCGAGAACGACATCCTGAACAAGCCATTCTCAACTTCTAATTTGTGTCAATTTTGGTTGTCAACATAAAGCATTTTGCTTAACAAGCCATAAAACGAGTTTCATCTTTAGTCTGAATATTGTTAGCTAATCTACTGCCACCTTATGAGAACACAGCAGAGTAAGGCGGCGCCGACTTAGCTGCCTGCTGTGTGTGAACACAGCAAGGGAAGGCGGCGCCGACTTTGCCCCCTGCTGTGATACAGTAGCCGCTGTAGGTGCAGGTGCCACACGGCTCACCTACAGCACTGTAGGAACAGGTAGTGGCCGGCGCAGAGTCAGCCCTGTCAGGTTATCTAGTTACTGTGCCAGCATGGGCGCTGCACATGGACTAGATAGTTAGAGTTGTATAAATAGACATGTATGGCAACTCAATAAAGAGAGCTTAGATTTGCCATCACACAGACAGGGCTTCGGCCAACGCTGTTGCCTTGTATTATGCGTGCTTGCTCTGTTCTCCCTTCCTCTTCTAGCTCGATCCGTAGTGTGTGGGTACGGACAACACCGGTACGTGGTCTGCACGGCTAGTGGGTGCTCGGCAACACTAGCGCGTGCTCGGCGAGACCGACAAGTGCTCCACTCGCCTGAGCCGGTGGTCGGCAAGATCGGCTGGAGTGGTTCACTGTCGTGAGCCGGTGATCCTGTGAGATCAACGGAGTGGTCTGGAGATCATCTCGGTGGTCGGGAGGCTAACTGTGGGCCAACAAATATCACGAGGTGTGCTGAAAGAGTAGTTCCCTAATAATCAGAGTCTAGTCATCGTTAGTCTGAATATCATGTGATCTCAGATGCTTATACTTCTGATCTGCATTTGACAATCTTGCCGCCTCTGTCAAACCCCTGGTGGCCACCATCTTCAGAATATCGACACCCTCTCTTATGGCTGAATCAATCTAGGTTGTAGCAAAACATGCAATCATGATAAGCTTTGGTTGTTGGTACATCAAATAAAGATAATATAACTTGTCCCAGTATGGGACTTAAATGGTGGTCCATCAATATTGTTGCGATACAATGATAATAAATTCTGATCTCATGTTTGTGACAATTGCATTAGTAGAATGAGTCCATGATCATCACTTTTAAAAGCTCAGCAGTATGACTGAGTTTTTTTTATTATTTCCCAACCTTCCATGCTTGGCAAGCTGCGTCCATCTTCAACTAAATCTTTCCATGACATGGTAGCATTAACTTGGACAGAAAGGAAACTCAAGGCCCACAGTTTTCAAGAGGTTGGCTCAGATGTAGCTCAAGCCCAACTCTCTAAATGCCAATCTCAACCTTTGATTTTAACTTCGACACCAAATTCAACCTGACTACAAGGCTAAATCAATCTTCTCAACACAAAATCAAACAAGCATCACCATATTCCATATACTGTGGTTGCTTCCTTTGAAACTATTCAGGAATGTGCAACCAGACTGCTGGTAAGAAACAGCACCCACCAAATTAAAAAGTTTTCCAGTATCAATCCTCCTATCGCAGAAAGCATTGTGAAAGTTACCCAAGGTTTTGGTGAAGTTTATACCAAAACTAAAGCTTGCAGCATGCTTACATATACATACAAGTTTGCTGGAATAGTGGAATCAATATTGTATGGTCATATCTGTCAGAGAAATTTCGAAATTTTCTATTATTGGGTCCAGATAAAAGATTAACAATACAACTAATGTGGTAATGTGAATCTTACCTAGCTCATTAATAGCTACAGCAGAGTTCAGATAATATTAAAACAAATACCATAACATGAAACAATAACAACAGAAGCACAAATTACTAGTGAGATGTTTACCCGTTCACGACCAGTCCTATTGAACTTCTGAAGAACAAAGGCTTTAGGATCCATCTGGCCAGGTGGCCGTCCTATTCCTAAATAAGTCAAGATGAATTCTTGTCCAGCAAAATTAAACAAATTCTAAATGGCAAGAGTGTAGAAAGTACCAATCCTTAATCGGCAAAATTCTTGATTCTTACGAAAGTGGTATATAACACTCTTCAACCTGGTAAACTAAAAGGGTAAATGTTTATTGTGAAGATCAGATAAATCTTTTATCTGTCAACATCCAATAGATATCATATAGCTAATGGTTTATTTTCATACCAACCAAAGAAAATTTGACACAAGGTAATGTGCTGTTACACAGATTAAGAGTGTTATAAAGTAATGGATAGCCTTTTCAGATAACTAATTAGATGCCCCCCAAGTTATGCAAAATGGAAAGTGCAAGCAAGAAAAACAAACTAAAAGAAACATAAAAAAATGAAAGGAAAAAGGAGAGCAAGACAGATGTGTGAACACCACACTGATAGAAAAAAAGGGGAAATAGCTACAGAACTTCAAAAAGATTCTTTTAGTGTCTCCTAAAGGCATGCCAACAACCCAGATTAGGGGACTAAGACAATGGCCAAGTTTGTGATTTAAAGTGGTTACCATTGCTGATATATGCATTTAAACATAGAGATAGATGTTTTTCCTTTCGAAATATAAACTTCTTTTGTTAGGTGGAAGATGATCCCACAAAACAAACAAAAATAAAGCCTACATACCCATTATGCCGTCCAAAACCTCCTTTTGGCTGTAAACGGAGAACTCCACATGGCAAGTCCATATCATCAAACGCCTGAAACTCACATACCAGAGAAGTCATATTGCCTTGTAACATGGCTCTAGCAAAGTTTAGAAACAAACACCTACCACTAGGACACGATTAAGTGGCAGTTTATAATAGGCAGCAAGTGGACCAACCTGCAAGTGAAAACAGAGACTGGTCACTAGTAGTCATCAAACAAGAATTGTGTAAACAATTTTGTATGTCCAGTTAAAGACAGTAAGACATAAATAATCAAAAACCCATAATGCATCAAGATTACTATCATTAAACAGAATTAGCATGGTTAAGTTTACATGTTGTGCAATGGTACCTCAAATTCAAGAGGTAGCAGGTGAAACATCTGTTAGTATTTAGTTGCATCAACCAAATCAAAGCCCATATCACAGAAAATCAGTGAAAGAAACAAAGTATGCAAGAATAGAACAGTATTAGGCAGGAGAAGTAGGAAACACGCCCAGAAGTGTCGTTTACAGATTCTCCACTGAGATTCATATAAGTCTGGGGCTTGGCAAGAAGAACAGGGACTCCATCAACCATCCCTGAATCAATGGTGAGGACAATACATTAATTTAACCCTTTGTGCTAAGAAACAAAAACATGCATCACAAAATATGAGGAGTGATATTCTTTCTCGTGGTGCGTAAATGGCGCCAAACCTTCACCAAAGAGTGCTTTGAAGTAATGTGTAGTCGGGGGTATACCACAGGATTATGCAAAATGCATTTATCATATCAAAACCCACCTGTGAGCAAACAAATTGCAAGAAAAATACAAGAATAAATACCAAGACATTGAGAAATTTTGAAATACAAGATGAGATGTGCAACTTACGTTATGCCCGGTGGATTGATACTTCTCACCAGGGTTGCCAAGACCGACAAATAACCAGGGTTGTATCGGGGACAAGGACGAGGAAAAAGATGAATATGATGAGAATGTCTGAACGGTAGAAGTACAACATTTTGAAAGGAAGGGCATGAATCTATTCAAGGGCATCTCCTTCATGGTTTATTCAATCAAGAGCCATCCACAAATCTAATGAGTCCAAAATCAGATGTCAATGTCTGCAAAGTAAGACATATTTGTTCTTGAAATACACCACAGTGAACCAGACAGGTACATAAAAATATGAATTGAACACCTAGCACATCCAACACTGCCTTATACTTATACATGCCAGAACAAGATCGACTTAAAACTTGCACTGCAGCAGAAGATCAGAGATTCAAAACTGAATGTGGCATATAATCTAGCTTAGGTATTTCATTGAACACCTCCAGGGCACTTGACACGGTAGTGCTGCACTGCTGCTCCCATCTGTTAGATTGATCTCCAATCCCAAACTGGGCCCAACGGCCCAGTTGGGCCTTTGATCCGCGCCCTGATCGGGGGCGCCCAGCCCACTATGGCTGGAGGGCCCCTGTCACACTGCGCAATATATAGAGGTGGGCCCGGCGGCTCTGAGTACGAGGTTCGCCTGAGCCGAGCTCCCCACCGAAACCTAAACCCTAATCCCGATCAGAGAGGGGCGCAGCCAGTGACGGAAAGCCACCAGCCGCGCCACCCTGCTCCACCGACATCGACGGCTTCATCGACCTCTTCCCCGAACATCGCTGCCCGTGCGCAGACTTCACCGACGAATGAGATGGTGGCTTCTGGACCATCCCCCTCTGCGGTGTCAGGTTTGACACGTTCTTCTTCTACTCCACCCCTCTCTTTCTCTCGTTCTATCCACTGTTATTGCACTAGTAGATGTTCTAGGGCTCATGGTTTCATTCAATAGCAAGTAGACATGCTAGTTCTATGCCTAGAGATCATGCTTTAGCTTTAACAATGGTACCAGAGCCTCATTGGGTATAGGTCTAGCCTATCGGAACCCTCTGTCTAGATGTAGATCATGTCAGGGGAAAGAAACAGTTTAGATCCATTCGGATCTGAGAAGAACAGAGGGTCACCGAACCCTAACCCTAATCAGGTGAAGAACAGAGAAGAGAAAGGGGTCTCGGCACGCGAAGCCGAACCCTAATCCTCAAAACAGACTCGGGGAAGAAGAGAAAAGCGAAACCCTAACCCTAACCTAACCCTAATCCCCAATCGGATGAAATCCGAGAAGAACAGAGAAAAAGATCCAAAAATAGATGAAGAAAAGGAGAAAGGGGAAAAGGGGAAGGGGCCTACCTCGCCGTTCACCGCGCTGCCGCCTCGCCGTTCACCGCGGGAAGATGGCCGAGCCTTGCGAGCTCCGGCAAAGGGCACCGCTGCTAGTCCGCTCGATGGCGGCGTGCTCACCCACGTGGGGAGCGCGCGCGCCGGCGAAGGGGCCGGCGACGTCGCCATGCTTCACTGCGTCTCGCGTCTCGCTCTCGGTCGCTCGCTGTTGCTGCGCTGAGAAGGAAGGAGCACGACGAAGAGAGAGGAAGGGAGGCAGCCGAATGCGTTAGGGTTCGGGGGAGGACACCGCGCGGGGGGTTTTGTTCGACCGAACCGCGCGCGCGACCGTCCGATGCAGATGAACGGACGAGCGCGACTGGACCGAAATCGGCCCAGGCGGGCGAGCGTGGCGAGCGACTTTGCAGGCCCAGGCCCAGGTTGCAGCCTGGGCGCGTGGAGGTGCCGCGAGCGCGCGTGCGTGGGTTGCTGTGGCAGGCCAGGCCGCGCACTGTTGGTGCTGAGCCGGTTACTGTTGCTACAGGCCGGGCCAGAATGAATAGTAAATAAAGTTTCGAGTTTATTTAATTTTCAGAAGCAGATTTCGATGAATTTTGTCTAGTTTAATATCTCTGTTAAAATTTGAACCAACGGGATAAATTTTCAGAGAATAGAGAAATTACAAAGAAATGCTTCTGAAAAATAGATAATTTTTTACGTTTTTCGCAGCTAAAGAAATAGTTTATTGTCTAGTTATTTTGGACCAACGTGATATTTAATTGGAGAAAAAGAGATTTTGACATGATTATAATGTTGTTATTTTTTGACCAACATTGTTAATAACAATATCGTAATTTTAATGATTTTATGCATTATTTTTATTTCTTCCCAACGGTGACGTAGATTTAATGTATAAACCGTTGTATGTTTTAATTTTGACCAACGTTGAAACTAAGGCATGCAATTGTTATTATTATGTTTATGTTGTCACTCAATATGAATTGTGTTTTCAGACGGATACAACTTGATGGGTTGTATCAAAGAGATCCCCACTCTCAAAGGTGACAACTATACGGAGTGGAAGAAAAAGATTAACCTGGCCTTCATCTTGACTGAGGTGGACTGGGTAGTCACCTCATCGTGTCCCACTTAGCCTGTGGCACCGGCGAGGGAGACAAACGAGGCTGATGCTGCTTGGGCAACTAGAGAGAGGGATTTTGCATCCCAAAAGATGTCATATGACCTTGAGCATAGGAAGTGGTCACTGCCAACAAAAAATGTTTGGCTGTGATAAAAACATGATTGAGCCTGCAATTGTGGGCTCAATCCCAGAGTGTGACACGGTCACCGAGTACCTCGATAGAATAAAGAGTCAGTTCACTGGCTCTTCAAAAACATATGCTACCCAGCTGATAAAGCAGCTGGTGATAGAGAGGTACTCTGAAAATGGTGGCATAAGAGAGCCCATACTAAGGATGAGCAATTTGACATCCAAGCTAAAACCAATGGATCTGGCTCTCAAGAAAGAGTTCTTTATCCATCTAATTTTTGCTTCCTTGCCAAAGGAATTTGACACTTTTATTGTCAACTACAACATACAGCCCGAGAAATGGGACTTAGAGAGGCTCATGGCTAAGTGTGTGCAAGAGGAGGAGAGAATGAAAGCTGCCAATGGTGGCACTATCAATTATGTGAAAGACAACAAGAAAAAGAATACTAATACTAACTGCTCCTCAAAGTCAAAGGGAAATGGTCCCATGCTGCATCAGCCTCAGCAGAACAAGTTCACAGTATAGAAAGACCAGTGTCTCTATTGCAAGAAGACGGGACATTATAAGAAAGATTGTCCCGATTACTTAAAGATGATCATGGCAAAGAAATGTGAGAACATTATTATGTTCATAAATGAATCCTTGTATGTACAGTATTCGAAATCTGCTTGTTGGATTGACTCAGGTGCAACTATTCATGTTGCTAATTCCTTACAGGGATTCCGTTCGACGAGGACTATGCAAAGAAGAGAAAGACACGTTAAAGTTGCAAATGGAGTCCGAGCAGATGTTGAAGCCGTTGGCGATCTTTCTCTAGAGCTTGCTGATGGCTTCACACTTTTACTTAGAGATATACTTTATGTTCCCTCTTTACAGAGAAACTTGATTAGTGCTTCATGCTTGGACAATGATGGATATGATTGCCATTTTGGAAATGGCAAATGTAAGATAACATTTAATAATGCATGTGTTGGTCTTGCTATCTTACAAAATGAGCTTTATTTGTTATCACTATGTGATGATGTGAATGTTGTATGTGATGATGGGAATGCTGCGTGCGACAATGAGAATGTATCATCGTCTGCGGATGTAAACAGAAAACGAAAGAGAGCTCACGATGCGTCGTCGAAATTATGGCACTATCGTTTAGGCCATATTTCGAGGGAGAGAATAGAAAGACTAGTTAAAAATGATATTCTTCCTCCATTAGAGTTCTCAGATTTACAAAAATATAGAGAATGCATAAAAGGAAACTATGTAAAGAAAATTAAGAAAGATGCCAAACAAAGCGCAAGAATTTTACAGATTATTCACACAGGCATCTGTGGTCTGTTTCCTATAAAGAGTGGATGGTTATGATTCGTTTATAACATTCATAGATGATTACTCCTGTTATGGCTATATTTATCCAATCAAAGAAAGAACAGAAGCATTGGATAAATTTAAGATATTTAAGGTAGAAGTTGAAAACCAACACAATTTAAAGATTAAGATAGTCAGGTCTAACCATGAGGGGGGGGGAGTACTACGGTCGGCATACCCCATATGGCCAAGTTCCTGGACCTTTTGCAAGGTTCTTACAGGAGAATGGCATAGTAGCCTAGTATTCTACACCGGGCGAACCTCAGCAGAATAGAGTAGCTGAAAGACGCAATCGTACCCTGATGGATATGGTGCGCAGTATGATAAGTTACTCCACCTTATCGTTGAGCCTGTGGATGGAGACATTAAAAACCGCCATTCATATTCTTAATAGAGTACCAAGTAAGTCGGTGCCCAAAACATCGTATGAGTTGTGGACAGGAAGAGTACCCTCACTAAACCACTTACGTGTGTGGGGGAGTCCTACTGAGGCTAAAGTATTTAACCCAAACATTGGGAAGCTAGATCCCAAAATAGTGAGTTGCCATTTTATTGGCTACCCAGAAAAGTCAAAAGGTTTTCGTTTCTACTATCCAGACAGACATACAAAGTTTGTGGAAATGAGACATGCTGTCTTCCTAGAGGATGAAATGATGAGGGGAAGCATGGTAGCTTGAGAAATTGACCTTGAAGAGAAGCGGGTGTATGCGTCCACTCCGATGATTCATGAGCCATTTTTCTCACTACCTGCTGTCGCTGCACCGACTGTGCAAGATATTGTGGTGCCAGCACCTGTTGTTATTTCGCCTGTGGCAACAATGAATGACGATGAGGAACCTATTCTTCAGGATCCTGTAGAACCTATTGCCACACATGAGGGGGAGCAACAACAGTCTCAAACAGAAGATGTGCCAAATGTGGAGGCCCCTAGAAGGTCTCAAAGAGTTAGAAAATCAGCTATTCCTGCTGACTATGAAGTATACAACACTGAGGAATTTCAAATGGAGGATGATCCCACCTCATTTTAAGAAGCCATGAGAAGTGATCATTCATCAAAGTGGCTTGAGGCCATGGAAGATGAAATGAAATCTATGAATGCCAATAAATTTGGGGCTTGGAAATAATTCCTAAAGGAGCCAAAATAGTAGGCTGTAAATGGGTCTACAAAACAAAACTTGATTCTCAAGGGAATATAGAGAGATATAAAGCACGACTTATGGCAAAAGACTTTACGTAAAGAGAATGGATTGATTATAATGAGACCTTTTCTTCAGTCTCATGTAAGGATTCCTTTATAATCATAATGGCATTAGTGGCACATTATGATTTAGAATTACATCAGATGAATGTAAAGACGACATTTCTCAACGGGGACTTGGAGGAAAATGTTTACATGACACAACCGAAAGGTTTTGTCATGGAAGGAAAAGAATGAATGGGATGTCGCCTAAAGAAATCCATTTATGGATTAAAACAAGCTTCAAGACAGTGGTACTTGAAGTTTGATCAGACAATAAGGAATTTTGGGTTTAAAGAGAATGTAGAGGACAATTGTGTCTATGCAAAGTTTATCTTCCTTGTCCTGTATGTGGATGATATCTTACTTGCTAGTAGTGATGTCAGTCTACTACTAGAGACAAAGAAGTTTTTGTCCTCAAAATTTGATATGAAAGATCTTGGTGAAGCTTCATTCGTTCTTGGGATCGAGATTCACCGAGATAGAAGTAAAGGGGTATTAGGATTGTCACAAAAGGCATACATAGAAAAGATCTTAAAGAAATTCAATATGCACAAATATAGTCCCTCACCTGCTCCTATAGTCAAGGGCGACAGATATGTGGATTTTCAATGCCCCAGGAATCAGTATGAGATCGATCAAATGAAAATGGTTCCATATGCTTTAGCTGTCGGAAGCTTGCAATATGCTCAAGTATGTACGTGCCCTGACTTGGCATTTGTTACTGGGTTACTTGGCAGATTCTAGAGCAATCCTGGAACATAATACTAGAAATTAGTAAAGAAAGTCTTACGTTATTTGCAAGTAATGAAAAGCCTCATAATGACATATAGAAGATCAGATTCACTCCATATAGTGGGATATTCAGATTATGATTATGCGGGAGTTGATAGAAAATCCACGTCTATATATGTATTCACTCTCGCAGGGGAGCTATTTCATGGAAAAGCTCAAAGCAAACCGTTACTACATCGTCCACAATGTATGCCGAGTTTGTAGCGTGTTATGAGGCAACGGGGCAGGTGAACTGGCTAAAGAAGTTCATACCCGGTTTCAAGGTGGTTGACGACATCTATAGATCACTTAAGTTATACTACGATAATAATCCGGCAGTATAGTATGCTCACAACAATAAGTCAAATGGTGCTGCCAAACACATTAACATAAAGAATTATGTTGTGAAAGATAAAGTCCACGATCATGTCATAAGTCTTGAGCATATAAGTACCGAAAAGATGCTCGCGAATCTGCTTACAAAAGGCTTACCACCCAACGTGTTCAGAGAACATATAGCCGGCATGGGTTTAAGGGAAAGCCTATAATTCCTGGACAAAAGAAGGCCCAAAGTTAAGTATCTATTTCAGAACAGAGTGGTGTGTTGTAGTTGTTAAATCTATCGGCAATTGACCGTGATGATGAAACATGCTCTATGCGCTAATCTGTAATGGAATGAACAAAAGTAAATGATATGAAATTGAAAGATGGTAGGAGATCAAGGGGGAGATTGTTAGATTGATCTCTAATCCCAAACTAGGCCCAACGGCCTAGTTGGGCCTTTGATCCGCGCCTTGATCGGGGGCACCCAGCCCACTATGGCTGGAGGGCCCCTGTCACACTGCACAATATACAGAGGTGGGGGCCGGCGGCTCTGAGTACGAGGTTCGCCTGAGCCGAGCTCCCCACCGAAACCTAAACCCTAATTCCGATCAGAGAGGGGCACAGCCAGTGACGGGAAGCCACCAGCTGCGCCGCCCCGCTCCACCAATGTCGACGGCTTCATCGACCTCTTCCCCAAACGTCGTTGCCCGTGCGCAGACTTCACCGACGAACAAGATGGCAGCTTCTATACCATCTCCCTCTACGGTATCAGGTTTGACACGTTCTTCTTCTACTCCACCCCTCTCTTTCTCTCGTTCTATCTACTGTTATTGCACTAGTAGATGTTCTAGGGCTCATGGTTTCATTCAATAGCAAGTAGACATGCTAGTTCTATGCCTAGAGATCTTGCTTTAGCTTTAACACCATCTTCTAGATTCATACAAGCGTTTGCAATCACGAAACGCCTAAACTTTACATGCTAGAGAAGAGGCAGTACGAGCCTCATGACTTTACATGCTAGAGAAGAGGCAGTACGAGCCTCATGACATGCTCGCTAGAATGAGAACGAGGTAGCAATAAAATAGAGCCTTGTGATAATGCATTAAGACAAGACCAAGAAAGAAAACAGGCCACAAACATGGAGTGCATTTTTGGACTCTAACCACTTGACAGACACTGGCGAAGCAAGGATTTTGGAATTGGGTATTCCCATTTTGCAAGAACAAAAGAACTCCAATCCAGGGCGGCGGCAAGCCAAGGGGGGGAGAGAGGGGGGGGGGTCTAGGAGCCGGCGGCGTTCAGGTCTGGTGCCCCGCCCAGCCACCCCAGAGAAGGAGCGACACGGGGAGAGGGGCGCGATAAAAAGAGTTTATTGTACATTTGTAAAATGCAACTTTAACCTGTGCAACTTTAGGCATCACAGCGGGTCGGATAAAGTACGTGTGTGGGTATTCATGGGTCATATCCAATAGATATGGGTATAGGTGAGGGTATAAAATTCTACCCGTTATACAGTCCATCATGGGAGGGTATTTACTCCACCCGCACAACCGCACTCTCGACCCGCTGCGACACCTACACGAGACACTCACACATGCTCAACCTATTTGTTGTTCTTGCATATGTTACATCTAGTCTTGTCTGGCATAAATAAATCAAATATCCCATAAGTCTTTGATATCTCTCTTGATTCACTGGGTCTAAAGAGTCAAGACATAACTTGCCTGTTTAATAGGTGTAGAAGCAGGGGACATCTAAGCATATGTGTATCATTTTAGCAAATCTAGTACATTCTTTCATTATGAACGGATAATCCCTCTAGGGGATCTTTCTATCTCAATGCCCACAAAGTATCAAACTTCGTCCAACTCCTTGACTTTAAACTACTTAAGTTTTCTTTGAGCTGAGCTATTTCCAAAGTTTCATCTCCAGAAATAGTTATGTCATTCACATACACTTTAAGAATAATGATGTGTTTCCCAGAGTATCGATAAAATACAGTGAGATCCCACTGCACTGCTTGTGTCTCATATTACACATCACATGCCTAAACCGATCAAACCATGCCCTTGGAGATTGCTTTAGACCATATAAAAATTTCTTCAGTCTCAATACCTTTCCCTTGGTTTGAGCAGTATCAAACCTATGTGGAATTCCCATATAAACTTCATGAAGATCTCCATGCAAGAATGCATTCTTAACATCCAATTGATGCAATGGGCATTCAGAGTTAGCAGCACAAGAGATCAGTATTCTAACAGAGCTCATCCTTGCAACTAGTACAAATGTCTCATTATAGTCAATTTTTTTTAAAAAAAAAGAGATTATATCTCTGCTTTCCAAGAAGCAAACAGAACAATATCTGCTGGGGTTACCAGCTACAAAAGCGGCGCAAATTCAAGTTGAAACATTACAAAAATATCAAAGTTCCTCCACATCAGTGGGAGCTACTACACTAGGAGAGAAAGCCTTCAGCCACCCCAGCAACGCTTCCTTTGCTTGATATATTCGTTTACAGTCCTCCTCCTTTAGTAGCACAAGCCATTTCTGCATAAACGAGATATATGACATCAGTAGGCACTTTAGGAAAGATATGCTCAATTGCCATTTTATTCCTGACGGTCCATAATGTCCAGACAAAAGCTGCAAAAATAAAAACAAGTAATCTGGCTGACAACGGCCCCCTTGCCTTTCAGCCAATAACTGCAGAAATAGTTCAAAGAAGTAGGAACAGGGTCAAGAGACCAAATTTCTCTCACAATAGCCCAAACAAATTTGGCCAGGTAGCATTTAAAAAATATGTGATCTACTGATTCAGGGCAACCACAAACGCAGCAGTTACCCGAGCCACCCCAACCTCTTTTGATGAGGCTTTGACCTACCTGAAGTTTATTGTTAAGCACTTGCCACAAAAAAACTTAATTTTCAAAGGTATTTTGCATTTCCAGATGTGACCAGCAACCTTGCTGGCCATCCCTCTATCGGTCAGAAACCTATATAAAGATTTAGTAGTGAAATGCCTCGATTTATCCAGCGCCCAACTGACGGAGTCAATGTGATGAGTTAAAGTGATAGTAGATAAACTGGACTTCAACTCCAACCATCTATCAAAATCCCGAAGAGATAAAGCCCTTTTAAAATCAATGGACCAGTCATCATCAAACCAGCAATCTTTAACGGAACAATTATGGTCTCTAGCCAGAACAAAAATATCCTCATAAGCAATCTTAAGAGGGACATTTAGCAACCAACAATCCTGCCAGAATCTGCAAGACTTCCCATTTCCCACCTTGTAAATAGCACCCCATTTAAAAAGGCGCTTGACTTTATGCAGGCCTTTCCAAAACTGTGAGCTCCCTGCAGTTTTGTTGTTTCTAGCCTACCCCAACTTGTTTGGGACTTAAAGGCTTTGTTGTTGTTGTTGTTGTTGTTGTTGTTTCCAAAACTGTGAGCTCCCTGCAGTTTTGGAGTTAAAGAAATCCCCTGATCTCATATATTTAGCTTTAAGGATTTTAAACCATAGAGCTTCAGGTTCAGATTGGATCTTCCATATCCATTTCACAAGAAGACATTCATTCATTAGTTTGGTATTGATTATACCTAGACCACCTTGGTCCTTGGGTCTGCATACCATTTCGAATTTGGCCATATGATATCTAAATTTATCCTCAGCCCCTTGCCAGAGGAATTTTGATCTAATGCTATCCATTTTTTGTGAACACCATCTTGAAGGAGGTAGAAACCCATACAGTACAAAGGAATACTACTTAAGTAGGAATTGGTTAGGATTTGTCTACCCCCCGAAGTGATGTGCTTGCCCCTCCATGGGAAGTCTTTTGCCCATTTTTTGAATAATGGGAGAAAACGCCCCCATAGCCAAGTGACTATCACTCATAGGAATCCCCAAGTATTTCATAGGTAATTCTCCCAAATTGCAATTTATCATATTAGCCATTCTTTGTTTTTTGGCTCGGTTCGTCCCAAAAGCAAAGACTTCACTCTTATGAAAGTTTATCTTTAAACCAGACAGCCATTCAAAACAATAAAGGATCAATTTCAAATTTCTAATGGATAGATCTGAACCATCCAGCATGATGACAGTATCATTTGCATATTGGATGTGTGAAATCCCACCCGGAATTAAATAATCCAAAACCCCTTGTATATGACCTTTGCTAACAGCTCTATCCAACATCACCCCTAAGGAGTCAGCCACCAGGTTAAACAAGAGAGGGGAAAGAGGATCTCCCTGTCTCAATCCCCTAAATGTTTAAAGAAAGGGCTCCTTACCCCATTGACATTCACACAAACTTGTCCCCCTTTTACCATTTTCATCACCCAATCAATCCATTTCTGAGGGAAGCCTCTCCCAGATAGAACTTGTTCTAGAAAAGTCCAACTCCCCCTGTCATATGCCTTCTCAAAATCGATCTTCAAAATCAGACCTTGCTTCTTAGAGTGTCTCAATTCATGTAACACTTCATTCAGCACCACCACACCTTCAAGAATGTTTCTGTTTTTAACAAATCCAGTCTGATTCTTCCCAATAATCTTACCAGCAATTGAAACTAGTCTGTTAGTCAGTACCTTGGTGAAACATTTGAAATCCACATTCAAAAGACAGATAGGTCGAAATTGCTTAATGCTATTTGCATCCTTTAATTTTGGAACCAGGGTAATAACACCAAAGTTAAGTCTTCTAATATCCAAATTGCCTTCCCAAAAGTCCCTGCACATGGAACCTAGATCATCCTTGATCACATCCCAAAAATTTCTAAAAAAACACCACACCATACCCATTTGTCCCAGGGGTTGAATTTACTTTCATGTCCATAACCACCTTTTTATTTCCTCTATCTGGAAGGTCTCTGTTAGAGCAGTACGATCCTCCTCATGAACCTTGAATTCACTAGGCCAAAATTTAGATCCCAGTTCCATCCAACATTCTATTATGACCAAATAGTTCTCTGTAGTAATCCACAACATGCTTTGTAATTCTCTGCTGGCCCATAATTTCTTCACCATTAGCTTCCAGGGAAAAGATGGAACTTTTTCTTCTTCTACCATTGGCAAACTGGTGAAAAAAGTGGGTATTGGCATCACCCAATAGGATCCAGTTTTTACCTGATCTCTGCTTCTAGTGTAGTTCTTCTTGATAATACATATTATCTAAAAGCTTTTCTAATTTCAACCTCTCTTCCCATTCCTCAATTTCCAACAACCTGCTTTCAGCAGCCACATCAGTCTCCTCAATTCTGGTAATCAGGTTCCGCTTCTAGAATTTTTTAGCACCAATTAACTTCATGTTCCAACCTCTCAAGTACTGTCTTCAAGATTGAAGGCATCCATGCCAAACATTAAGAGAGTAAGCCTGATCACCCCAATTAGACTTCATACTCTTCCACTTGTCACTGATCATTTGGAAAAAACCCCTCTTATTGACACCATTGTTCTTCAAAAGAAAAATATCTCGGCCTCATAGCACCATGCTCCCCTATGTCCAGAATCAATGGGCACCAAGCAAAACATCTTGAAAAGTGCATATCCCATGTGGCAGAAGCTAGAAATCTATCCAATTTAATGAGGGTAGGATCTTTCTGTTTATTTGACCAAGTGAACCTAGCACCATTAACAAAAATCTCCCTTAGCATGAAATCACCAATAAAGTTGTTAAACAAGTCCATCAATCTAGGGTCTCCTTGACCTCTATTCCTATCATTATCCCCTCTGATCAAGTTAAAATCACCCCCAAGCAGTATGGGAAGGGTTTCTTTCTCACAAAAGACCACTAATTCCTTAATAAAATCCTCAGACCATTCATGATTAGCAGGTCCATATACATTCACCAACCAAAATCTGAAATTTGTGCTTCTATTTCTCAAGATACTTTTTTTTGAAGATTTCACCGGAGGGGGGAGAGCCCCACCTGAATGATTTTCCATAGATTCCGGCAAGCCGGTAAATGGAGGGTGCCAGGCACCTAGAGTTTACATGGTCTTAATCGTACAGGGCATTAATTCATGACAAATAAATTACACCAATGATCAGCAATGGAACGGTCTTGGGAACGAAGGCGGCTACTCCATAGGCGACATGTTTCCCTGCAGCTGTACAGGAGGTGGCTCAGACAGGGTTGCTGATGGTGAAAGACGACGTCATGGCGATGGTTCCAAATCTGCCAGCAACACAGTAGTATCATCATCAGGAAGTGCTTAGTCGGGATATGAGGTGGCCGTGGCATCTCCCATAGGTGAGTTGGCTCCGGAAGGTTGACCCCAGTCCAGCCAATATGATTCCAGAAAGCTGATTTCTCAAGATACTCATAAAGTAAATATAGCATTCAGAAGCTTCAATTTCACACAGATCAGAATTTAAACCAATCATCAGCCCCCCAGAATGACCTCTAGCAGGTGACCAAAGCCATTGGAACTCCTTGTTCCCTTCCAACTCCCTCAATTCTACTGCTTCAAAATCCTATTTGATTGTTTCCTGAAGAGCCACTAAATCCAGGTTCTCCTGCAGAATATGGTTCTTCACGAGCTTCCTTCTGTGAGTCATGCCTAACCCTCTAACATTCCAAAACATCATCTTCATTGCAATTATTAGGGATAGTATCACCTAGACAGCTCACTTTAGGGTCTCCTACATCACCCCCATGGTGGTAGAAGCGTCCATCCTATGTAGATTGGTGATGACCTCCATGGTCAATTTAGCCATCTGATCCTCACTCTCGGGTCTAGACCTATTGTTTTGCTTTTCTAGAAAACTCTTATAATTAGCTTCAGCAATAGCCACCCTGGCTAGTTCCTCAGACCTAAAAGCATCTAATTGTACCTCTACTTGTTCAGATTCAATTTCTAGATCAGCCAAAACTTCTGTCAAAGAGGCAATAGAAGCATTATTCAATATTGTAAAAGGGTTATTTAAAGTACTTGTAGGATTGTCTTTAGCTATAGCCCTGTGGATAGCTTTAGTGGCAATTGGGATGCCATCCGTTGGCACCTGCTGGCTAGTCCTGGAAGCAACCACCACTCTGTTTTTGCCCTGTCTCTTAGTTCTTTAGGATTTGGAAGTCTGCCAGCCTAAGTCATCATCATCCTTAGCTGAACCCAAGCTTTGAACAGAAATGTCGTCCATCATATCCTCCTCATCCCTAAGTGATTCATGAGTTCCCTCATTTTGGCTACTAAAGCCATCTTTGCTCTAGGACAGACTCACATTTCTCCCACTAGCCGTCTGGTTAATCAAAGACTCTTCCTGGGTAAGAACCTCCATAGAATCTTCATCGATGCTTTTAGGATCATTTACCAGAGTGAGTTTGGGCCACTTTCCTTTATCCATCAGATATTCCCCACTTGCATTATGAACTACAAACTGATTGTCATTAGGAATAAACTCCTCTTCCTTATCTGCAGTGATATCCACAACCCCATTAGTACTATCAGAAGTCTTATCCTACTCATTTTCCACTGACTTATCCTGAATTTGATCCATATTGACTAGTCCAATACTAGGATGGAATGCCGCAATAGGATGAACTCTTTTTTACTGCCAGACCCCTCCAAAGCCTCCTCCATGGAGCCTTCATAGCTTGAATTACCCTCCTTATCAATCTTTCCAATCCTATCAAACTTAGTAGAATTTTTCCTCATCTTATCCCCCTTGTGGTGTTGATCTTTATCTTTATCACTAGCATCATCAGGCTTCTTGCCTGGTCCTAGTGGACCACCTGTTCCACCTTTGCTAGAGCCCTGAGGACCTTCAACTTCCAACCTTAGAAAGGTGCCTACTCCATTGATGAAGAATTCAATGCTCCCATTGATAGCAGCCGGGTTTCTGCATCTAACTTGAACTCTAACAGGTTCACTCCTGATCAGGCTTAATTCATCCACACTTAGAGGCTTAGCCACTAGGGCAGTGATCTCCTTGACCACCTCCACCTCTCTAGCAATTCTTGGCACCTTATGAATCTTAATCCATATTGTTTGTAGGACAGATGATGCCTGGGGATCTGTTTCAATTTTTTCTAGAGTAGCTTTCAGACCAAATAATGTCAATTCAAAGCTGGACAACTTGGTAAAAGTATCAAGAGACTGTTTATCAGGGAAAATCACAAAGAATCCCTTCTTAGTCATCTATCTAGCCTTGAAATCCCAATTCTCCCTCACTAGATTCTTTAGTTCTCTATTAACCTTGTCTTCAGAAGCATCACCTTGAGTAACAATGAGGATACCAGTAGCTTGTCTAATTTTGACTCTATCATCAGGAATGTCTAAAGCATAAAAGCCCTATCCTAGGATACCAAAGCCATACATCTTAAGCTTTTTAGAACTAGATTCCTTGCACTCAACAGCATATGACCTTTCTGTTTACATTTATAGCAAACCGGTTCCATGATACAATCTACCTGGTGATGGCCATAGTCTAAACAGCGAAAGCATGTCAATTCAGCATTGAGATTAGGACGCATACCGTCATGAGATGATTGCCCTCCTCCATGGGGGGATTCCTCCATTGCTCCTGGCCGGTACGCCCCTCTCCCTTGTTCTAGTTCCCTTGGTAGTTCTGAGATCCACCTCCATAATAATTCTGGCCCCAATTACCTTGCTGGCTCTAAAATCTCTGGCCCTCACTCCTGTATGTTGCAGTCTTTCCCCCAAATCAGCACCTCTAGGACCAAAATCCTCACTTATCAGCACCTCTAGGACCAAAATCCTCACTTCTTCTGCCCTTGAAACCACCCTAGGGGCCATCCCCCTAATATCTCACCCCTCTCTATAGCTAGAGTATTAGATCTTGCTCTTGTCTAAGCTCACCCCCCAGAAGGTCATCCTCTTCCATCCAATCCTCCATCCTCCTTTTCCCAGCTTTCCTCTGCTAATCTGGATTCGCCATGGGCACTCCCTGTACCATGCGAGAGAAGGAAGTGGTTAGTGGCGGCAGGGATGGAGTGGCTCGAATTTTCTTTGCTATGTGACCAAAGCGGCGTATATCAGCTAAACGGCCCAGATAGCAAATGTCCATCATCAATCGGCACTTAGGGATCCAAAACCAACCAGGTCCAGATCCACTAGGGGTCCAGGAATGATTGAAATAGTTTTCCCACCCCTTTTGACCAAGTTCATCTTCTTCCTGCCGACTATCGTGTATGTGAGATTGTAGCTAAACATAGCAGCCCCATTGAACATTCTCAATTCTTCCTAATGCAGCTTCAACACCTTCACACGCAACAGCCAGTTCATCCAGATATTTTCCCATTGAACCCCCACTGAAGAGATGATTTCTAATGTCAGCAGTCGCCAATTCCTTGGCCAATTTAATCCCGCCTTGGGTCGAAGGCTTATAACCAGAGGATCCCAGACTTAGAGCATGAGGAGCAAGGGTCAGGCACTATTAGTATTTATTAACTTGTCACTTGTTTTAATAGCCACCCAATATATGTATATATCTCTTAACGTTACTTTATCAGGTTGTCTTCCCTAGTGATGATGCTAGAGATGGTTGTTGGTACTACTTAGCATTACTACTAGAATAACACTAAGTAGCTCTTTATTATTTTATGTGACTAGAAAGAAAATATTTATATGAATGAAAGGAATTAGCAAGCGCATTGTAGCACTTCACCCGGGAGTATTCCAGGTATCGTTATTTATATTTTTACCACATGGAAGGTCTTGGCAAGGACATGTATTGGTAACTTATACGATTGATGGAGAAATAAACCATAACCAATATTCTAATCACAACAGGGGTAAGTCAAGAGGTAAATGTATATAAATAGTGCATGATAACTAATCATTAATCACTTAGAGTACTCCTTTCTATGGCATTAGCATGGTTAAGTAGAATATTAGAAGAATAACTCCTAAGTCATTCTTAATTATAAGTCAAAGCATACATTGATTAGTGCAATTACACCTAGTAGTCATGGCTAATATCAACTTTATATCTACACATAAGGGATATTTCTAAGGAAGATTAAGAACAAAGCTTGCCTTTCTTCATAACTAGATCCTACTAGTGTACTTATATTCGGGGAGTGGACTACAAAGGACTCAATGGGAGTGTCACATCCGCGATCTACCACATGACCCGGAATATATGGTGTATCCGCAGGTAAACAACGTATAAGCACCACGCTTACACAATATCGACCACTCACCCCGTGTACACCAGAGCGAGTGCTATACGAACTTATGCATGAATATAATGATAATCTAGCTATACTAAGTATATAACCAAAGTAGACCATGAACATGATAACTAGGAACATAAACGATATGGATAATATTGTCATAATAATTGTAGCAAACATATAAAAGTAATGAGAGATATAAAAGAGAGGGGGTACAAAGATTGTACCAAACCACGCTCTTGACACGATCAGGAATCCAAGCGAACCCTGCTGCCTCCCTCTAGACCTAGCCTAACTAGCTATGCCCTAGAATATGGTGGAGCTCTAAGGATGATTATAGTTCTTGTCTCCTCAAATGACTTGATCAGGGTTTGATGATCTGATGTCTGGGGACGTGGCAGGGGCTGGTGTATATAGGACGGAGCGTCAATCCTGAGCCCTCGGATCAAACCGACTTGAATAAACGGCGTAGATGCAATCTAGGAGGCGGTGGAGAACTGATATAACAACGGGGGGCTGACAGGTGGGCCCTAGGGGTCGGCCGGCCTGTAGGTAGGGCCTCGCCCTCTGCTTCGGTGTGGTGTCCTCTCGAGTCTTCTGGAACCTTCTAGGGTTGTTTTCGCTGTGGATAAGCGCTATTAAGTCTGATATCTAGGTCCACCTTGACGGTTTTATGAATAAACCCTGCAGAAAATATAGATTCACCAAAACTCATGGAATTTGTTAGTTTAAACCCCTAGACCTTCGTTGGTGATCATATTTATGCCCTTATACATGTTATATTGATGGTTTATAATAGCTGTTAACTACCGTGAATAGGCGCCTTGGATTTCTCCTAGTAGTCTGCATCCCCTCTTGAATAGATGGCCAGGAATCATCACCGACAGGGTCAACCTAGGGACTTATCGTAGGGTCACCATGATCGCCCTTGGTATTCTCCGGAGTAGACTCAAACTCCTGCTGGATTGACGACAACCTAGACTCAAAATCCAACAAATCCCCCTCCATGGTGGATTCAATCCTTCTGCAACCACCCTCCATGGTGTCGCCGACAGGATTCACCACATTCGCTGCCCTTCAGCGATCTCGACGCAATAATAAATCCAGAGTCGGAGTCCCCTTGACTCCGCTCGGCGACCGTGACCCCCTCGAAGAATTTGGCGGGCACGAAGCAGCCATAGACCCCACTAGAACCCTAAGTAATCCCAGACAAACGAAGAGAATGATAGGGGATTTACCGAACGAGCATGGTCAATCAATTCCACTTCGCGAGCTAAAGCCGCTTCCCTACTTTCTCCGGTCGAAATCATTATAATCAATTCAATATGTTTGACTATACCCTTTTGCTACCAACCTTGTCGTATACCTCTCTATCTTACCATTAGGATCTTGTTTCACCATGAATACCCATTTGCAACTTATAACCACCTTCTTTCCAATAGGAAAAGGTATAAAATCTCAATTCCTCCTTCTCAAGTGTTGCTAGTTCTTCCACATATGATTCTGTTTTGCTTCTTTCCAATCTCTTGGGATTTCCATGATTGTAATGATGCAAAATATGCTTTGTAAGAGGACAATAGAGATTCATTTTGATCCTCATTCCCATCATCAAAGATATCTTACTACATGCTTTCATGTAGTGCCTCTTGTTGCTTCTCTTAGAGCAATAGGCAAATTGTCACACCCGATTTTAAGGATAAAATGGGATGCATAATCTTATGTGCGCCCAGAGATCCGTCGCACACATAAGCCGACAAATTATAAATAGTATCATCACAAGTGTTTATTACATCACGAATAATATGACATAGTCTTCACATAAATGTAGCGG
Source organism: Miscanthus lutarioriparius (assembly GCA_904845875.1). Taxonomy (NCBI): domain Eukaryota; kingdom Viridiplantae; phylum Streptophyta; class Magnoliopsida; order Poales; family Poaceae; genus Miscanthus; species Miscanthus lutarioriparius. The sequence goes on from CAJGYO010000016.1 coordinate 61,061,665, forward strand.
AAGTATAAAGAAAAATCTCTCGCGGAAGCTCCATATCATAAAGACGTCAACTGGTTGACCACAAGTCTAGTATTCCTCAGAGAAGTCGTCATTACCATAGCCATCTATTACCCATCTGGGATTTTTATCTAAATAATGAAAATAAACAAGTGTAAGTACGTGTCGTACACAACAAGTGTAACATGGGGTTCATGAGGCTCAAAAGGCTTGGCACAGGTTTAACAGCATTCAGCTTTTAGTTGTCACAATTTTAGCATAAGAGTAGCAACAAGTTGTTTCAACCCCAAAGCAAAACACATGATCAATGTAAACATGAATAATGAATAGCATAAATAGATAATTCTTAGTGATCATCTATTCCATAAGGGTTCCAAGACCGCTCGTGACCGTGAGCACGACTGATATACCAGTTTTACACTTTGCAGAGGTCGTACACTTTCACTATGAGTCATGATACCCATATGCCCAGGTTTATAACTCCCAAAACACTTCCAAGGTGAGCAGGCAGGGTTCACTATGAAGCCTTTCAATGGTTCGTCTAACAAGTTAGGACCATTAGATTCACTCGGCAAATAGATGTGTAAGGAAAATGGACCCTTGGCCCATTTACTTTGGATTTTGGTGTTTGATGACCAACACAACCAAATTGGACTAATGAATTTGCAAGTGTTTATTTTGTAGTTCAATAGGGTGCAAGACATGACTTGGACGAAGGCGACGTGGTGATCCGATGATCAACACCTTAAGAAAGACCTTAGAAGCATAAGAGAAGACCCAAGATATCAAGCAAAGTCTAAGCACGAAGATTGGAACCAAGCCATACGCAAGATCGCGAAGAAACGAGCTCACTGAGCTCAATAGGGTGCAAGATGTGACTTGGACGAAGGCGACGTGGTGATCCGATGATCAACACCTTAAGAAAGACCTTAGAAGCACAAGAAAAGACCCAAGATATCAAGCAAAGTCCAAGCACGAAGATTGGAACCAAGCCGTACGCAAGATCGCGAAGAAACGAGCTCACTGAGGTGACTAGACGCTGGACCGGACGCTGGACAAGCGACCGGACGCGGGGCAGAGGACTCGGCAGATAGGCGACCGGACACTGGACCGGACGCTGGCGGTAACCGACCGGACGTAGGACAACAGCGTCCGATCGAGTACAGTAAGGTTCTAGAGCGGCAAATCTGCGGCCGGACGCGTCCGGTGGTAGGCGACCGGACGCTGGCCAACATTCGATCAGTATATTGCTGGCTCAATGGTCGGGACGACCGGACATGTCCGGTCAGGACGATTCAGCGTCCGGTCAGTAGCTGTTTTGTAGGAATTCGACCCCAACGGCTACTTTCTCAGTGGGGCTTATAAATACAACCCCCAACCGGCCATTTGAGAGATAGTGGAGCTGTGGAAACATACCAAGGGTGTTGATACACCATTTTAGTGATCTCCACTTGCATAGTGCTTAGTGATTCATCAGGTGATTAGCGTAGGTGCTTTGCGAAGTGCTTAGGTTGATTAGACCACCGCTTATGCGCTTGCTCTAGGTTTAGGCCTAGTGTTTAGTGAGGTTTGCATACCTCTTACCACTCGGTGCTTGCGTGCACCATTGTTGTACATCGGAGGGGCTTGTAATCTTGCGAGATCACACCAACCGTGTTTGTGGTGTGGCCGCCACCGTGTACTGGAGGGAACAAGGCCCGCGGCATTTTGCCTGGAAGCTTGATAGTGAAGACGGCGGGGAGCATCCAGGAGAGGCTTGTCAGAAGGCACGTCGGAGACCCACTTGCGCGTGGGGAAGGCCCGAGGCTATCCATGGAGTTACCCGACCGGAAGCTTAGCCCTTGCGAGGGATTCCTTGCGAGGGGCTTCAACGAGGACTAGGGGGAAGCTTGCGTGCTTCTCGATACCTTGGTAAAAATCCCGGAGTCATCAACGGGAGTTTGCATATCTCTACCTTGTTCTTTAGCTTCCGCATTTACATTAATTGTATTACTCCTTTTTGTAGTAGAGATAGCAACACACTAGCAAAACCGTAGTTGCACTTTTAGATAGTTCATCTTTTTTCATATGTTTTGCTAGGGTTAGAAAAAGAGGCCATAGTTTAGAAGTAGATTTTTAAGTTGCCTAATTCACCCCCCCTCTTAGGCGTCACGGTCCCTTCAATTGGTATCAGAGCAGGTTGGCTCATATTTGAACCTTTGACTTAACCGCCGTTGAGCCGACACTATTGTAGAGTGGTTGAGATGGATACCGCTAGGCCTCTACAATTTGATGGCACTAACTTCCTCTACTATAAGGCTAGAATGGCTTGCCACCTTGAGGCGGTTGATTTAGGTGTATGGAGAGTCACTCGTGACGGAATGAAACCCATTAAGAATCCCGAAAAGCCCACAAAGAGTGACGAAAAAGAAATGCATTTTAATGCTAGAGCTAAGAATTGTTTGTTTGAATCATTTAGCATGGATATGTTTAACCAAGTGTTCACCTTAAATACGACACATGAAATTTGGTTAAAACTCCAAGAGCTCCATGACGGCACAAGTAATGTCCGTGAGCAAAAACATTGTCTAGCTAAGCAAAATTATGATTCATTTGCTATGAATGATGATGAGCTTGTTCATGATATGTATTCTCAATTGAATCTAATTATCAATAAGCTCCATTCAATAGGATTATTAAAGCTAGATGATGCGGACATCGTGAGGAAGATCATCTTCGTTCTACCACAAAAGAAATATGCAAGCATCATCACCATCCTTCACAACATGGAGAACTTGAGCACCATGACCCCGGGCATTGTCATTGGCAAGCTAGTGGCATTTGAAATGTCACGTAAGATGGGTCAAGGAGAAGCATCTTCATCAAGCAAAGGCAAAGCTCTCGCTTGTAGCGAAAAGAAAAATATGAAGGGCAAGAAAGTTGAGTCAAGCTCAAGCTCAAGCTCCTCAAGTGAAGAAGAAGAAGATGAGGATGATGATGATGATGAACAAGAATCAAGTGATGATGATTAATCTTCCTCCTCCACCTTCGACCTTGATGAAGAATCAATCAAACTTATCAAAAAGGTGGAGAAGATGATCGTAAGGCTCAATGTCAAGGGTGTGCCCATCCAAATTCAAGACCTCATTTTCACTAATCAAAGAAACGAGCAAAGAAAGAGATGATGCTATGGATGCGGTGAGTTGGGGCACTTTGTGGAAGTTTGTCCAAACAAGCCCACACCCAAGGCAAAGAAGAAGGCGTGCAAGAACAAAGCTCTCACATCAATAAGGTCATGGGATGATTCTTCAAGTGAAGAAGATCATCACAAGAGGCGAGGGCGCAAGCACTCATCATCAAGGTCTTCTCGTGTGTGCCTTATGGCACGAGGTAATGAAAGCTCATCCTCTAGTGAGAGTGATAGTGATGATGATTTGCCTTCTTATAATACAATTGTGCAACAAAATCTTAAATATGCTAAAGTTTGCACTAGTCAACAAAAGAAGCTCAAAATTTTAAAAGAAGAGCTAGGTAGTTCACAAGAAGCATACAAGAATTTGCTTGAACAATATGAAAACTTTGCAAATCTCAATGTTGAACTATCTACTAAAATTGAGCAACTTGAGGCTAGTGCAACAACAAATGAATGCACAATCAATGATAAGCAACTTGAAAAGAAAAATAAAAAATTAAAAGAAAAGTTAGCTAGCTCACAAAATGATTATCAAAGTTTGCTTGCTAAATTGGAAATCATGTGCAAACATTGTGATGAGCTAACTAATAAAGTTGCTAATCTTGAAGCCATCAAAAATACCCCCACCAAGGCATCTAAAAAGAAAAGTTCTATCCTTAAAAAAGAATGCCTCTACTTCTTGTATTGATTTATGTTTAGACTCACCTTTGTGCAACCAAGTTTGTGTTGAGAAAGTTATTATAGATACATGCACACAAGAGGTTGCAAAGGAAAATGAGGAACTTAAGCAAGAAGTAGCTCGCCTCACCAAGGACTTGACTCAAGTAAAAGGCAAGGCAAAGCAAGCCCAACTTCATCAAGATAACACCATCAAGGGAGTGAAGAAGCTTGATGAAGGACAAACCGTGGTTTGCTACGTGTGCCACAAGGAAGGCCACAAGTCCTATGAGTGCAAGGTGAAGAATGGGGGAGGAGCAAAGAAGGAGGAGAAAAGGCAAACAAGCAAGTTCTCCAACACCTACACCAACAAGGTGGACAAGAAGACCTCCACACCTTATCTCTTGAAGAAGAACAAAAATGACAAGGTGGTGGCCATCAAGGTGAACAAGCAAGCCAACAATGGGGTCAAATGCTTTTGGGTGCCAAAGGAGATCATCTCAAACATGAAGAGCACCAAGAAGGTTTGGATCCCAAAAGGGAAGTGAGGAGTCCGTTGGACTTCAGGGAATTTGGAGACTTGGCAAAGTTTGGGTGCATTTCATGGGGTGCATCATGATGGACAAAGTCATTGCCAAGTAGATTAGTGAATACTATGGACCCAAATTCCCCTTCCCATGTTAGGTAACTAGATGTCATTACTTTCAATGAGTATTCATTTCAATTGGTATTGTTTTTCAATTGATATACTCTTAAAGCATCTAATTATCTTTCATGCCTATGTTTGCATTTACATGCTTAAATCTTTTGTCATGCATTCAATAGGTATATCATATGGTAGGCTTGCTCGGTTTCATTATCAACCCTTGGAGCAAACCTACATGGTTTAAAATTGTTTAGAAGCATGACACATAGCTTGTTTTACAATTATTTATCTAATATGTGCCAAAGTCCAAATTATAGATAATCTCTCCCAAATATCATCTTTCAAGTGGTATTTTGATACTTAAATCAATGTGCACAAATTTTACAAGTATTCAACACTTGTGTGCACAAATTTAGGGGGAGCTTAATCTACAAGTTGGATGCTTTGAGACTAATACCTTTTCAAGCCTATCTTGTGTGTAGTAGTCTCATTGCAAGGAAAATGGAGTCCCCGGAGGAAAGCATTATACTTCAATTGGTAGAAATCAAATTGATTTTCACATGTGGTATTTCTAAACTGATATCACCATGTTGATCTCACTTTGATATTTATTTGCTTTCTCCATGCGTTATATAGATTAACCTCTCTTGTGCAATAAATTGCTAATTATGCATATGCTTTGCTTTTTATCATATGTATGCATAAATTTAGGGGGAGCTTAGTCTATATAATGTGATAGTCAAGTTTTGTGACCTATTCCATGCTAATCAAATCCTTCATTTGGTTCACAAAGTTTGACCCTCCCTTGTGCTACTAATGTATTCCTTTTTGGGTGTTTGATGCCAAAGGGGGAGAATTTGAAGGACCAAAGACAAGCATTTAGTTACAAGTAGTAATGGTCCGAGAAAGGGAGGAAAGTGAATTATGGATTAGTCTAAGTAATGGGAGAATTTTTTTAGAAAGCTAGGCTTTAATCCATAATATCACATGGGGACATTTGCAAGGGCAAGACAAGCTTTTAAGTAAAGTTTTAATTGGTATCTGTCAATTAGTATCATATAACCTTGCCCTTTGCATTGCATCCTAGCAAGTAGGTAGTTTTTTATCTCCAAATTCTTATCATTTGCTTGCTTTGGTTGTGTTGTCATCAATCACCAAAAAGGGGGAGATTGTAAGGAAAATGGACCCTTGGCCTATTTACTTTGGATTTTGGTGTTTGATGGCCAACACAACCAAATTGGACTAATGAATTTGCAAGTGTTTATTTTGTAGTTCAATAGGGTGCAAGACGTGACTTGGACGAAGGCGACATGGTGATCCGATGATCAACACCTTAAGAAAGACCTTAGAAGCACAAGAGAAGACCCAAGATATCAAGCAAAGTCCAAGCACGAAGATTGGAACCAAGCCGTACGCAAGATCGCGAAGAAACGAGCTCACTGAGTTCAATAGGGTGCAAGACGTGACTTGGACGAAGGCGACGTGGTGTTTTGATGATCAACACCTTAAGAAAGACCTTAGAAGCACAAGAGAAGACCCAAGATATCAAGCAAATTCCAAGCACAAAGATTGGAACCAAGCCGTACGCAAGATCGCGAAGAAACGAGCTCACTGAGGTGACCGAACAGTGGAACGGACACTGGACAAGCGACCGGGCGCTAGGCAGAGGACTTGGCAGATAGGCGATCGGACACTTTACCGGACGCTGGTGGCAACCGACTGGACGCAAGACACCAGCGTCCGATCGAGTACAGTATGGTTCTAGAGCAGCAAATCTACGACCGGATGCTTCCGGTGAAGCGACCGACGGGCAAGAAGCGTCCGTCAATATATTGTCGCTCAATGAATGGACGACGACGGACGCGTCCGGCCGGGACAATCTAGCATCCGGTCGATGGCGCCTTCACGAGAATTCGACCTCAATGGCTACTTTCTCAGTGAGGCTTATAAATACAACCCCCAACCGGCCATTTGAGAGATAGTGGAGCTGAGGAAACATACCAAGGGTGTTGATACACCATTTTAGGGATCTCCACTTGCATAGTGCTTAGTGATTCATCAGGTGATTAGCGTAGGTGCTTTGCGAAGTGCTTAGGTCGATTAGACCACCGCTTATGCGCTTGCTCTAAGTTTGGGCCTAGTGTTTAGTGAGGTTTGCATACCTCTTACCACTCGGTGCTTGCGCGCATCATTGTTATACATCGGAGGGGCTTGTAGTCTTGTGAGATCACACCAACCATGTTTGTGGTGTGGCCGCCACCGTGTACCGGAGGGAAGAAGGCCCGCGTTGTTTCAGCCGAAAGCTTGATAGTGAAGATGGCGGGGAGCATCCGGGAGAGGCTTGCCGGAAGGCACGTCGGAGACCCACTTGCGCGTGGGGAAGGGCCGAGGCTATCCACAGAGTTACCTAACCGGGAGCTTGGCCCTTGTGAAGGATTCCTTGCGAGGGGCTCCAACGAGGACTAGGGGGAAGCTTGCGCGCTTCTCGATACCTCGGTAAAAATACCAGAGTCGTCGACGGGAGTTTGCATATCTCTACCTTGTTCTTTAGCTTCCGCATTTACATTAATTGTATTACTCCTTTTTGTGGTAGAGATAGCAACACACTAGCAAAACCATAGTTGCACTTTTAGATAGTTCATCTTTTGCATAGGTTTTGCTAGGGTTAGAAAAAGAGGCCATAGTTTAGAAGTAGATTTTTAAGTTGCCTAATTCACCCCCCCCCCCTCTTAGGCATCACGATCCCTTCAAGATGTAGAGCGCCCCCTTCCTGATGGCACATTGACGCGCGGCCTATACTCATGGGGACAGAGGCCGCACTATACCCGTTTCGTCAAGCCATTCTTACACCAATAAAGGTAACCACTAATAAGCTAGAAAAGGTCCTCATACTGAGCTAAAGCCAGAGCCATGTATCCCTCACAGCTGTACTATAAGTCCCGGATGATCACTTATAGATAAGTCCTTAGGGAGAGAAATCTGAAGCATTTAGAAAGTAGCTAAATACTCTAGTCCCTTGTTTCCAAGTTGCTAAAAAGTCATGTTTTAATGTTTATTGCATATACCATTAGTCAAGTTACAAGATCACGGTTTAATTGAGCACTAGCAAAGCTACCCAATGCATATCCCATAGGAGACAAGGTATAAGTTCAATTCTAGGGAATCCCTATCAAGGTGACACATGCAACATGAATTAAATGTATTAAAGTTGATAGGTAACAAGGATAATCCCATGCTATACTTGCCTTGGACAAAGTGCTCCTGCTGATCCTGCTCGTCAAAGTAGTACTCCTGTTCTCCCACGAATTGTTAAAACGAAGAAGTTATGATTTAAACAAGATTTCCTATAGTAAAATAATAGATTAAATCTTACCTTAAATTTTAAAAGTTCAAAACACACTTAGCAGTAGCATGAACATGTAGATTATGGAATAACGAACCTAACGCACGTTGAACGGATCAAATTAGAGTTAAAACAAAGATTTTATGGCCTACAGAAGATAGTGGCAAAACTGTAAATAGATGAAAACGTATTTCGGATCTAAACCGAAAGAAATTACGCTTTTAAAAGAAGAAGGTGAATTATGTGATTGCGCTTTGGACTACAGGTTCTATAATCAAAACCTGAGGGACTCTTTAGCAAATAAGCCAGGAGAAGGGGTATCGGGCTCTGTCGGCCGTTGGATCTTCACCGTACGGTCAGGATTAAAACGGAGAAGGTAAATAGGGTGACACCGGCCGGGAACAGGGACGACGCGGCGGTCCATCATGAACGACGGCGAGGAGCTCGCCGGCGTTGTCGGTTTGGGCAAATCCGACCCCCATATGACACGGGAAAAGGACGGGGAGCAAGAGGGAGGCGCGGCGAACTCATCTGGGTGATCAATTGCAACTAAAAACGAGCAAAGGCTGCAGGCAGTGAGCTATGGTGGCTATGAAGAGACTGCAGCATGAGGAAAGCCATAATAGAGGGAGAAAGAGAGGGATACGGGGCTAAACTGGTTCAAGACTTCACGCGAAGCTCTGAGTCGTGCTTACCGTGACAGAGGACCAACCAAACGGCACGGTGACTTCGGCTTCTTCTCAGTGGCTCGGGATGGCTGTGGAGCTAGGGTTCCTGGCGACGCTAGGGCACAGAGGCACTGCGGATTGCTAGATGGGGGCGGCGGGTGCAGGGGTCGCTACTTTTTGAGGTCCTCGACGTGCGGGTCTAGCCAGGCGTGGCGTAGGCGGCGCGGATTCGGCAGCTACTGTGGTGATGGTGTCCGGCTCGGACATGAGCCGAAGGACAGAGATGTGCCTGACGAGCGGGCCCCATGTGTCAGCGAGACAGGCGAGGGAGTAAAACATGGGCGGCTGCGCTGGGCCGAGCGAGAGCGCTGCGGCTGTGGAGAAGCGATGCGGCCCAAGAGCAGGAGCGGTTGGGCCTGCGGGGAAGCGGGAGCCGCGCGGGCGGAACTAGGCCAGCGCCGGGGCCAATAGGCCGAAAGCCAGTGGAGGAGAAAAATTCCTTTTCTATTTCTTTTCTAATTTTTCAAACAAAATTTGAACTCCAAATTCAAATCAATTTGAAGTTTGATTTCAAACCACATAATTCAAAATTAATATGCAACAGCATGAATGCATAGACATGTAGGTAAACCTTATATTTGAGTTTAATTTGATAAAATTTATTTTTTTCTATGTTACATGGTCACAAAATGCGTAATTAAATCATTTTCTCCTATTTTAAAACCATGCAAATTTTAGGGTGTTACACAAATGAATAGAAGAGCTAATCTCTTCTCCCTCTATTGCTCATGAACCTTCATCTTTCAAAAACTATAATTTGTTCTTACTCCACCAATTGTGGTTGCTCCTCATGACCTTCATCCACATCTCTAAGAGAAGAACGATGTGCAAGAGGATTTCTTCTTCTCCTTGTATACACATGTACTTGTACATTTCCTTTTCAGCTTGTGATCTTCACATCCCCTCGGTTTGATTGACTTGCAACCATGGGACATGGGATTAAGCCAATAACTTTTTCTCCTTGATTCCTCACCTTTCTCGGTCCTTGATGCTCCATTCTCCTCCTCACACATGTCGTGAGAATAAGCATAAGCAAATAGATTACTCAAATCATGTTTGAATGGACTCCAAATCTATATCCTTTTTGTCATGATGAGTAGCTAATAAATATGCATCGGTAGCTTGAGGATCCAACTTACCAATAGAAGGTCTATGATCCCTAACAAAACAATGCAAGAGTACATACCCAAACACTTTTGGTAGAACAACAAACTCATTCTTCCCAAGAAGCGTTTCGTATAGGGACTTCATACTAAGTACTCTTGATAGCAAGCTGATTAATACGATAATTAGTTATCATAACTATTTTGATCCATAGCAAAAGGTGTCATATTGAGACTCTTCTGATAACTGTTGTTATACGTGAACTCTGCATAAGGCAAACTCTTGTCCCAACTTATACCATACTGCAATGCACAAGCTCTCAACATGTCCTCTAATATCTGATTAATCCTCTCAGTGTACCCATCGGTCCGAGGGTGATACGCTATACTAAAATTCAACTTTGTTCCCAATGAACTATGTATTTGCTGCCAAAAATGAGACATAAATTGAGTACCCTGATCAGACACAATTTTCTTAGGAACTCCATGTAGACACACTATCCTCTCCATATATAATTGGGCTAACCTCGGTCCATTATAAGTAGTCTTGACCGGTATAAAGTGAGCAACTTTAGTTAACCAATCCACTATCACCCATATTGAATCATAACCTCCCTAAGTGCGTGGTAACCCGACAATAAAATACATACCAACTTCTTCCTACTTCCACTCAGGTATCTTCATTGGTTGTAATAATCATGCATGTCTTTGATGTTCAGCTTTCACTCTCTAACATGTATCACATAAAGCAACATATTCATCAACATCTCTCTTCAGTCCATACCACCAATACTTCTCTTTCAGATCCAAATACATCTTGGTACTCCTAGGGTGAATAGAGTAAGCAGACTCATGTGCCTCACGAAGAATCGCATCTCGTATAGCCTTATTCTCAGGCACACATAGTCTTTTCCCAAACCATAGAGTTCCATTATCATCCATATGGAATCCTGGTGCCTTGCCAATCACTATGTTTTCCGCTATCTCTTTCAACTTCGCATCCTGTAACTGGCCCTAATATATTTCTTGCTCCAGTGTGGGTTCTATCACCAACTCCATTGCATTAGTGACAAAGCCCAAGTTCAGCTACTTAAATTCAGCACACAACTCACTTGACATAGTTTCCACTTGCACCTCCTTGGCGTAACTCTTCATGCTAAGAGCATCGGCAACAACATTCGTCTTTCTAGGATGATAGTGTACCTCCAGATCATAATCTTTTATCAACTCAAATCATTGACGTTGTCTCATATTCAGATCTATATGAGTGAATATGTACTTCAAACTCTTATGATTAGTGTAGATATCACTCTTATGTCCAATAAGATAATGCCTCCATATTTTCAAAGCATGAACCACTGCTGCTAACTCCAAATCATGAGTAGGATAGTTTAGCTCATGCTTTCTCAATTGTCGGGATGCATAGGCCACTACTCTGCCTTCTTGCATAAGAACACATCCGAGACCTTGAAGAGATGCATCACAATAGATAGAAAAGCTCTTGCTCAAATCTGGCAAAACCAATACTAGGGCGGTAGTCAATCTTTTCTTCAATTCCTCAAAGTTAGCCTGGCACTTCTCGGACCACACAAACTTAGCATTTTTCTCCAACAAAGCTGTCATAGGCTTGGCAAGTTTAGAGAAACCTTCTATGAATCTCTCCCACATCAGTTGGTGATTTCTAATTCAATACATCTCTCACCTTGCTTGGATCTACTGCTATTCCACCATTAGAGACAACATGGCCTAGGAAAGAAACTTCCTTCAACCAAAACTCACACTTGCTTCGCTTAGCATACAACTTGTGTTCTCTGAGCTTTTGCAAGACCAACCTTAGATGTTCAGCATGCTCTTCTTCCATTTTGGAGAATACCAATATATCATCGATAAATACCACCACAAACTTATCCAAAAACTCCATGAACACCTTATTCATCAAGTACATAAAGTATGCAGGTGCATTGGTCAAACCAAAGGACATAATAGTGTACTCGTACAAACCATACCTCATAGTAAAAGTTGTCTTGGGTATGTCAGTTGCATGAATCTTCAACTGATGATAACCAGAACGAAGATCAATCTTAGAGAAAACACAAGCACCTCTCAATTGATCAAACAAGTCATCAATTCTAGGCAGCGGATACTTGTTCTTGTTAGTAACCTCATTTAGTGACTGATAATCCACACACATTCTCTGGGTATCATCCTTCTTGTCAATAAATATAACTGGTGCTCCCCAAGGTGACAAACTAGGATGAATAAAACATTTCTCTTGTAACTCCTTTACTTGTTTCTTAAGTTCCTCTAGTTCATTAACCCCCATTATATATGGACGCTTAGCTATAGGTGCAGTTCCAGGTAATAATTCAATGGTAAACTCAATGTCATGGTTAGGTGGCATACCTGGCAAGTCATCAGGAAACACATCTAGAAACTCATCCACTACTAGGTTCTCTTTGTTGGCACAATCATCAAGCTGGTTCGCTGTGGCTGTCGGTTGTGCTTGTACTACAACCTCAACACTGATTCTGTCTCCCTTTGGTGTTGTCAAAGCTACTGCCTTTTCTTTACACTAAATCACTACTTGTTGTTGCATCATCCAATCCATACCTAGAATCACATCAATGCCAGATGTTCTCAACACAATGGGGCTCACTTTGAACTCTACCCCCTTAAGGATAGACTAGTCGGAAGACAACGATAAGAAGCTGGCATACTACCTCCTGGCGAGTTTACTAATATGGGATCTTTCATGGCACATAAGGGTATGCTATGCGTTCTAACAAATGCTTGTGATATGAAAGAATGCGAAGCTCCAGAATCAAAAAAGAACAGTGGTAGGAGTGGAATTAACATTGAACGTACCGAGCGTGACTTCTGGTTCCACAAGAGCCATCTCTGTAGACATATGATTTACCTTTCCTGTGTTGGGTGCTGGCTTCTGATAACTATTTTGCCTCTGTGGGGTCTGCTGGTTTGGCTTCTCAGGGCAATTATAAGACAGGTGACCCTCTTTACCACAGCGGAAACACTTGTTGGGAGTGCTAGGGGCACTAGTCTTCATGGGAGTGTTGTTAGGCACTCCCTGTCATGGTGTCTGCTGACCACTCTACTGCTGGGGACGTTGATTGCCATTCTACTAATGGTACGACGGACGCTGCTGGTTCAGGTTGCGCTGAGGATACTGACCACGATTCCCTTGATTGGGTGGTCCTTGGTACCTCTGCTGGAAGCCTTACTAAGAGTTGGTGCATAGACGGGTATTACTCCTAGAGGCCTGTCCCTGAAGCCTTCTCATCTTGGCCTCCATCTCTTTGCGCTTGTTGTCAATAACAATAGCGTGATTCACCAGCGTTTGGAAATTGGGGTATGTATTGGACATAAGCTAGAGTTGCAGACCATCATACAAACCCTTGAGAAAACGGCATTGTGTTTACACCAAAATTTGGGAAGAAAAATGCGGAAACTTGAAATTTCCAAAATTGTGTCATCAAGCAATCGATTGCATAAGGATCTATATCAGCTGATTCAGATGTGGCACTAGAATTTGCTCTCTTCGAATAACGTCAGCAGATAATGATAATGAGCTATGGTTGGCGTCAGGAAAGACATGTAGGACTCTTCAAAATGGGAAAGATTAGGGTCCAAGTTATCTTAAATTAGGAATATTTTCTCTTATACCAAAGATTATAACGAGTCGTACTTGAGTAGGATTCATGCCTAGGTTCTGGGTATAAATATCAGACCCCGGCTATTGTAAAAGGACATTCAATCAATCAATACAAATTACTTTTTCGGCTCCATGCCAACCCTTAGGAGTAGGAGTAGAGTAGATCTCGGCGAGTTCTTCAACAAGTAGGGTTCCATCGGTCCGGCCAACCTCCGGCTTGTCTGTAAGTACTGTCATGGCTTATACTTCTATTTGTACGGCTACATCGGTTAAGTTCGACCTCCACTGTGAGCTCTAGTATAAGCTAGTTATCGACTCTTATCTAGTTCAAGTATGGCTGCATCAGTCTGGCCGACCTCCACTGCTCTAATTAGATTAATGTCAAGTTATCGGCTCTACCTAAGGGTGGCATCCTCCGGGTAGATTCATTAAGTTACTGATCTTGTTGATGCTTTTATTGTCATTAGTTTTCAGTAACATCAATCTGCCCGATCAAGATCGATCTAGATCGGCCTCACATCCTTTTAGTCTGTCGTTTGCTTTGTTACAATACGATATTTCTTACTTTGAGCGATGGGTTACGTTTTATAGACTATTCTACCTTGATCTTGATCGTGCATAGTACGCGGTTAAGGCACGTATGACCTTGAATATGTTTGGTGGCTAGTTAAATCTGGTTTATAGTTCGCTATTATGGCTATAACGATCCGGTCGATCCCCACTGATGGCACTTTAGATCAGAGGATGCTAGTTGGTAGATTTGTTCTCGATCAGGCATGACCTTAACTATTTGCTATGCCTGCATCGGCTAAATAGCCGATCGCATATGCTTTAATGCCTACAGTGTGTCTCCATGATTCTGTTAAATGTGAATAGATCTGTGTACTTTAAAGGTTCGATTTATTGTCTTTATCACGGCTGCCATCGATCCGGTCGAACCCCACTATTAGAGATAGCAGGTTAAGTCTGATGAGTTCATAGGTTTGTCCATGTTAAATAGTCGATTGTTCACACGCTGTAGTCCCTTTTCACCTGAATCGGCTATTTCAGCCGATTCGCTCGAGTTTTCACACATATAGCATGTCTTTCGGAAAGCCTATCAATGCATAGATATTTTTATGGACTCTTTGGTTTTAGTTTGTTATTATCATCATATCTGCAATCGATCCGGTCAAACCTCACTGTTGATGGTAACAAATTAGATTCAGAGTGTTTGTAGGTCCATTTGTATTAGACAGTCGATTTGTTTGAATGCTATATCCTTCCTCGTTAGATTCATCAGCTCAACGCTTCATACTGGTAATACTCACCTAGCTGATGATCTTACTTACATCTGCATGCATTGTAGTTGTCAACATAAAATCAATCGTGACCCATGGGCTTCATAGTCCGTAAACAGCCGATTTCTTCACGTATTGGCTATTTAGTCGATTTTCTCTTCTAGCTGCTCCCGAAACGGCACACTTAGAACTGTCTGGGCAAGGACCGACATGTTCCATCTTAAATTACTGATAAACTTTCTCTCCTTATCAATTGCAGGGTCAAATTGACTGGCACGCCTTGGGAGGAATATGCAGGGTCGACGGGTCCTGTGTTGAAGCCAAGCGGATCTCTGGGCTCATCCTAAGCAGATCCTTCTGGCTTGCTGTGTGCCTCGGCACATCGACATATTTTTTGCACTGACACACGTTGTGGCATGCTCGGTGGGACCCCACAATCGTCATGGTGGCTTACAACAACAATGACATCCTTATGGTACCTTATGAATACCTACCTGATGAGGATAAAGATATCATTAGCAAAGCTATAGAAGAATTTCAGAATAAGTGTTTGTTGTCCTACACCAAGACACGTGACAATAAAGTTGTTCAGAAATATCCACTAGCAAGAGTGGCAGACAAATGCAGACGAAGCCGAGGATAGGTGTTTCTTTGTAGAAGCTGTAAACAAATCTGTTCATGATGCCATATTGAACCATAATATAGTTTTCTTGAACACATTCCACCACACCATGAAGGAGGTGTTTCATGGATATCCAATTGATCAGGTTGGACTGGTTTACTACAATATTCCACATCCGTTGACTCAGGGGACTAATCAAGCCGGTACTAGCCATCAAGAAGCAGCACCAATTGATAATGATGATGTCTAGGCAGTTCAGAGTTCATCTAAGCAAGTTCAAGATGCTACTGCTAATCAGATATAGTATAATCCTGGATCATCAGTGCAGCATGTGCAACAGCCGGCGGGGCAAGTTCAGAATCAAATGGTCAATTTTGGCACATCAGGCCATATACCGTCGTTGGCTCAAAAAATAGTGCCATCAGTTCAAAGGATTCGAAGAGATACAAATCCCAGCATGTACAACCAGAGACTTCAAGCAACAAACCAGCAAAGGACCCAGCAGATAGAGATTCCACAAGAATATCATTATGGCACATATTACAATACCCTTCACATGATTCCAAATCCAGGGTATCAAGGTACTCGAAATTTTGATCCACAGATGGGTCAGCAATTGTAGAGAAATCCAAATTCAAATGCTGATGAGTTGTTGCTTAGAGTGACAAAGATGATGAAGAATCAGTTCGTTCTGAAGCCAAAAGGGCAGACCTTCTCGTACAAACGCTCATATCCAGAGTGGTATGATTTGGTCGCTCTTCCTATAAATTACAGGCTCCCGGAGTTTGCTAAGTTCATAGGCCAAGATAGCACAAGCACAATAGAACATGTCAGTCGATATCTTACACAGCTGGGCGAAGCGTCCATTGAAGAGGCCCATCGAGTTCGTTTCTTCTCCTTGTCCCTATCAGGACCAACCTTCACTTGGTTTTCATCACTGCCAGTTAACTCCATTACCAATTGGGCTGACCTGGAGAAGAAATTTCATACATATTTTTATACTAGGACAGGAGAAAAGAAAATTACCGATTTGACGATCATAAGGTAGAGAACTAATGAATCGGACACCGAATTTCTTCAGAGGTTCTGAGTGACCAGGTATTTGTGCTTCTCATTGAACTTGACTAATGATCAGCTAGCTGCTTTGGCCATTCAAGGAATATTGCCAACATGGAGAGAGAAGCTGTTGGGACAAGAGTTTGACAATTTGGGTCAGTTGGCTCATCGAGTGGTAGCACTCAATAACTAATTTCAGAATATGCGCAGAGATACCCAATTCCAGAAGAGTACCGCAATTGCCGAAGCCTATAATCCATATTCAGTTGATGACGGCTATAAAGACGATGAAGAAGAGGTTGTCTTGGCTGAGTGGAATTGGGGTAAGAAGACAGTAATGGTGTCAAATCCTTGGGGAAGAGGAGTCGAAGAGAGCTATGATTTCGACATCTCAAAATCGGACAAGCTCTTCGATTTCTTGCTAGAGAGGGGACAGATCAAGTTGCCCGACAATCATGTTATGTTGCCTCCCAATCAGTTGAAGAATAAGAAGTTCTACAAATTTCACAACGCTACTTCTCATTCTACTAATGAGTGCAGAGTTTTCTGGCAACATATACAGAGGGCTATTCAGCAAGGAAGGCTCAAATTTGATACACCTTGAAGGATGAAAGTTCATGATAATCCTTTCCCAAGAGATCAGAACATGGTCGATGCTAGGCTGCTCAAAGGAAAGACTAAGGTCCTGACATCAACCAGATCAAGAAAAACTAGAACAGTCGATCCTGAGATGCAATTTCGGCTGATGAATATAGAGAGATCAGAAGGCATCGTGACCAACAGAAGAGCTGATATGAGCAGGGGAGACGTCAAAGGATGGGGCGACAAGGCCGCGTGTTATATCTCAAATTTTGTTGAATAAATGGCAGCGGCAGAAGGAAAAGAATTATCAGCGTTGGTTAGAAGAGCAAGAATACCAGCGTCAACAAGAGAAAGAGTGGTATGAAAGAAAGTAAGCTGAATCACATTGGAATTGTCCTTTCTTCAGACATTATTGGAATGAAGGTTTGAAATTGCCTACTAGAAATAATTGCCCAGAGTGCAGTGAGCAATATTGGGAGTTTAGGCAATCTCAAGCCAACCACCGGTCTATCCATGCTCAAGAAGAATATCATCATGATAGTATGGATCGGTGCTTAAAAAATAGAAGTGTTCATTGTCGTATAACCGACCAATTTATAAGAACACAAGTACAACGGTGGCCCGCAAGCGGTCACACTGTCATACTTGAGCCCATATAAACCCGGTAGTCTGTCGAGTACCACGATGGGTCTCGATAAACGATTGACAATAACCAAGATCGTATATGATTCAACATACATGTCACATATTACATAAAGTTCACAGATACATTTTCATCATCAGAGTATGAAACACAGTTATTACAAACCGAGTTTGATAGATAAAAGCGGAAGCAAATTAAGTTTGAAAGTAAAGTTTCCAACATAGTTTAATACAGTGCCAAAATACAATCACGGTCCACAAAAGCATGTAGAAGGATTAATAAGAAGCCTGCCCAAGGCTTACTCCTCATCCACGGCGGGATAGAAGCAACTCTTGCAATAACCATGATACACAGTGCCATCTGCAACAATGGGAAATAAAACCCTGAGTACGAGAAGGTACTCAGCTAGACTTATCCGTCATAAACCAAAAATAAAATGACTCCAAGGATTATGCAAGGCTGTATAAGTAAGGATAGCTTGACAATATTTTTCATAAAAGCGATTAACTTAGTTATACAATTATGGTTCTAATATCAGGTTAATTATAACTATCCATCTCTAGATTAGCAACTATCCTGTGCCAAATATGTGGAATATCCATTTAAAAGCATACAATAGTAACCATAGCAGGTATTGTAATTCCATATTCGTTCGAACCAGCATGTTCCATAATACAATTACTACGATGTGGGGGCTAGCCAAGTTTCTCACTAACTGGGAGAGACGGCGATTCGAATCGATTTCAACCAGCTAGGAATTTATTCCTAACACAAACCCACACTTCCCCCGTCGGGGTCACGTCGGGTCACCTTTGGTACAACTCCGGTACACATTTCGTGGGTCCGTACCGCACCGCACAATCTGGGACACCAGATGCCAGGACGTTCAGGCCTAGCCTGCCCTTGGGCTCAGTCTGATCGCCCCCCGCAAGGAGCGCACAATAGAATGGATCCTGACCTGAGTTGAGCTACTCGGCTTCGCGGTCAGAACGAGTTATCCAGCCAGCTAAGTGATAGGCATGCGTTCAATCTTGTCAAAAGTGCCAACAACGGTACGGTCCTTAATCGACACAGACGGGGATAGATCCACACCCAAGACCTCCATGCCTTGTTGCTTCTCTATCGACATCTCGCCCGGTCTCCATTTACATTACCCCATGGTTCTTTTCCATGATAGCAAATATAGCCAACCGTGCTTCGGTATCCACCTATATCTCGTAGGTGACAGGAAATCACCCGACTTCTACCGGTCTAAGCAGGGCTAAGCATATATTCGATCCTTGACCTATATAGGGTGAAAGGTGTATATATCTAGACAAGGTAGTTCTATGCATCAAGTGTTTCCATTCAACTCTTATAACCTAATGCATCAATCATAAGTACTTAAGTAATCATTTGTAAAATATTAGGAGACTTATAATGCTCCGGGGCTTGCCTCGCAGAAAGGAAGTGGGGCGGTGGTCGGGGCACTCCGGAAGCTCTTCTGGGGTCTGCTCCTCGTCTTCAGGAGCTACGGCTTGAGGAATCTCCTGCTGATCCCCTTCCTCTCCTTCGTTGAATTCCAGCAACGTTATCTCCTCTGTCGATCCTATATGCATGAATATGGCATAAGGTATTACGAATGCATACATGCGTACAAGTATAAAATGATGACACATGATGAATGCATTCGTATAAGTATTCTTAACAGCATGGTGTTAACAAATGCATCATATTTTACCGAGTAGGTGCATATCTCTTCTTGATTACTTAATCAAACACATTTACAATTCATTCACTACACACAAAATAGCAGCTGCTTGTTTTACTCATAACTGAAGTTCTACTTATCCAAATGTTGTGATATTAGACTTTCTGGAAATCTTATAAAATTGTCTACAACTCTTATTTAATCACCAAAAGCTAATTCACACTTTATCTTATCCAAAACAGACAATCAATCCAGCGCTGTCCAGAAATTCCAGAGAACAAGCAAATTCGGAAAAGCTAACTTTAAACAGTTGTAACTCCTAAACCGTTTGACCTATGGTCCTGAAATTTTAACACAAGACATATGATGAAGTTATCTACAACTTTGTTATTAACCATTTTTACAGCAAACATCATTTTTACCATGCAATTTATCAAACTACCGAATCTGTCCGGAAACTATTCCAATTCGTATTATGAAGCAACAATACTTCTACTCCATGTAATTATTCAAAGTTTGACAACACAAAGTCTACCAATAGTTTAAAAATACCAAATACACTCAAGAAAACCTAATGGTGAAGTCCAAACTATTTCTTTAAATGCCTTTATTATTTTATTTAGATACTTAGGTTAAATAACCAACATATACTAGATGTACTCCATAAATTCTCCAAAATTTATAGTGCCTTACTAATGCTACCAAAATACTATTATAAAAGTTCTATGCCATTTTATCAAGTAAAACATTCTATGCAAAAATGATAAGGCAGAAAGGCTTAAAATAGCATAAATAGAAAACCATAGTGAAAAGTGTCAAGAAACAGATTTTATATTTTTCTTGGCATCCATAAGGTACTAGGATAACCTCCAACAAATTTCATGAATATTGGACTCATAAATAATTTATAAAAAATCATACAAGGATTACCTATTTATAAAAGAAAAATCTATAACTACCAATATATACATGCACTGATCCTAAAATTTTTACCAGAGCTCATACATGTCAAGAATAGCTTACCACAAAAATTTCATAATTTTTGGTGCACAGGAACTCTAGATATAAAATAAACAAGTTTGCATGCATACAAAAACACATTTCAAATTTCCATTTAAATCCTCCAAAATTTCTACTATAAGTGTCAATATCATATTTTTCCTAAATACTTCACTTCCTAAGGAATACTAACAAATTTATTTCACAATTTTTGAAGCTATACAACTGGAGATCTAAAATTTACAAAACACATGAAATCTGGAATTCAAATCAACTATCTTTTGTACTGCTGTCACTGATGACTGGGACCCACTGGACAGTCGGCCCCACCAGCCAGTGACCAAAGCAGAGCAGCGGCGCTGCGCGCTGCTGGCGCGGCCAAAGCTCGCCGACGGCGAGTTTGCCGGCGGTGACATCTTCACAGGACGACCCCGTAGACTTCCTGGACCCGTTGATCTACTCGGTTGAGACTCTACATGGAGCTACGCACGGCGGCGGTGCTCATGGCGGCACGGCGAGGCGGGACGACGGCGGTACACCGGTGGAGGCCATGGCGGTTCAACCTAGAGCTCGGACGAGCATCTATGAACTACGGGGAACCTAGCGCACACGATAGCATCAAGAATGGTGGACTGTGGCGGCGTGGCCACGACGACGGACTTGGCGGCGGGGCTCCGGCGAGCTTGTGCACAGCACTGGAGCTTATCGGCGTGGCTAAGGAAGTGATTGAGGGCGCGGTGTGACGACAGGATCACGTAGAAGCTATTTCGGTGATAGTTGGGCGATCAGACGCGAGCTCGCGCTGGCTATGGCGACGGCGGAGGCAGGGAAAAGCTCGACTGCCGCTGCGGTGCTTCGTCCGGCGAGGGAGGAGGCAGAAAAACAAAAATGGGTGCGCGACTGAGTGCGGGCGATAGCTGGGAGTGTTAAAGCCGGCCTGGGCCTGGCTCTACCGCGCGGGGCAGGACGTCGGCGACACGCGGCCGCTGCGGACCTCCACGCAGCGCGCGATGCCTGAAGCCGGTCGGCCATCGAGCTGTGTGATTCAGTCGATTCAGTGAAGCCATGTAGTGCCTGACAGCGAGTTTTGCAATCGAATTTACTGAAAATCCGTGGCTCCAAAGCATAAACGATCTACATGACTTTTGTAGCCCGAAGTACCAGCTCCAATTCTTGTTAAGGAATCATGCTCCAATTCGCAACCGAAACCAAGTTATATCTTCCCGAAGTAGGGCTGTCAGCGCTGTCAGTTAATAGGACTCAGCAAAATTTCAATAAGTGTTAAAAAAGGTGAGTTTGCTGATTTTTGTGATCCAAATTCAAGCATATTAGGAGCTAAACCAGTCAATGACCCAAACATAAAAGTTGTTCACTATGACAAATACTACAACTTTGTTTTAGTGACCACATACATGCATAGCCTCTATCATATGATTCAAACATGGTAAAACCTAGTACATTCAAATGATGACTTGTTCATGAACTATGACTTAGTGATCCATTTAGCCCTAGCCATGAATACCAAAGTTGTTCATAATGATACTCTAAACATGTTTAAGCTATTTGCAAGGTCACACAATCATTTACATGTATTCACTCATGATCATATGCTTATATTCTAAGAAACATGAAATAACAAGCAATGTTGCATATGTTTCAATCTCATGTTTCAATTGTAAATGCTCATATATGAATGCTCGATGCTCATGCTCATGCTATGCAAGTCAAGTTATGCAAGGCTAACACCTAGGGTGTTACAGCCCCTCCCCCTTATAAAAATCTCGTCCCGAGATTTGAAAGACCTACCATTCTTGGAAAAAGGCAGGACAAACTTCTCGTAAATAATCTTCTCGTTCCCACGTAGCATCTTGTTCACTGTGATTGTTCCACACCACCTTATAGAACTTAATAATCTTACTCCGTGTTACTCTTTCCATCTCTTCTAATACTCGAATTGGCTTTTCCTCATAGGTCAAATCCGATTGAAGCTGCACGTTGGTGGGTGCAATAGCTTCTTCAGGTACTCAAAGACATTTCTTCAACTGAGAAACATGGAAAACATCAAATATTGCACTCATCTCAGGTGGAAGTTGTAACTTATAAGCAACATTCCCCTTTCGTTCTAGAATCTTGTATGGTCCTACATATCTAGGTGAAAGCTTCTTTTTCATCCCAAATCTCTTCACCCCTTCCATGGGTGATACTTTCAAGTATACATAGTCACCTACTTCAAACGTCAGTGGTCTTCTTTTATTAGCATAACTCTTTTGTCTCGATTGAGCTGCTTTCATACGCTGTTGGATAACACGTACTTGCTCTTCGGCTTCATTGACAAAGTCAATACCAAAGTATCTCCTTTCACCGGGCTCAATCCAATTCAACGGAGTTCTATATTTTCTGCCATACAGGGCTTCAAATGGAGCCATCTTGATACTTGCTTGATAACTGTTGTTATAGGAGAACTCAGCTAAAGGTAACCATTTCTCCCACGAACCTTTTGAAGATATAACACAAGCTCTTAGCAAATCTTCCAAGATTTGGTTCACTCGCTCCGTTTGTCCTGAAGTTTGCGGATGATATGCTGAACTTCTGATCAATTTAGTTCCCAAAGAGGTGTAAGTGCTCCTAGAAATGAGCTATGAACTGTGGTCCTCGATCTGAGATTATGGTCCTGGGTATTCCATGTAATCTCACAATCTGAGAAACATACAGTTCGGCGTATTTCACTACGCGATCTGTTATGTTCACCAGTATAAAATGTGCTGACTTGGTGAGACGATCTACAATGACCCATATTGAATCGTGACCTTGTTGTGTCATTGGAAGGCCTGTGATAAAGTTCATACTGATTTCCTCCCATTTCCAACCTGGGATAGGCAATGGCTGAATTAATCCGGCAGATTTCATATGAATAGCTTTTACTCGACTGCAGTTATCGCACCTAGCGACATAGGCTGCGATCTCCTTCTTCATCTTAGTCCACCAAAAACGGGTTTTCAAATCTTGGTACATCTTACTACTACCTGGATGAATAGACAATTTAGACGAGTGAGCTTCATCTAATATTTGGTTCCTAAGCTCACGGTCTTTTGGTACCACAAATCGGTCCTCAAACCATAACACACCTCTTTTGTCCAATCTGAAATGCTTGGTCTCTTGCTCTTGCATTTTTCTATTGATGTGACTTATTCCTACATCTTTCTGCTGCAACTCTATGATTTTGCTTTCAAGTGAACAACTGATCGTGATATTATGCAGTACAATAGGATGTAGCAAATTAAATCCATCTTCCAATAATGCTTCCATAGTGTTGCAATGAGACTTTCGACTGAGTGCATCTGCTACTACATTAGCTTTTCCCGGATGGTAGTGCACTTCTAAATTGTAGTCCTTAATTAGCTCTAACCATCTTCGTTGTCTCATGTTTAGCTCTGGTTGGGTAAAGATATACTTGAGACTTTTGTGGTCAGTATATATATGGCATACATTGCCCAACAAATAATGTCTCCATATCTTTAATGCATGAGCAACTGCTACAAGTTCTAAATCATGCGTGGGGTAGTTGACTTCATGCTTTCTCAACTACCGAGAAGCATATGTAATTACTCTTCCCTCTTGCATAAGCACACACCCCAAACCTATTCCCGATGCATCACAAAACACGTCAAAAGGCTTTTCAATGTCTGGTTGTGCTAGAACAGGTGCTGTAGTTAACAGAGTTCTAAGGGTGTGAAAAGCTGCTTCACATTCTGGCGTCCATTTGTACTTCTCATCTTTCTGAAGTAGTCTGGTCATTGGCTTAGCTATCTTTGAGAAATCTGGAATGAAACGACGATAATATCCTGCTAACCCTAGAAAACTCCGAACTTCATGAACCGAAGTTGGGGCTTTCCAATCCATGACCTCTTGTACTTTTGATGGGTCTACAGAGATTCCATCCCTTGATAAGATATGGCCTAAGAAAGGTACTTTGCTCAACCAAAATTCACACTTACTAAACTTTGCATATAGCTTGTGCTCTCTCAGTCTGGAAAGGACAATCCTCAGATGCTCTTCATGATCTGACTCATTTTCCGAATAAATCAATATATCATCGATAAACATGACCACGAACTTGTCAAGCTCGGGCATGAATACCGAATTCATCAGGTACATAAAGTAGGCAGGAGCATTTGTTAGTCCAAAAGACATAACCAAATACTCATATAAGCCGTACCTAGTGGAGAAAGCAGTTTTAGGTATATCCTCCGGTCTGATCTTTATCTGATGATAGCCTGATCTCAAGTCAATTTTTGAGAATACCTTTGCTTTTGCCAACTGATCAAACAAGATGTCGATGCGAGGCAATGGGTACTTGTTCTTGATGGTCACAGCATTGAGTGGTCTGTAATCTACGCACATTCTTAGTGACTTGTCCTTCTTTTTTACAAACAATGCTGGACATCCCCACGGAGATGAGCTAGGTTGGATAAGACCCTTGTCCAACAGATCCTATAATTGAACCTTAAGTTCTGCTAACTCATTGGGTGGCATTCTATAGGGCCTTCTTGATAGGGGTGCCGTACCTGGCACTAACTCAATCTTAAATTCCACCTCCCTATCAGGTGGTAAGCCTGGTAATTCCTCTGGAAATACATCTGGAAGCTCACAAACCACTAGGATATCACAAAGTGTGGTGGTTTGGATAGCACAAGCTAAATGTTGGAGTTCAAAATTGCGGGAGAGTGGTACTAGAAAAGCATTCCCTCCCGTGGGTTCTCTCAACATAATAGTACGGGTGCTGGTGTCAATGAGAACACCATGATCCTTCATCCAATTCATGCCTAAGATTACACTTATCGATAACCCAGGCAATATTATCAAATCCGTTGTATACTCCCTCCCTTGTATAGAGATGAGCACATTTTTTACTATCTTATTTGTAGCAATAGTTGCCCCTACAGAATTTATACTATAACCCCCTTTGCTTACTTCAATTATTTCTTGATCATGCCTAGATGCGAATGCTTGACTCATAAAGGAATCAGAAGCTCCCGAATCAAATAAAACAACAGCGGGATGCTTGTTGATGAGAAACATACCAGCCATGACAACTTCTCCAGTGGGCACTTCCTCAACAGCGGTATAATGCACGTATCCCGAACATGCTCTTGAGTTTGCCTGCCTCTGATGGTTCTGATTCGGATTGCCATTCTTCTTGGGGTGGGGGCATTCCTTGGCCCAATGACCCATTTGATTGTAGTTGAAACATGGCTGATTATTCCTAGGTCCTGTGGAGCTCCCCTGACTGCCAGTCCCTTTTGGTAAGGCAATAGTGAATGCCTTACGGAATGGTTTCTGTGGCCTGCTATTCTGAGCTTTAGGTGGTGGAGGCCTAAACTTGGATGCAAGTGGACGGAATTGTGGCCTAGCTATGATAGGCGCTCTTGCATGTGAAGATCTAGAGGCACCTGCCTCATATGCCCTCTTGCGACCCTTAGCAGCTGCATGCATATTATTGTGGTTTTCTTGGGTCAAGGCATCACTAATAAACTCATTGTAAGTAGTGCACTTGGAATTGGCCATGGTCTTCATCAGTTTGGTGCCCAGACCCCGCTTGAAGCTCTCTATCTTCTTCTCCTCAGTATCCACAAAACCTGGCGCATACCTAGATAGGTTGTTGAATGCGTGCATATATTCTGTGAGGGTCTTTGTCCCTTGAGTGAGCCTCATGAATTCAGCCGCTTTCATGCGCATTAGGCCTAGGGGAATATGATGTCCCCTAAAAGCCAGCTTGAATTGCTCCCATGTCACTCGCGCATTAGCAGGTAGGGATGACAAGAAATGTGCCCACCAGATCCTTGCTGGTCCTTGCAGCTGGTGAGAAGCATACTCAGCTTTCAGATGCTCGGTGACTCTTAGCAGGCAAAACTTCTGCTCAATGGTGTTGAGCCACTCGTCAGCCTATAGTGGTTCCTCAGCCACCTTGAAGATAGGAGGCTTTGTATCTAGAAATTCCTTGAATGTACTGTGCTGATTTGGCTCAGCCCCTTGTTGTTGTGGGTGGCCACGAGCGGTGTTCTCGCAATGAGGCGCAGAGCTTCCTCCATTGTCCTTTGGCTCCCCAAGAACTGAGCAAAGAACTCCTGAGCAGATGGCGGCGGTCGTGGTGGTAAGTCATCACCATTGCCATCATGACTGCTACTAGCTCCTACACAGGTGCGAGTCATCTACGAAGTTGCAACAATAAGCGATTATTGGTTGATGTCAAGAGATTGCAGATGAATTGTATAATCATGCCCAACTAAAATTACTGGAGAAATTTCTCAAATTCACAATAAAAACAGAGGCATAACAATTCATTCTCGCAACATGACACCACCAACTTTATCACTTATCGGACTCGCACCGTGTTAACATACTAGTCACTAGGTGACTCTAATCTTCATTAAGATCGCTGTCGAGGTCGGATATAGGATCATCCTCATTCTCTGGCTCCACTTCTTTCTCGTCCTAGCCATCATCTTCTACTAACATTTCTGGATCTTCGTCTTCCTTACTAAGGATCAGGTGCAGTTGGTTGTTCAAATTATGCACCTCATGCTAAAAACCCATCACTACATGCTGGGCCCGTGCAAGCTGTTGGCTCAAGTCCCTTTATTCCAGTGATAGAGGGGCGGTTCATGGTACCCCGCAAAGTGCAAAACTCTCCACAGCAGAGTAGGAGTTCCAAAAACCATCAGGACTTCTCACATCCAACTGGTGCTGCCATCGGTACTATCAACATGTACACTTTTGTGAGACAAGGCCATAATGGATAAGAGTTACATAACCGAGTAAGAAATTTATAAGGAGAGGAACAATGTAATTATGTGAATGATAATTATCAGGATGCATGCTCGTTCTGTACGTCCTCACAAACTTAGGAAAAAATTGTTTCTAACGGTAGACACGGTGGCATACATATGTTATCTCATATATAGCGTAACTAGTCGAGCTACATGTTTCGTTGTTAGTGTACCTGCATAAGAGTTTCATTTTAGCCCAAACCCATAATGAAATATGCAGAATGTAAATTTAAATACTTCCATATATGTATACCCATACATATACTTCCATATCAAGCTACCCGATAACAATTTAAACCCACAATTAAATACGCACCATATACACATGCAAGCATGCATACATAGCCGTACCAAAACTAACTCTTCCCGACCGCACTCTCACATCTTGCGGTCGTGTCACTCATCATCTTACCTTGGCGTAGAGGCATTTGATCCATACATTACCACTCAAGTGAATGGCATCCATACAATAGCACGCCGTATGGACGACGAAGTAAAAACCCCCATGTTAGTACTTAAATAGCCACCTAATAGTCCTTAATTTGGACATAAGGAAAGTGATCATTGGCACACTTTAGATTTCAAATACCTATTATATAGCTATCAGTTGCTAGAGAAGGGTTTTTGGAAAACAAAAACTTTTGTTTTAAATACACATGTGACAATTAACGTTGAATCTTGCTCTGATGCCAGCTGTCGCAGAACCGACCAATTTATAAGAACACAAGTACAATGGCGGCCCGCAAGCGATCACACTGTCATACTTGAGCCCATATAAACCCGGTAGTCTGTCGAGTACCACGACGGGTCTCGATAAACGATTGACAACAAGCAAGATCGTATATGATTCAACATACATGTCACTTATTATATAAAGTTCACAGATACATTTTCATCATCAGAGTATGAAACACAGTTATTACAAACCGAGTTTGATAGATAAAAGCGGAAGCAAATTAAGTTTGAAAGTAAAGTTTCCAACATAGTTTAATACAGTGCCAAAATACAATCACGGTCCACAAAAGCATGTAGAAGGATTAATAAGAAGCCTGCCCAAGGCTTACTCCTCATCCACAGCGGGATAGAAGCAACTCTTGCAATAACCATGATACACAGTGCCATCTGCAACAATGGGAAATAAAACCTTGAGTACGAGAAGGTACTCAGCTAGACTTACACGTCATAAACCAGAAATAAAATGACTCCAAGGATTATGCAAGGCTGTATAAGTAGGGATAGCTTGACAACATTTTTCATAAAAGCGATTAACTTAGTTATACAATTATGGTTCCAATATCAGGTTAATTATAACTATCCATCTCTAGATTAGCAACTATCCTGTGCCAAATATGTGGTATATCCATTTAAAAGCATACAATAGTAACCATAGCAGGTATTGTAATTCCATATTCGTTCGAACCAGCATGTTCCATAATACAATTACTACGATGTTGGGCTAGCCAAGTTTCTCACTAATCGGGAAAGATGGCGATTCGAATCGATTTCAACCAGCTAGGAATTTATTCCTAACACAAACCCACACTTCCCCCGTCGGGGTCGCGTCGGGTCACCTTTGGTACAACTCAGGTACACATTTCGCGGGTCCGTACCGCGCCGTACAATCTGGGACACCAGATGCCAGGACGTTCAGGCCTAGCCTGCCCTTGGGCTCAGTCTGATCGCCCACCGCAAGGAGCGCACAACAGAACGGGTCCCGGCCTGAGTTGAGCTACTCGGCTTCATGGTCGGAATGAGTTATCCAGCCAGCTAAGTGATAGGCATGTGTTCAATCTTGTCAAAAGTGCCAACAACGGTACGGTCCTTAATCGACACAGACGAGGATAGATCCACACCCAAACCCTCCAAGCCTTGTTGCTTCTCTATCGACATCCCGCCCGGTCTCCATTTACATTACCCCATGGTTCTTTTCCACGATAGCAAATATAGCCAACCGTGCTTCGGTATCCACCTATATCTCGCAGGTGACAGGAAATCACCCGACTTCTACCGGTCTAAGCAGGGCTAAGCATATATTCGATCCTGGACCTATACAGGGTGAAAGGTGTATATATCTAGACAAGGTAGTTCCATGCATCAAGTGTTTCCATTCAACTCTTATAACCTAATGCATCAATCATAAGTACTTAAGTAATCATTTGTAAAATATTAGGAGACTTATAATGCTCCGGGGCTTGCCTCGCAGAAAGGAAGTGGGGCGGTGGTCGGGGCACTCTAGAAGCTCTTATAGGGTCTACTCCTCATCTTCGGGAGCTGCGGCTTGAGGAATCTCCTGCTGATCCCCTTCCTCTCCTTCGTTGAATTCCAGCAACGTTAGCTCCTCTGTCGATCCTATATGCATGAATATGGCATAAGGTATTGCGAATACATACATGCGTACAAGTATAAAATGATGACACATGATGAATGCATTTGTATAAGTATTCTTAACAACATGGTGTTAACAAATGCATCATATTTTACCGAGTAGGTGCATATCTCTTATTGAATACTTAATCAAACACATTTACAATTCATTCACTACACACAAAACAGCAGCTGCTTGTTTTACTCATAACTGAAGTTCTACTTATCCAAATTCTGTGATATTAGACTTTATAGAAATCTTATAAAATTGTCTACAACTCTTATTTAATCACCAAAAGCTAATTCACACTTTATCTTATCCAAAACAGACAATCAATCCAGCGCTGTCCAGAAATTCCAGAGAACAAGCAAATTCGGAAAAGCTAACTTTAAACAGTTGTAACTCCTAAACCGTTTGACCTATGGTCCTGAAATTTTAACACAAGACATATGATGAAGTTATCTACAACTTTGTTATTAACCATTTTTACAGCAAACATCATTTTTACCATGCAATTTATCAAACTACCGAATCTGTCCGGAAACTATTCCAATTCGTATTATGAAGCAACAATACTTCTACTCCATGTAATTATTCAAAGTTTGACAACACAAAGTCTACCAATAGTTTAAAAATACCAAATACACTCAAGAAAACCTAATGGTGAAGTCCAAACTATTTCTTTAAATGCCTTTATTATTTTATTTAGATACTTAGGTTAAATAACCAACATATACTAGATGTACTCCATAAATTCTCCAAAATTTACAGTGCCTTACTAATGCTACCAAAAGACTATTGTAAAAGTTTTATGCCATTTTATCAAGTAAAACATTCTATGCAAAAATGATAAGGCAGAAAGGCTTAAAATAGCATAAATAGAAAACCGTAGTGAAAAGTGTCAAGAAACAGATTTTATATTTTTCTTGGCATCCATAAGGTACTAGGATAACCTCCAACAAATTTCATGAATATTGGACTCATAAATAATTTATAAAAAATCATACAAGGATTACCTATTTATAAAAGAAAAATCTATAACTACCAATATATACATGCACTGATCCTAAAATTTTTACCAGAGCTCATACATGTCAAGAATAGCTTACCACAAAAATTTCATAATTTTTGGTGCACAGGAACTCTAGATATAAAATAAACAAGTTTGCATGCATTTAAAAACACATTTCAAATTTCCATTTAAATCCTCCAAAATTTCTACTATAAGTGTCAATATCATATTTTTCTTAAATACTTCACTTCCTAAGGAATACTAACAAATTTATTTCACAATTTTTGAAGCTATACAACTGGAGATCTAAAATTTACAAAACACATGAAATCTAAAATTCAAATGTACTATCTTTTGTACTGCTGTCACTGACGACTGGGATCCACTGGACAGTCGGCCCCACCAGCCAGTGACCGAAGCAGAGCAGCGGCGCTGCGTGCTGCTGGCGCGGCCAAAGCTCGCCGATGGCGAGTTTGCCGGCGGTGACATCTTCACGGGACGACCCCGTAGACTTCCTGGACCCGTTGATCTACTCGGCTGAGACTCTAGATGGAGCTACGCACGGCGGCGGCGCTCATGGTGGCACGGCGAGGCGGGACGATGGCGGTACGCCGGTGGAGGCCACGGCGGTTCAACCTAGAGCTCGGACGAGCATCTATGAACTATGGGGAACCTAGCGCACACGATAGCATCAAGAATGGTGGACTGTGGCGGCATGGCCACGACGACGGACTTGGCGGCGGGGCTCCGGTGAGCTTGTGCACGGCGCTGGAGCTTACGGGCGTGGCTAAGGAAGCGATTGCGGGCGCGGCGTGACGGCGGGATCACGTAGAAGCTATTTCGGTGGCAGTTGGGTGACCAGACGCGAGCTCGCGCTGGCTATGGTGACGGCGGAGGTGGGGAAATGCTCAGCTGCCACTGCGGTGCTTCGGCCGGCGAAGGAGGAATCAGAAAAACAAAAATGGGTGCGCGGCTGAGTGCGGGCGATAGCTGGGAGTGTTAAAGCCGGCCTGGGCCTGGCTCTACCGCGCGGGGCAGGACGTCGGCGACGCGCGGCCGCTGCGGACCTCCACGCGGCGCGCGATGCCTGAAGCCGGTCGGCCATCGAGCTATGCGATTCAGTCGATTCAGTGAAGCCATGTAGTGCCTGACAGCGAGTTTTACAATCGAATTAACTGAAAATTCGTGGCTCCAAAGCGTAAACGATCTACATGACTTTTGTAGCCCGAAGTACCAGCTCCAATTCTTGTTAAGGAATCATGCTCCAATTCGCAACCGAAACCAAGTTATATCTTCCCAAGTAGGGCTGTCAGCGCTGTCAGTTAATAGGACTTAGCAAAATTTCGATAAGTGTTGAAAAGGTGAGTTTGCTAATTTTTGTGATCCAAATTCAAGCATGTTAGGAGCTAAACCAGTCAATGATCCAAACATAAAAGTTGTTCACTATGACAAATACTACAACTTTGTTTTAGTGACCACGTACATGCATAGCCTCTATCATATGATTCAAACATGGTCAAACCTAGTACATTCAAATGATGACTTGTTCATGAACTATGACTTAGTGATCCATTTAGCCCTAGCCATGAATACCAAAGTTGTTCATAATGATACTCTAAACATGTTTAAGCTATTTGCAAGGTCACACAATCATTTACATGTATTCATTCATGATCATATGCTTATATTCTAAGAAACATGAAATAACAAGCAATGTTGCATATGTTTCAATCTCATGTTTCAATTGTAAATGCTCATATATGAATGCTCGATGCTCATGCTCATGCTATGCAAGTCAAGTTATGCAAGGCTAACACCTAGGGTGTTACATTCTTGATCAGCTTGGGAAGCGAGTTGTTGATCAAAACTAGGCTGATCATGCAGAAGAAAGTAAAAAGGAAGAATATGTTTGGCAGGAAGGCTAATGGTGTCTAGGAGGTTTGACGAGAAGCTAGAAGACAAGGGTGCAACGTCTAAGGAATAGAGAGCTAGAACAGGCTCAGGCATCTGGTAGACCTCAAGTGTGGCGTGCTAAACAGACAGTCGATAGAGGGCAACCATCGGCTTATATTCAAATGGCTTTTCTGTTGCCATCAGAATTCAGGGCTCCAGCAGGTCAAGAAGTTTATTCAGATTTTGATGAATCAAAGTATGAGGAAATAGTTGCCAAGTTGACAGTTATACAGCAGGCTACATTCGATAAGCCAGTCAAGCATCGACACTTAAAGGCTTTATATGTAAAAGGTTTTGTTGATGGGAAGCCGATGAGCAAGATGTTGGTGGACAGAGGTGCTTCTGTCAATCTTATGCCTTACACTACTTTTCATAAGCTTGGCAAGGGACCAGGAGATTTGATTGAGACTGATATGATGCTTAAGGATTTTGGGGGTAATGCGTCCAAGACCCGGGGGGCAATGAACGTCGAGCTGAGAATCAAGAGTAAGACTCTGCTTACCATATTCTTCATCATCGATGGGAAAGGTTCATACAGTTTACTCCTTGGTCGTGATTGGATTCATACAAATTGTTGTGTACCATCGACCATGCATTAATGTTTGATTCAGTGGCTTTGGGATGATGTTGAGTTGGTTCGCGCTGATGATTCTGTAAGTATCGCAACAGCCGATCCAGTGTATTGGGAGCTGGAAGACTTCGAGTGTTTTTCTAGCAAGCTATGGGAAGGAGGCTTCATTAAGATTAGTAATGAAAGCCAACAGCCGATCCAAGCAATCGGCTCTGAGAGTTTCTTTTAATGGATAATCATGGTTTCGCGTCGGCCATTTGGATTAAGGGAAATAAGTGTTGGTCCTGGAAATAGGCTTAGGCCGACATATGTGAGCGATAAGTCGAGTCCTGAGTACAAGCCAGGGGTGATAGATTTATTAAAAATAAATTTGAAGATTGTTCTCCTTAATAAGATGCTTGGCCTGGATCGGTTGATTGTTTAATCTTTGGTCTAAAAAGTTATGGTGCAACCAGTCAATAAGCGGTCAATGGAAAATGTTTGAAGGAATATTATCCTAGCATTTGGATCAACACTTGACAGCCGATTTGTTTAGTCATAGGCTCTAATAGCCGGTACCAGAAGGGTATCACCTCTAGTTCAAAATCAACCCAGAAGAGAGAAAAGCCGATACGAGATGTATTGCCTATAGAGCAAAAAACAAACACAAGAGAATCATGACACTGCAGAAAGATGAGGGATTTCATTCATTGATCAGTTTGCCCTAAATACAGACTAATCAAAGACATTGTTCACCATATCCTGAGCGGATGTGATGTCCACGATGGCCTCCGCTGCATCAACAAACTCGGCGATCAAGTCCTCGTGCTCCTCAGGGCCGTTGCCCATCGGGAAGCCGATCTCCATGGTGTGGAGCTCATGCCTGGTCTAGACCTATGCCGCGGCCAGCGCCACCGAAGCGCCATGATGGACACCATGAAGGGCGATCTCCTAGACGTGGACCAGGACATCGTGGAGGCGGGAATTGATGAGGGGGCCCCGGGCGTTGACGACATCTGTAGCCACGTTCACCGCTAGTTGGAGGGTCTCCAACTACACCGTTAGGGCTGGCGATCACAGAAACAGGAGAGCCATCAAGACAAAGACAGTGGGAATCAGAGTAAGGATGTTCTGGAATCCGTCTTACCCGCCACCATGGTGTCAGACTCGGTCAGCCGCGCCCGAGCGGCACTGGCCTCTTCCTCGGTAGCATGAAGGGCTGCTTGACAAGCCCCGAGACGGATCTTGAGCTGACCATTTTCCTGAGTTGCCTCAGAATAATGGTCCTGGGCTGCCCACCACTCTCGGAGGAAACACTGGGCGATGTCTCCGTTGTAAGAATCGGAGGAGTCCGACAATGAGTTTAGCGCGGAGGATGCAGCATCCGAGGGCTCGCTGGCCCTAGGAAGAGGATGAAGGTTGTCATTCAAGACGAACCTATAGCCAAGTTAGAACAGTTCATCGTCATGAGCAGAAGATGTCGATCTCACCTCATGCGTCGAAGGCGCTGGCGCACTGGCATGTCCTCCTCCGGAATATCCTTCGCTACGTGTTTGCCTCGATTGTCCTCGTCGGCCTTGGATTTTGGGCTGGATCTACAAGAAGGGGGGAGAAACTGCTACAGAATCTGCAAGGGTGGAGAAGTACAAAGGAACAGGAACGGTTGCAAGTATAGATGTGTTCGAGGCCGGAGCCTTCGGCTGGTATTTGAAGCCACGGAGCGAGGGGGTGGACGCCTCAGGACATGCAAAAGGCAACTACAATTAATAGAACGCAAAGCGCCACCTCACTAGTGCCGAAGAGAATGCGGCGCTGGTGACTGAGGATGGAAGATTGAGGGGGTTCTCTTGATAAAGGCTGTGTTTTCAAACTTAAACAATTAAGGTTGGAAGTCTAGAATCGGCTATTTTCAAATTGGCTCTTTAGCTGAAACAAGAAATATAATAAGCTGACAAAAAATATGGTTATCATTGATTCCACAAAAGTTACATGTTGGTATACATATTACAAGTCTAGAGCATCCTGGATTGTTTTCAATACTTCTAACCGGATGGCATCGACTTTTGCGATTTGTTGCTCATCCTCTTCGGCTGATCCAGGAATATCCTCAAGGCTGCTATAGATAACCCTGCCTTCTCTAACCTTGGTCAGTAGTTCTTGTTTCTTCTACTTAATGGCATTGGGTATTTGAGCCAGATTGGACTTGTGGCGATCAATGGCAGCCTTCACATTCTTCAATTCCTTCTCAAGTTCTGCAAGCCTGGCTTCAAGTTGGGTCAGCTCTAGATCGATCCTAAGAGAGGAGTTCTTTAAATCATCAATCAGCTGTGTCAGCTCTTTGGCCTCTTGCCTGTTGGAGTTCTTTTTGACCAGTAAGGCTTTGCGGTTAGACAATCTCCTCTGAGCCTTCTTCACCTTTGGAGCCTGATCTTCAATAACAGACAAAGATGACAAGACCTTGGTAAGAATTGAGACTGAATTATCCTTAGAGGCCAAGGAAACTCTTTGCATTAAATCTGCATCTCGGACCAAATCGACTATATCCTTCTCAAGCATTGGCAATATATCCCTTAGCCGATTTCTGGCCTCCTCTGATAGAGCTTCTTTAGAAGAGATGGCTGGTGAGCTAATTTCATCTTCATCCAAATACTCTTTAAGAATGAAAGAATAGCTTGGAGCTAGAGGTGCCTATATATATAAGAAAATCTTGATTAAGAGGATTGAATCAGTCTATGATAAAATAAACAGTAAAGTGGATACAGTACCTTTTCTATGGTGGTCTCTATCTAGGGAAAAGGAGCAGCTGATGATGCACCAATGATATCTGGTTGAATTGGCTCTGAACTCTCAACATTGACATCTGCAAACATCATGGAAGATTTTTAGTTCATGTTCGTTGCAGAGAAATAAACAAAGCATATGACTTTCTTACCATCAGTTGTGTGCTGGACTGGGGAATCGACAGTTTGAATGTCAGCAACAGTAGGATCATTTTCAATAAGGAGACTATCAGACTCCTGCTCTTGCATAGGTGTTTCCTCAGAAAGTATCTGGCATGATAAGAAGTCAGATGAAGGATAAAAAATTGAATAAAATTAGAAGTTTTCAGAAAATACTTCGACAGCATCAAGGGTAAAATAGAAGGCCTCACATCTTCTGCTGCCTTGGAAGCATCGGTTGTTTCAACCAAAATTGGCTCCTCTTGGGGATCGGTTGGTGAAGGTCTAGTTGATGCCGAATCGAATGCCTGGGACAACAGCTCCGCACCTAGAATCGATTGGGATGCAATGGTTGATAGCTGTGAAGAAAGAGGATTAAAAGTTGAATATCATTTTGAGGAAAAGATGGATTGTTTACCTAAGCAGCTAATGGTCTCATTCTATGGAGACTTTTCCCAATAATGGTTTTTGGGTTGTCCCTTGGGCTGCCTTGCGCTTTGAAGGTTGATATGTTACGATCGTGGGGGCGGCATGAGTTTTCATCAACTTCTTCAATGGAGGTGCAGTTGATCCTATTCTTGAAACTGGGCATGGTGACTGATAATCTATAGGATGCCCCTTCCTGTACAAGCTTGGAGGATTGAATTTGGTGTCCTAAAAAGGTCTGTTAGAACAATTAGCAGGAGAATTCATCAAATATTTTTTTGAAAAAAGAAATGGTAAGTTACCTCTCTGTCAGAAGCAAACTCCCTATCCAGAGCTATGCACATAGGATGGACCAACCCACAGAAGAGATGGAAGTGCCATTCTTGCCACCAGGAGTCGAAGAGAGTAGAAGAGAAGCTGACCCTTGTCCAATCATCCAAGTAAAGAGAAGAAAGGTTTGATCCTAGTTGAAAAACTCTAGAGGCTTCCATTACCTCACTAATACCCTCTCTTGGTCTCAGTATATCCTTGAAGAACAGTTGATGAGGCAATTGACCAAGACCAAACTGATGGGCTACGAAAGAGGGATGGTAAAACTCATAAGTTGGAAGATTGTCTGGAAGGAAGGAACCTGTAGCCATTTTGCCACGGCCATGACAAAATTCAGCTAGAAGAACGCAAGGTTTGATAAGGGAATTAAAGATTGTAGTTGTCGTTTTGTCTGAATAGCCTGATTCAAATTGAAATTTGAATGGGAGGACCAGCTCATTGTTCTCATCCTCATCATAGGGTAGCCAAGTCAAGATGGCCAACATCGAATCAATTATTATGGCCGATGCAGCCTCACCATAGCTTATGCATTGTTGGGTTCTTCCTTCTTTGCCTCTATATTCCTCATCAAAGGTGAAGGAAGGAAAGCTCAGATTTATGAGATCAGGCCTTACCATCTTGTGCATATACAGGTTCAGCCATAACGGTATCAACCACCAAGGGCCACTAATAGTATGCACTGGTTCATTCTTAAGCAACTGGGCAGCCACCTGGTGCATCAGATGATAAGCAGCTCCTAACAGATACTTTCCAAGGGGGATATCCTTGCCCACTACCAGATGCTCTGCTATAAGTTTGTGATTGTAAGTTGGGCCATAAGATGACCCACAGAAGATGAATCTTTCTAGCCACATATTCAGAAAAGCCACATATTCTCTTTCGCTAATAGCTGATCCGTCTCCGATATGATTCAGAATGTAGCTTGCCCATCCTGTGTAGTCTGATATCTTGGCTAATTTTTTGGAACCAGCACTCAAGTAATCATAAGGCTGCATTGATCCAGTTATTATAAGGTCGGTCAACATATAAACATCGGCCAGAGTGATGGTCATTGGGCCGTGACAAAAAACAAAAGCGTTTAGGAATTAGACCAGAAATAAGATGCAGAAATCAGGAGTGAATCATTCCTCTCCATTCCAGACAACGAGAGTGTCAAACATTGATTCAAATCATAAACCTCCCAATCTCCAGCCTTTTTCTCGGATACCCTATGAAACCAGTCTCTCGATCCCTTAGGCATTTTAGACCAGTTTCTCAAGGGAGTTTTGATATTCCAAGAGGACGAATCCACTACAGATTGTTTGAAGGAGATTTGGTTGGTTTCTTGATAGATAAAGTCAGATGGATCAGGGTCACCCATGGGCCCAAGAAAATAGACATTGAGAGCAACAGCTGATGGGATCAAGATTTCGTTCCTCATTTTTTTAAAACCAGATAAAATAAATTCGAGAAGAAAGGAAACACAGGGTAGCGACCGATACATTGAGAGTGGGAACTTGAAAGCATACCTCAGGGACGTGGTCATTGGTCGCCATTGCAGCCGAAGTAGATTTGAATCTAAGAAAGACCGCTTGAATAAAAGTTTGATAAGGCAGAGGACTCGCTAGGGTTGAGGCTTTGGCGATGGCGGTGTCTGCTGTTATGATTTGCTCGAGAAAGAAGGGGAAAGCAAACAGGCCAAGAGAGTTGGAAATGATACTATTGGGATATTACATAAGACTCAGGTCGGGAAGTCAGGCGTCACGCGTATATCTCGGAATAGAACGGTTGCGGCATGGTAAACAGATAAATAGGAATTTTGGAATAAAATCATTTTTATCCCAAAATTGGGGGGCATGTGTTTATACCAAAATTTAGGAAGAAGAACGCGGGAACTCGAAGCTTCCAAGATTGTGTCGATCAAGGAATCGATTGCATGAGGATCGATATCAGCTGATTCAGATGCGACACTAGAATCGGCAATCTTCGGATGACATCAGCAGATAACGACAATGAGCTATGGTTGGTGTTGGGAAATACATATCGGACTCTACAAAAAGGAAAGATTAAGGTCCAAGTTATCTTAAGTTAGGAATTTTTCTTATATACCAAAGATTATAATGAGTCGTACTTAAGTAGGATTCATGCTTAGGCTCCGGGTATAAATATTGGACCCTAGCTATTGTAAAGGAGATCCAATCAATCAATATAAGTTACTTACTTTTTTGGCTCTGACCACCCCTTAGGAGTAGGAGTAGAGTAGATCTCGGCGAGTTCTGCAGCAAGCAGGGCTACATCGGTCCGGCCGGCCTTCGGCTTGTCTATAAGTACCATCATGGCTTATACTTCTGTTTGTACGGCTGCATCGATCCGGTCGACCTTCACTGCGAACTCTAGTATAAGTTAGTTATCGACTCTTGTCTAGTTCAAGTATGGCTGTATCGATCCGGTCGACCTCCACTGCTCGAATTAGATCAAGGTCAAGTTATCGGCTCTACCTAAGAGTGGCATCCTTTGGGTAGATTCATTAAGTTACCGATCTTGCCGATGTTCTTATTGTCATTAGTTTTTTCAGCAACATCAACCTGCCTGGTCGAGATCGATCTAGATCGGTTTCATATCCTTTGGGTCCGTCATTTGCTTTGTTACAATACGATGATTTTTACTTTAAGCAACGGGTTACATTTTATCGGCTATCCTACTTCGATCTTGATCGTGCATAGTATGCGGTTAAGGCACGTATGACCTTGAAGAGGTTTGCTGGCTAGTTAAATCTGGTTTACGGTTCGCTGTTATGGTTGTAACGATCCGGTCGATCCCCACTGATGGCACTTTATATCGGAGGATGCTAGTTAGTAGATTTGTTCTCGATTAAACGTGACCTTAACTGTTTGCTATGCCTGCATCGGCTAAATAGCCGATTGCCTATGCTTTAACGCCTACAGTGTGTCTCCATGATTCTGTTAAACATGAATAGATCTGTTTACTTTAAAGGTTTGATTTGTTGTCTTTATCACGGCTGCATCGATCCGGTCGAACCCCACTGTTAGAGATAGCAGGTTAGGTCTGATGAGTTCATAGGTTTGTCCATATGAAATAGTCGATTGTTCACACGCTGTAGTCCCCTTTCACCCAAATCAGCTATTTCAGCCGATCCGCTCTGAGCTTTCACACATATAGCGTGTCTTTCGAAAGGCCTGTCGATGTGTAGATGGTTTTACGGATTCTAAGGTTTTAGTTTGTTATTATCATCATAGCTGCCATCGATCTGGTCGAACCTCACTATTGATGGTACAGATTAGACTCAGAGTGTTTATAGATCCATTTGTACTAGACAGTCGATTTGTTTGCATGTTATATCCTTTCTCGATTAGATTTCATCGGCTCAATGATTCACACTAGTAATATCCACCTAGCTGATGATTCCACTTACATCTGCGGGCATTGTATTTATCAACATCAGATCAATCGCGATCCATAAGCTTTACTATCCGTTACAGCCAATTTCCGTGCATGTCGGCTATTTAGTCGATTTTCCCGTCTGGCTGCTCTCGAAGCGGCACACTTGGAACTATCTCGGCAAAGACCGGCATGTTCCACCTTAAATTACTGATAAGCTTTCTCTCCTTGTTAATTGCAGGGTCAAATTGACTGGCACGCCTTGAGAGGAATACGTAGGATCGGTTAACCCTGTGTTGAAGCCAAGCAGATCTTCGGGCTCGTCCTAAGCAGATCCTTCTAGCTTGCTGTGTGCCGACACGTTTTCGTGCTGACAAAATCATAAACCTCCCAATCTCCAGCCTTTTTCTCCGATACCCTATGAAACCAATCTCTCCATCCCCTAGGCATTTTGGGACAGTTTCTGAAGGGGGGTTTAGGTGTTCCAGGAGGACAAATCCACTACGGACTGTTTGAAGCAGATTCGGTTGGTTTCTTGATGGATAAAGTCAGATGGATTAGGATCACCCATAGGCCTAAGAAAATATACATTGGGAGCAATAGACGATGGAATCAAAATGTCGTTCCTCATTTCCTAGAAACCAGATAAAATAAATTTGAGAAGAAAGGAAATGCAGGGTGACAGCTAATACTTGGAGAACGGGAACTTGGAAGCATACCTTAGGGACATGGTTGCTAGTCGCTATTACAGCCAAAATAGATCCAAATCTGGGGAAGGTTGCTTGAATGACAGCTTGATAAAGCAGAGGATTTGCTAGGGTTGAGGACTTGGGGATGGCGGTTTTGGTTGTTGAGGCTCACCTGAAGAAGAAGGGGAAAGTAGAAGGGCCAAATGAATCAGAAATGATACTGTTGGGGTATTACATAAAATTTGGGCCGAGAATATCGAGAGTCATGCATATATCTCAGACTAAACGGTTGCAACATGGTGAACAGGTAAATAGGAATTTTAGGATAAAATTATTTTATCCCAAAATTGGGGGCATGTGTTTACACCAAAATTTGAGAAGAAGAACACGGGAACTTGAAACTTCCAAGATTGTGTCATCAAGGAATCGATTGCATAAGGATCGATATCAGCTGATTCAGATGCGGCACTAGAATCGGCTCTCTTCGAATAACGTCAGCAGATAACGACAATGAGGTACGGTTGGCGTTAGGAAAGACATGTCGAACTCTACAAAAAGGAAAAGATTAGGGTCTAATTTATCTTAAATTATTAACATTTTCTCTTATACCAAAGATTGTAACGAGTCGTACTTGAGTAGGATTCATGCTTAGGTTCCGGGTATAAATATCAGACCTCGGCTATTATAAAAGGACATCCAATTAATCAATACAAATTACTTTTTTGGCTCCGTGCCAACCCTTAGGAGTAGGAGTAGAGTAGATCTCGGCGAGTTCTTCAACAAGCAGGGCTGCATCAGTCCAGCCGACCTCTGCCTTGTCTGTAAGTACCGTCATGGCTTATACTTCTGTTTGTACATCAGCATCGGTTAAGTTCAACCTCCACTGCGAGCTCTAGTATAAGCTAGTTATCGACTCTTATCTAGTTCAAGTATGGCTGCATTGGTTCGGCCGACCTCCACTGCTCGAATTAGATTAAGGTCAAGTTATCGGCTCTATCTAAGGGTGGCATCATTTGGGTAGATTCATTAAGTTACCGATCTTGGTGATGCTCTTATTGTCATTAGTTTTCAGCAACATCAATCTACCCAATCGAGATCGATCTAGATCGACCTCACATCCTTTTAGTCTGTCGTTTGCTTTGTTACAATACGATATTTATTACTTTGAGCGATGGGTTACGTTTTATCGGCTGTTCTACCTCGATCTTGATCGTGCATAGTACGCGGTTAAGGCACATATGACCTTGATTAGGTTTGCTGGCTAGTTAAATCTGGTTTATAGTTCGCTATTATGGTTGTAACGATCCGGTCGATCCCCACTGATGGCACTTTAGATTAGAGGATGCTAGTTGATAGATTTGTTCTCGATCAGGCATGACCTTAACTATTTGTTATGCATGCATCGGCTAAATAGCCAATCGCATATGCTTTAACGCCTACAGTGTGTCTCCATGATTATGTTAAATGTGAATAGATTTGTGTACTTTAAAGGTTCAATTTGTTGTCTTTATCATGGCTGCCATCGATCCGATCGAACCCCACTGTTAGAGATAGCAGGTTAAGTCTAATGAGTTCATAGGTTTGTCCATGTTAAATAGTTGATTGTTCACACGTTGTAGTCCCTTTTCACCTGAATCGGCTATTTCAGTCGATTCGCTCGAGTTTTCACACATATAGCATGTCTTTCAAAAAGCCTGTCAATGTATAGATGTTTTTAAGGACTCTTCAATTTTAGTTTGTTATTATCATCATAGCTGCCATCGATCCGGTCGAACCTCATTGTTGATGGTAACAGATTAGATTCAGAGCGTTTGTAGGTCCATTTGTATTAGACAGTCGATTTGTTTGAATGCTATATCCTTCCTCGTTAGATTCGTTGGCTCAACGCTTCATACTGGTAAAACTCACCTAGCTGATGATCTTACTTACATCTGCATGCATTGTACTTTTCAACATAAAATCAATCGCGACCCATGGGCTTCATAGTCCGTAAACAGCCGATTTCTTCGCGTATCGGTTGTTTAGTCGATTTTCCCTTCTGGCTGCTCCCGAAGCGGCATACTTGGAACTGTCTAGGCAAGGACCGGTATGTTCCACCTTAAATTACTAATAAATTTTCTCTCCTTGTTAATTGCAGGGTCAAATTGACGGGCACACCTCGGGAGGAATACGCAGGGTCGATGGGTCCTGCGTTGAAGCCAAGCGGATCTCCGAGCTCATCCTAAGCAGATCCTTCTGGCTTGCTGTGTGCCTTGGCGCATCGACACATTTTTTTGCGTCGACATGTTGCTTATCAGCATCATCAGCCACCTCATTCGGAGCGTAACATGACAACTGAGCAAACTTGTCATGATACTCAGCTAGGGACATAGATCCCTGCTTCAGAGCTCTGAATTCCTCCTGCTTGAGCTCTATCAATCCTTCAGGTATGTGGTAGGATCTAAAATTCTCTCTAAACTCCTGCCTGGTGACAGGATGAGCATTAGCGGGGCGTCCATACTCAAATGCCTCCCACCAGTCTTAGGCTTCTCCCTGGAGTTGTCCTGACGCGTACAACACCTTCTGCTGGTCATCGCACTACGCTATGTTGAGTTGCTTTTCCACTGCACGAAGCTAATCATCTGCTTCTAGTGGATCAGTGGCATGAGAAAATACCGAGGGACGGCCCTTCAAGAATTCACCACGCTTGTCACGCGGTGCTCCACTAATTAGATGATTCTGCTAATTCTGCACCAAAGCTTATATAATCTGTATCTGTACCGCCAGAAGCTGCTCAATAGTAGGTGGTGGTGGATGTGGGGGAACACCTCCACAGTCTTGGCCTCTTCCTTTTCCAGATATCTGACGTCCAACACAAATATTCAAAATTTAGAGATTTTCCAACTATAGACACTTATAGAGATATATAATATATTCTGAAAATTTTCTGGACAAGTTCTAACATCAGCAACTCGGTAAAACAGTCATATCTCGAGTCTAATATCCAAAAGAGGCGTGCTTTACATGGTTGGAAAGCTTAAGAAATTTTCTACAACTTTTATTCCGAACACATGCCCAGATTCTGTCGTTAGGTTACTCAAAAATAGGACACAACCGAAACTGTTCTAAATTTTAGACTGCGCAGAAACTTCAACTTAAAACAGTTATATCTCTCAAACTAGATTAGGTATAGGATTGATTCTAGAGGCATTGGAAAGATACTTAAGTCTAGTTGCTCCCATAAAAATTTCATAATTTTTGGTTGAGTAGATTTAGATTGGCATTGAGATAAGGGCAGACTGCTCCGAAAAACAGATCCGAGAGAACATGATGTACCAAACCCAACTATTTATTTATTGACTCAAACTTTAATATTCTTAACTATAGAACTTGTGGACATGCCCACAAGGTTCCAGCACTCATTACAAAAATCCAACTCACACATAAACATAATAATAAATCAACTAGACACACCAAAGTTCACAATGCACTATTTGACTCGACTTGACCCAACTTAACCCATGCTACTAACGTCTTTATTACATAAGGGACTCTAAACTCCTATGGTGATAAACTCTGGGTAGCTTCTCATAGATTTTGGGCATCTTGAGCTGGGTCCTATACTCATCAAGCTGCCTTGCAACTCGTTTGCGAGCCTTCTTTTCCTTTTCCAATTCTTCCTTAAGGACATCATTCTTCTGGAGTATCTCCCTAGCAAAACGGACCATCGCCTTTGTAGTCGTATCAAGACCTTGAGGCTCCATCATCTCCCATCCTTCTTTTTTAGGGTCACAATGAGGAAGAAACCAGAATGGATCTTCCTTCATTTTCTCAAATCGTCGGGCACGGTATATCATACAAGCTTCACCCTACGAGCCTTCCTAGCTTCATCCCAACCAGTGACAAATAAGTCTGTCTTCTAGTATGTAGCTTCCTGGGGGTGCCGGTACTCAGTGCAACGATATTGCATAGCGGGACACAAGTCGGAGTAGTAGCATACAAGCACTGTCATGAGTAGGGAATAGAAGTAGGCTGTGTCATCCCCACGCTTGAAATAGAACTCCTTGGTCCACCCCACACCTAGGGGATGATTTTCTTCACTGAAGCATGGTCCTCTATAGCTAATGCGGGCGGTCTTGTTGGAACGAGGCATCT
The DNA here is from genome assembly GCA_904845875.1 of Miscanthus lutarioriparius. Lineage (NCBI taxonomy): Eukaryota > Viridiplantae > Streptophyta > Magnoliopsida > Poales > Poaceae > Miscanthus > Miscanthus lutarioriparius. Next base: position 61,106,456 of record CAJGYO010000016.1, read on the forward strand.
ACAGAATTAGATTTAGTTAGAATAGAAGCAAAAAATTTCATAACAGAGTGAGACAAAAGAAGCATAAAACTTTAGCAAATACAAGGGTGAGATGGAAAGCATGAAATGAGTGAAGCAAAAGAAGCTAAAATGATCATTGCTAACTAGGCTTGCGTCCTATAGTCAACACGGCTCTAATACCAATCTGTCACACCCGATTTTAAAGATAAAATAGGATCACAAAAATCAAAGCTAAAACGAAGAAGTTATGATTTAAACAAGATTTCCTATAGTAAAATAATAGATTAAATCTAACCTCAAATTTTAAAAGTTGAAAACATATTTAACAGTAGTATGAACATGTAGATTATGGAATTACAAACCTAACGCAAGTTGAACGGATCAAATTGGAGTTAAAACGAAGATTTTATGGCCTATAGAAGATAGTGGCAAAACTGTAAATAGATGAAAACGTATTTTAGATCTAAACCGAAAGAAATTACGCTTTTAATAGAAGAAGGTGAATTCTATGATTGCGCTTTGGACTACAGGTTCTACAATCAAAACCCGAGGGACTCTTTAGCAAATAAGCCAGGCGAAGGGGTATCAGGCTCTGTTGGCCGTTGGATCTTCACCGTACGGTCAGGATTAAAACGGAGAAGGTAAACAGGGTGACGTCGGCCGGGAATAGGGACGGCACGGCGGTCCATCATGAACAGCGGCGAGGAGCTCGCCGGCGTTGTCGGTTTGGGCAAATCCGACCCCCATATGACACAGGAAAAGGACGGGGAGCAAGAGGGAGGCGCGGCGAACTCATCTAGGCGATCAATTGCAACTAAAAACGAGCAGAGGCTGCGGGCAGCGAGCTATGGCGGCTATGAAGCGACTGCAGCGCGGGGAAAGCCATAATAGAGGGAGAAAGAGAGGGATACGGGGATAAACCGGTTCAAGAACTTCACGCGAAGCTCTGAGTCGTGCTTACCGTGACGGAGGACCAACCAAACGGCATGGCGACTTCAGCTTCTTCTCGGCGGCTCAGGATGGCTGTGGAGCTAGGGTTCCTGGTGACGCTAGGGCACGGAGGTGCTGCGGATTGCTAGATGGGGGCGGCGGGTGCAGGGGTCGCTACTTATGAGGGCCTCGACGTGCGGGTCAAGCCAGGCGTGGCGTAGGCGACGCGATTTTCAGCAGCTGCGACGGTGATGGTGTCCGGCTCGGACACGAGCCGAAGGAAGGAGATTCGCTTGACGAGTGGGCCCGGTGCGTCAGCGAGACAGGTGAGGGAGTAAAACATGGGCGGCTGCGCTGGGCCTTCGGCTGGGCCGCGCGAGAGCGCTGCAGCTGCGGAGAAGCGAGGCGGCCCAAGAGCAAGAGCGGCTGGGCCTGCGGGGAAGCGGGAGCCGCGCGGGCGGACTAGGCCAGCGCCTGGGCCAACAGGCCGGAAGCAAGTGGAGGAGAAAAAATCCTTTTCTATTTCTTTTCTAATTTTTTAAACAAATTTTGAACTTCAAATTCAAATCAATTTGAAGTTTGATTTCAAACCACACAATTCAAAAATAATATGCAACAGCATGAATGCATAGACATGTAGGTAAACCTTATATTTGATTTTAATTTGATAAAATTTATTATTTTTCTATGTTACATGCTCACAAAATGCGTAATTAAATCATTTTCTCCTATTTTAAAACCATGCAAATTTTAGGGTGTTACACAAATGAATAGAAGAGCTAATCTCTTCTCCCTCTATTGCTGATGAACCTTCATCTTTCAAAAACTATAATTTGTTCTTACTCCACCAATTGTGGTTGCTCCTCGTGACCTTCATCCACATCTCTAAGAGAAGAACGATGTGCAAGCGGATTTCTTCTTCTCCTTGTATACACATGTACTTGTAGATTTCCTCTTCAGCTTGTGATCTTCACATCTCCTCGGTTTGATTGACTTGCAACCATGGGACATGGGATTAAGCCAATAACTTTTTCTCCTTGATTCCTCACCTTTCTCGGTCCTTGATGCTCCATTCTCCTCCTCACACATGTCGTGAGAATCAACATAAGCAAATAGATTACTCAAATCATGTTTGAATGGACTCCAAATCTATATCCTTTTTGTCATGATGAGTAGCTAATAAATATGCATCGGTAGCTTGAGGATTCAACTTACCAAGAGAAGGTCTATGATCCCTAACAAAACAATGCAAGAGTACATACCCAAACACTTTTGGTAGAACAACAAAATCATTCTTCCCAAGAAGCGTTTCGTATAGGGACTTCATACTAAGTACTCTTGATAGCAAGCTGATTAATAAGATAATTAGTTATCATAACTATTTTGATCCATAGCAATTTTGGTACACTCATAGTATACACTAGAAGCATACTCGGTGTCTATTGCGGGAATTGCAAATGATTTGTAAAATTATTGCTTATATGATGAAGGGATAAACTATCATAAATTAATGTTAGTGGATATATGGCTTATCACGCTGATGTGGACAACTAAATGCATGTTAGTGGATGATGTGTCTCGATGACATGTATATCATAATTACATATGCTATTGGACTATAATTGCATCCGATAATGGACTGTTGAGGTGGATAGCTTGCATATCGAGATAGAACTCTAGCGGGTTTAGGATTATATGATAATAAATACAACCGTTGCATGTATGGGTTAAATCTACATGTTCTTACATCCATTGTTATTAAAATTGGGCAAGACAGTGAAAGGATCCCATAAAAACTAACAGAATTAGCTTGAATTACGAGATGATGCATGGAACGGCAAAACAAATATGAATATAGGGATTTCTTTTGTATTTCTAATATATTGAAAGTAGTAATTGCATTTAGTGGGGATGACATGGATATCTTGCATTAAGATGTGGAAAGTTAATAGGATGACATGATTATTAGTGGAAGATGATGTAGATGACTTACATGTTGAGATAGAATTTATAGCAAGGATTAGCTTTATAGAGATATAGATATAGATAAGTGAAAGCATTACCTTCTCCTCTTCATTTGCAAAAGCTAGAAGATATAACTTTAGAAAAAAGTAATCTGAAAATGTATACTTTCTTTCAGCCTGTTCGGGAGGCCGTAAACGATCGTAGATTATTTACTGCTGGCTGGTTTGGTGTGAGAGAAAAACACTGTTCCTGGCTGGAAATTTACGATCGTTTACGAGCAAGCGAATAAGCTGTTTATTTCTCCCCGTCAATTTATAATAGCTACTGTAACATATATAACTTAGGGCATTTGGAAATGTGTACTTTAGAAAAAAAAAACTAACTTCTCCTCTTCAATTTGTGGTGCATTCAATGAAACTAATTTGGCATTGTAAATGTTGGTATACTTTTTATTATAAGCTTAGTTCGTCATAAAGCTAGATATATAATTATAAATTTAGAAAAAAAACTAAAACATCCCTTAAATTCAGGTGCGACGAAGTAAAATGAGAGTCCTGATCGCCAGTGGCCCCACCACTAACCGACCCGAGAAGTGGGTCCTTCGCCAGTCGCCACGTGTGCTCATCAGAGACGCCAGTTCCTCTGCCGGCTCCAATCCACGCCGTCCAGACGCAGTTGGCCGTTGCATAAAACCCCGGGGCGCGGTCGCCTCGCCGCGGCGTCTCCCCTCGTGACCTCGGCTCGTCCTGCTCTGGCGCTCTCCGCCGCGGCCTCTTCCTCCTCGCCGGCAAGAGACCCCCGCAATCAGCGTTTGGTGCAAGCGCAAGGCTTCGCGGAAGGGTAGAGAAGGCAATTCCAGGGAAGGGAGCGGCGATGGGGTTCAAGATCAAATACAAGCAGCAGCTGCGGGACACCGTGGCAAGCGGCGGCGGCGGCGGCGGCGGCGTTGGCAGAAGTAGCGGAGCTACACCGCCGACATCGCCGCCACGAGAACCCGCTCCCTCGCCGCGGCGTTCACCTTCGCCTCCTGATGCCGAGGTTAGTTAGGGTTCGTTCGTTCCATCTCCTCCTTGCAGAGTCACATTCCGCAGGGTTCTTTTGGTGGAATTTGCTTTGGTGCCGTTGCCGTGGGAGGTTCTTGAGTTCTTACGCCCGATTTCTTGGGCATTCTTTGTGCCGCTTTGATCGAATGCTGGGGTGGTTCGACGACTGGGTGCCGTCGTTTCCTCGTCTGAAGCTATTCCCGATTAGCTTGGTGGGTTCTTGATTATGGGGAGAAATCAGCCTACCATGATAAAGTAGAGAAGAAAAAAAAAGGTGCAGTTTCGGTTACGGACATTTCAAATGTGGGGTTCTTGCAGTGCCTTGGGCGACATGTGCTTGTGCCGTCCCTGCCTGATTCTTTGCTCTCGTGCTTCAGAGTCCGGATAAGTTGTTTCTCTTGTTGGATGACCTGGTGGCATCAGCCTTTTCATGGATGTTAACCCGTAACAGGGGACAATTGTAGTTTGGGTTCTGAACTTCTGATGCAACTTTTGGTAGGACTGCCTTTGGGTGGTTGTGATGTTTGCTGGAGGCAAATGTCTTTGTGTCCCTAGTCACCAGGTTCTATGGTTCAAATCTTGGGCTTGCATTGCCTTTTGTTGTTTCAGGAATCATCTGAAAATCTTTGGGATATGTTGTGTGTCGCCTCATTGACTCCAACAGTTTTCTGTAGCATTGGTGAAATAATGTCTAGTGCAACAATAGAGGTAAAAAGTCAACTTACTCCTTGTGCCCCCATTCTAGAGGAGGGGGCCTGATTGGTGATGTACCAAAGGTTGACTAATTAGTTGATGGGTAACAATAAAAGGGAATGGTCCATGCAAGTTTATTTCGTGTCTCTGTTATACAATATTCTTTCTTCAGATTTTTGTATCATGATTCATGAATGTATGGTTCTTGAACTGCAGAGTAAAATACCTCGACGCAAGGACCACTGCGATCCCTATGATCATTCTGGTCAACATGGAAGTACAACCAAGTTGTATGTGGGAAACATGTCTCGGTATACTCGGGAACGAGATCTTGAGGCTGCTTTTGGCAGATACGGAAGGTGAGCAAATTGGGTCTGAAGTCTGAACTTAACCTTTCTGTATCTGCGTTGGGAGCTGGTCCTGGATGCTTGGGGTTTCACTTGTTTTCTGCAAATAATCTGTTAATCTATACAATTTTCTAACTGGAATTGGTTATTTGGATGTTCTCTAAAAGTTAGGCACGTCAGTAGGAAATTAAATGTATTACAAGCAAATAAGTTATTTAATTTGTTATGTGTTGGAGTCTGTATAATTGAACTTTGCCACCCTTCATGATTGGTTTAGCCAAAATTATAAACAGATACTGCGTTAGTATTACTAACTTTATTAACTTTATTACTCCTATTGACGTGCTCTATTAAGCTCACTAGAGCTCTGTTAGATAAAAGGAGGTTACCTGTGGCTAGTGCCTTACAATTTGTTCTTTTTTCTCGAAGAGAGCTGCATATCATTATATTAATAAGAAAAAAATAGGGGGAGAGAACCCTTCCAAAATATATTCGAGAAAAAAAGAACCCTACGAAATCCACATACACATACACATTTTTCTGGTTCTGAACAAGTTCTTCTTAACAGAAGTTATTTTCAGTTTATTGACTTAAGCTGTCAGACTCAAGAGACTTAGAGGTTAGTGACTTGACAAGTCCAACTGTGGGCCACTGCTCATTATGTTCCCAGCAAATAGGTTTCGATTGTGACGTGAACGCAAATTATCATGTAAAGTGTATATCCAGATTTGATTCTTCTTTGTTACTCTTTTCTAATAAGTGGTGACCTATTCATGGTTTCTCTTCCTGATGGTTCTGCTGATTTCAAAACTTTCTACATAGTCTATTAGATGTTGCATTTCTTTTGTTTTTTAACGTAGTTGCATTTCTTATCTAATGCTGCTGCTTTCTATGCTGTACGATCGAGTAGGTTGAGCTTATGCTTGGTCTTTTGTTTCCCCTTTTGTGTCGCCAGTTTTCCATCACATGACGAAGTTCCTTGTTCTCTTTAACTGGGTAAGCTTGTTGAAGGTGTTGAGATTGTCACTTTATATTGGTGTTCATGGTTGGAGTGTGGCATTGGTGGAGTTGGTCTCTGTTACTCCTAGATTTTGAGCAGATTTTGGACATTCTTTTGAAAAAGTTCTCATCTATTCTATACTCTTATAAAGCAAAACCCCACTAGCTTATTTCTCTAGCATCTCCTTAAGCCACGTCATCCAGGCCGTCTACTGCCCTGTTGGAACCAGACGAACGCATGCATTATATTCATGCTGGATTAATTAAGCTGCTGCTAGACTATCTCTTACCCTTCTCCATCATGACTCTCGAATCCTCCACTCCCATGGGAACCGCACTCCACCAAGGCACTAGCACAACACAATTATTCAGGGCATCGCTTCAACTCAAGATCCAAGCAAACGAATAGACGAGGATCTGCTCAGCTCCCTCGATCAGTCCCTCTGTCTAATGTCTTCCACTCTCATATCAGTAGATATGTAGCACAGTAGCAGCACATTGTCTCTCTTTCCAATCTCTTGCTTTAGCATCACAGGTAGTCAGCACAAAGCAAGCTTTTTTTGTCTGGTTTTCTCTCCTTTCAAAAAAAAAAACCAGTGTACTACCTGGGTGCTTTACCCTTTTTCCTTCTTAATATATTGATACGCAGCTCTCCTGCGTGTTCGAGAAAAAAAGCACAAAGCAAGCCCTCTCCAAGCCGATATGCCATTGTCTACAGCACGCCAAGTACTACTTCTGTGCAACTGTGCACGTTCTTGGTCATTGACATTTTTTTCATGCTGGGATTTCCATATTGACCGTTAAGCACATGTCGTCCTGATATTCCAAAAGAAACAGCCTGCCTTTTAACTATCATGGTCCATCTCAGCTATTTAAGCAGCATATGTACAACGACTCTCGATTCTGTGAAGCGGCTGATTCAGTCAGCTAAGGATTACGATGATTTTACTGACTAATTGTGGTTGTGTTTGTTATAACCCTTCCATGTTGCAAGCTTTAAGACAGATCCTCTCAAGTGTTGTGGCCTCAACAGCAGAAGAAGCCATATCCCACATTTTATTGGCAATCTGCACTGCTAAATATTTTTTTCAAACATTCAAAGCTCTTCTTTATTATGTATTTTTGTTTTTATGTGTCTTTGTAATACACAAATTTAAGGATTTTCTTAACTGCTAATTTGTTTTCTCTTAATTTAGTTTAGATGGTGGCACGTATGTTTGTTCAAACTTTACGGTATATTGATTCTATGTTCTACCAAGCATTCAGGAATGTGGGCTTTATAGGATCACTCTGTATGTATATGTGCAACAAAACATATATTGCTAGGTAATGGGTCGTTGTATCCTCAAAGCACGTTAAATCATCTTATAATTTGATCTAATATTGTGATACTTTTTATGAAATTATTTCATTAGCTTGACAAATTTTGACTAGAACCAATGCAAGAACATGTAGCTCAAATTAATACATACAACGGTTTTATTTTTAAGAAATTCCCGCAGCAACGTGCGTGGAATTCTTCTAGTTCTTTTATAAAAATAACACTTATGGCAAATTAGTGTTTAGTTTAACTGCTGTCCGTTGATACATTTTCATCACTTCGGTTTTAATGTCATTGCCGTTTCTGTCAACCACTTACACAGATTGCTGACGGTGTATCTGCAGGGGAGGAACCATGGCTTTGTTGTAAGTAGAAATCTTCACTTCTTTGATTTGCAAGATGTACCTTTAATCTTTCTAATTAGTAACAGGTACTTCACTATACTGTTCCCATTTAAGACCACAATTGTGTTTTCGTCCGTTGGATTATATTGCAGGTGTTTTATGATCCCAAGGATGCAGATGCTGCAAGAAATGGCCTAGATGGCCAAGAAATTTGTGGGAGCTACATCACTGTTCAATTTGCAAGAGAGGTAATCTGTCACTCTTTATCACTGTTCTTTTACTGCATGTGACATTGACCAGATGTAGTTATGAAATTACTTGGGAGATAGTGAAATTCTATCTTACCATATTCCTGCAACTGAAATATCACATCTTATTGAATTTACTAAATTTTATCAGGGGAAACAAACCAAAAATTCAACTTTTATTTTTTACTGGGTATGGAATATCCTAAATTAATCTTGAGTTCGATAAGAGTGACATGATTAGGTAAAGGTTGCCCAATTAATTTAGGTATTCTGTATCAGGCCCGTGCAAGATTATTTGCATGTCTGTCACAAAATTTATCAGTATAGGTTTTGTAACCTGACTCTTTTTTGTCTTGAAGCACAAAATGACTCGATATGACACGCGTTATATTCATGATGATCAAAATGATCGACAAGATGGTAACTCCAAGTTGTTCGTGAGCAACATTTCTCCACGTACCCAAGAACATGATATTAAGGACCTATTCAGCAAATATGGGAGGTGAGCAAATTAGTTCTGAGCTTAACCTTTCGTATTTCTGTTGGGAGTTGCTCCTGAAACGAAATCGGGCTGGTTGGTTTAACTTCTTTTCAGGAATTTATTTTTCCTATTGACTGTAATTGGTTTTCTAAAGGTTTGCAAATAAGTGAGCCAAAGTTTTAAGTAGATTTTAGCAATTCTTTTAAAAAAGTTGTTGCCTAATTTTTCTTTGTCCAAATAACATTTATGGTAAAATGGTGTTCAATTTGGCTACTGGCTGGAGATACATTTTCATTTCTCGAGTCTCATGGAGTAACTGTTTCTTCCAATCATTCCCCCCAGAGTGCGCAAAGCGAATCTTAAGGAGAACTATGGTTTTGTTGTAAGTAGAACTTCTCACTATGATTTCGAGTTAATAATTGGTACTTCATGAAGTTCTTCACATTTAAGACTGCCCCTGTGTTTCTTGTTTGCTGGATCATGCTGCAGGAGTTTTGTGATCCCCAGAACGCAGATGATGCAAGGTGTGAACTTAACGGACAAAAATTTAATGGGAACCGCATTGGTGTTAAGTTTGCAACAGGGGTAAGCTTTTGCTGCAACTGTTCCTTACTACATGTGACATTTAAATTCTGTGCACTTCCTTTGTTGTGTGTTTTGGTCAACCTTTTGTTGATCTGTTCTTTCATACGTTTTGTGCCCTTTGCTGATCAGATCTCTATTTTATTTGACATGTTTGTGTTGATTTCCCTAGGTTCCACGTGGTCCAGTAGATTCTGCTCAAATCCTCTGCTATAACTGTGGGGCAGGGGGGCACTTTTCTGGTGATTGCAAGGCTGGTGACTGGAAAGATAGGTGCTACCGGTGTGGAGAAAAGGGCCATCTCAAAAGAAACTGCCGGAACAGTCCTAAGGGTATCAGGTATTTGCTCGCATTCTCTAGCTAGGTTGTGTGTGCCCTTCTGCTTGTATATGCCCTTCTGCTTCTTTTTTTGTTTGCACACATTTGATCTGTAATTTTCACAGATACAGGCGAAGGAGAAGCCATTCGAGGTCCAAGTCTCCTGTTCATGGAATGGGCCAAAGCTGGAGATACAGGAGTCGCAGTAGGAGTTACAGGTCTTCTGCTGAACCTTGTTTGAACTTTTAAGTATATTCTTGTGCCCTGATTAGCTGCTTGGTTTGTTGAGGAGAAAAGTGAAGTGCTGTAATATAATGTTACTACGAGGCGTAGAAAGAGGGAATTGCAATCCTTGTGCTCCACTTGTCCTCTATTAGTCGATGTGGTAGACTGACTAATTTTCTCAAATCTCAATATTCTAAGTAGTGATCGATCTCTTGACTGATATCTAAATAAATTGGTTATGCAAGTGACCTGTTCAAGACTGCTGCATTAGGTCTAAACTCTGGACACAAGTTTTCAAGTAAAAACCCACAATTTTTCAAGTAAAAACCTTGCCTGCAAATAAACTGCTGGATTATATTTTATATAATGCATAGCATGAGAAAGTTTGTGTTTTCCATTCCTTTTTGTTATCGTTTGCTTTTGTAACAGTTAATCATTATTAACTGTGTGGTATCTCCTTAGCAGTCAGCCACCATCTCCAAGTAGGGGTAACCGATATACTGGTGGTGAAGAATTGCCATCAAGAAGCCCCTGTTACAGCCTCAGCCACAACCCCAGGAGCAGGAGCAGTCCCCCACCACCAAGGGAGCCAGCTAAACGCAGTGGTTTATTCCATGATGCACTCCCCAGGAGAGGTGACAACCGGAATCCTGGCCCCAATTATCAGCGATGATTAGTTAATTACAGACATTGGCCGTTCACCAAGGGGAAATGCATCACCATGAATTGAAACTCTGCAATTGTGAATTCTCAAAATATGCTTTCCTGAAGATTAGGTTGCGCCTACTCCTATGCCATGAGAGACTTCATGTCTGGTGAATCTTGATCATTACTGTGAAGATTAGGTTGTGAATTCTGTGAAAAGCTATGTTTGTGAGTATACTGAGGCCTGAGACATCAGACATTCTGTCTGAAGAATTTTGATCGGATTCAACATTTTGTGAGGAATCTTGTCTGGACTTAATTAGGCTTCTGTGACCTTGAGCATCAAAGGTGTCAGGTTTTGGTATATATGTGAACTGCAACTTCAGGTGAACCAGAGTTGCCAAGGAGCCTACATCACCAGACACATGCCTAGTTGATCGCCAATTTGCCACTACGATAATGGGTGAACAGTGAACACTGCTATCTGAAACATGTTGTATCCTTGATGATCAAGAGATAGCTTGTTCGCACGGACGCCAGACAGGAGAGGAGCCATGTGTCATCCAACTATGTATTCTATTGCTTTTAAGCAGATCTTACTGGTTCTGAGGAAGACAATCTCTTTGCTTAGGGCCTGAGCCATGGCATGGTTTAATGTCAGACAACAATAGACTTGACATGCAGAACTGATCAATTGGGAATTTTATTTTCTCAGTTATTTTGTGTTTTGGATAGCATGGATCTGATCAGAAGTTAGGTAACTGTACATTTGTGTATCTGCTTAATTGTACGACCAACTTCTGTTGGGTGTTGCAATTCAAATCAAGGTGAACTCAAATGCATGTGCAAATATTTCTTAGGTTCTGTGTTTAATTTCTTTTCTAGAATTTTATATTTTTTTTGTTAAACAAAACAGAATAGAAAAGACAAGTCATGTTTCTTGTAAAGAAAACCATTTTGTTGCACGAATCTTACAATCGATGCCCCATTTTTATCAGTGTGTATTAGCGTGTTTAAAGGGGTAATCCAAAATTAGTGTACGACGGGGGCTTGGTTCATGCAAAGCACATAACTATTGACATGTTGGGCAAATATTTACCGAAATTTATGGGGAACATATGGTTGAATGGAATAATCAAAATTCAGTCATGAAACTACTTGCCCTGACCTGCCCAATTTCGGGAATGGGAGTGAAATAGGGAACTAATGAAATGCAATGATATTGTATTTCTACAGCTGATGAAATATAAGTTCAAATCTTGTTGAAGTTACTAATTTTTGGTACGCAACACTCAAAAGCCTAACTTTCATATGTTAAGACATCTTATGAAAAATATATAAAGATTTTGCTGACATGCAGAACTCAATAGGAAGTGAGCCTATAGCCTAAATAGTTGGATGGAAGGTGTGGTCATGCACCCAATCACTCAAGTTCGAGTATCTCCAACTCGAATTTGGGAGTCTTTTTCTCTTATTAGAAGTCCGCCTCATTCCTTCTAGGATGGTAACATTTTTTGACCTTTTGCCTTGGAGATAGTGTGAATAATATTCAGAAGTTAGGGTGAACTCAAAGCGGGGGTTCACAACAGTGGGAAGCTCACCACGGCAGCAATTCACAGTCAAATATTGAACTGCAAAAGAGAAGGAACTCCGGTGAGCTATTGCTCATACAAAAAACACAAAGAAAAACAATGAGATCCATCTATATCGATGTGTTACCGCCTTGCAAAACTTGTGGATGTTACCACGTGGATGTGATCTCGACAGTGATTGAGGCCCGATGGCGGCGAATTGCGTAGCCAGGTGGAAGTTGTTCGTCGTCTCCTTTTAAAGGCAGAAGAGGGTAGGAGAAAGGGCACGGTGGTTATCATCGCATTGATTAGGGCAGCCACAGTAGCCTCCTTGATGGCTACCATAGCCAGCTTTCACTACCGAGGTGAAACAACCACAATGGGAGCGGGAGGTGGAAAACAAGGTGGCGGGTGAGGCTAATGAGTAGGGATGTGTTGCCAGTGGGAGAGTGTGCAGGCGTGGCGAGACGGGATGCTGAGCAGGGTTGGCCGAACAGGCCATCCTAGCAGGCCAGGTTGAAGGGCTAAGGGGGTGGGGGATGGGTGAGAGAGAAAAAAACATACTAGGCTAAGTTAGCTGTTGAGCTGAAAAAGGAGAAAAAGAAGATAAAAGAAAAACTTTGTCCTTGGGTTTTGAAAATTGATTAAATTCACCTATACAACATTATTCAACCAAATCATAAAAACACAATGCACCAACATGAATGCAACAAAAATATTCTAGCCTTATAATTGTTTTAAATTTTATAAAGACTTTATTTTTCTGGTGTAAATTCATGAAAAAGTTAAAAATCAATTACTAATTAGGAAAATCATTTTTTTGATCAAAGCTCATGTTCAGCTTTATTAGAAAGCTTAACCTTAAACCCTCAATACATCTGTTGGGGTTACCAGCTTACAATGATAAATCCGAGCATAACACCACACGAAGGCAGCAAACGCATTCCACAAGTTTGCACTCTACCCAATTTACTCTAGAGATCACACAAAAGCTAGGATAATCACTATGCTACTCTACAGAAGGTCTATGCTAATCCATGCATTAGCTTGACCATGCATTTTTTTTTTTTTGGCTTGAACAAAGATCTCCATGTCTTGAGCATCACTAGATTCTTGTGGATCATTTTTTAAGGCAATTCCTGTGGATCATTGACACCGGGGACACAATAATTTTGTTTTGAAGATGACATGTCCTTGACTTCCACAACGTCCACATGGCCCATCAGTACACTTCTCTTATTACCTCTACACCTTCCAATTACCTCAACAAACAAACTCTCAAAGCTTGTTGGGGAGCTTGGCCAATTAAGCATATGTCATCATCACGTATATAAAAGGCCACAAGAAGGAAGTAATAGGACATTGGAATAAAATGTGATCAATTGTTTCAAATTGGCCATAGAGTTTATAGCTCTCTGAGCCAGATCAATTTCTCCTCTTCAGTTGCAACCCGCATTAGATTATGTCATTATACTCCATCCATAGGAAGATTTGAACTTTGAGTGGGATTCTACAGTTCTAAATTTCCATCGCTTTGAGATCCTTGACACCTCCAAAAATCAGCATTTTGTAGTGATTTCGTTGGTTTTTTTTTCGAAAGAGCGGCAAGAGATTTGCCACGCATTATATTAGATGGAGAAAAGAAAAAAGAGATACAAGAATTCAGTCACCTCGTTTCAAACAATTGCCCACCTACTGAGACAAGAAACTAAGCACCACTAGGGGCAAAGGGAAACCAGGTTGACTGAAAGAAAAAAAAGACAACACGACTGAAAGAACACAGGATAAAACAAGCATGGAAAAGACCAACACAACTAAGAGGAGCTAACAAACTGACTGTAAGCCAACTGAAATTGTTGTATGTCTTCCTTGCACAAAGATGCAACTTGTCTTGTCTGCAACTCCTTTTGTTGGAATGTTCTTCTATTCCTTTCTTTCCATATATTCCACCAAAACTAGATCATGACGCCATCAAAAACCTTTCTTTGGTCTTTCAGTATCCTAGCACGACACTTGCGCCAGTATCTGTAGAGGGATCCCGAACTGTTTATTGGGTTCAAGATTGATAAGCCGAACCATTGTTTCATAATCTCCCAAACCTCCTTAGTAAAGGAGCAATCCTTGCATAAATGTGTCGGGGTCTCTTGGTCTAGGTCACAGAGCTTACAGATTGGATCATGCTTCCAATTACGTTTGTTAAGATTGTTAGCCGTGAGTATCTTCTTATGTAGTAAAGTCCATGCAAAGAAACGACACTTTGGCTCTGCTTTTGCTTTCCAAATTTGCGAGATTTTGATTCTGCTGAAAACCCCTCCGAATTGAATATGATATGCGCTTCTCGTCGTGTATTCTCTATCTGCCATCCATCTCCATTTTATTTCATCCTCAAGCGCCGGGTTCAGGACTATCCCCCTCGTGGCTTCCCAGAGTTCCACGTACTCCAAAATCTCTTGCTGCGTGCTTAGTGGAGTAATGTGGTCAATCCATTTATCACCGTTAATGGCTTTGTGAACCTTGATTTGCTTTCTTTTTGCCTTCTTATATAGGGTCGGAGCAATGTTCGTTGGGGTGTTTCCATTCAGCCAAGACGAATTCCAGAAACTAGCTGTTTTCCCGTTCCTGACTGAAACAATAGTTGATGCGTTAAACAAATGTCTATCGTACTCATCACAAGGTATATCCAGACCATTTCTATCCTTTTGTTTCCACTGGAACCAAAGCCACCTTATTCTAAGAGCCCGAGCGAATCTTTCAAGGTCGGAGATGCCTAGACCTCCTTTCTGTTTTGGCAAGCATGTTGTGGGCCAGTTGATTAAGGAGTGCCCACCATAAACCTTATCTGGTGTCTCCCCTCGCCATAAAAAGCTTCTCCGTAAACGATCAATTCTTTTGATGAGCCATTTTTGAGCTTGAAAAACAGTAAGACGATATATGGGCTGAGACGAAAGGACTGTTTTGACAAGCATTTCCCTGCCCGATGTAGATAAGAATTTTCCTTTCCAGACTGGTAATCGATCTCCAATTTTGTCCAACAGGGGCTGCACATCAATCTTCCGCAGCTTACGGGTGTGTAGAGGAAGGCCCAAATATTTTCCAGGGAAACTGCGTATTTTCCCTGGAAAGTTGGTGATCAACTGATCGACTGCCACTGAGTCCATTCTTATGGGGAAGATCTCAGTTTTTGATATATTTATTTTCAGACCTGAACATTCACCAAAGAAGGATAGAAGCTTGTGAAGTCGACTCAGCTCCAAAGCAGTTGGTGCAGCAAAAATTGCCGCATCGTCCGCGTAAAGAGAACATCTTAGGCTGGCAGACTGAGGGAGTATTGGTTGCAACACGCCTTTGTGAGCTGCTCTTTCTATTATTCGTTGTAGCGGGTCAATAGCAAGCACAAAGAGCAGGGGAGAAAGGGGATCCCCCTGCCTGAGACCACGAGCATGTCTGATGTTCTCACCCAGCCGGCCATTTACCAGGACTCTTGACGTTGAGGTAGCTAAAATTGACGATATCCAATCTCTCTATTTTCTACTAAAGCCAAGGGCCCCCAGGACCTCAAGAAGGAATGTCCATCCAATGGAGTCAAAAGCCTTGGAAATATCCAACTTAATGAACAAAGCTGATTGCTTCTTTTTATGTAATAGTTGGATCACCCTTTGTGCATAGAGGAAGTTATCATATATGCATCTTCTTTTGATGAAAGCATTTTGTGCATAAGAGACCAGCTTGTTCATGTGTGGCACCAGGCGGTTCGCCAGTATCTTTGTAATAATTTTGGCAATGCTATTGATCAGGCTTATTGGTCTATAATTAGTTACGGCTGCTGCATCCGGTTTTTTTGGTAGAAGCACAATGTTCGCCTCATTTACAAGATTGAATTTTGTAGTCCGATGATTGTAGAAGGCAGTGACTGCCAGGATGAGATCTGATTTTATAAAGGACCAGCACTTTTTGAAGAAAATCCCAATGAATCCGTCCGGTCCCGGAGCCTTCTCTGATGGCATTCCTTTTATTACAGAGCCGATTTCTTCTTCTGTGAATGGAGCATCTAAATCTTCCAAATCATGAGGCGCATAACCCAACTCATGCCAATTAAGTGCCTTCGTTCTTGTCCCCGGTGTACCCACCAACTTTGAGTAAAAATCATGCACCGCTCTGGCCTTTCCATCTTGTGAAATGGCCACTCCGGATTCGAGTATTAAACTACTAATGTAGTTCTTCTTTCTTGAGAAATCAACACACAAGGCAGCGGGCCCCCGCGTCGCCCCCACGCAGGCGACACGTGAGGCGACCCAAACCCTAGCCGCCTCTCTTCCTTCTCTCCCTCTCTCCAGCCGCGCCGTCGTCGGAGCAGGCCGCCGGCATGGCCGTGCAGCTTGCCGGGAGGGCAGCGGCGAGGCTCTTCTTCGCGGTGGAAGCTGCGACGGTCGGGGACGAGCTCGCGTGGGGCGTCCTGGGGCACGGTGTGGTCGCTGGGGCAGGTGGTGGCGCCGGCGTCTTCAGCGGCAGTCTGGGGCTGTCTCCTCGCTTCGGCGTCCGGATCCGGCGGTCCAACGGCCGGATTCGCGCGGATCTCCGGCGGGCTGCGCCTGGGTGGGCGCTGGGCGCCGGTGGCGGCGGCTCCTGTCCAAGACGCCGCGGATCCATGGGTACGCACGGTGGCGGCTGCGTCGCCCAGGGCCGGGTCTCTTCCCTTCCTCGCGCTTGGTGGCGGCATGCGCAGTAGCAGGGCGGCGGGGCGTGCCCTCGCGTGAGCCGCGTGGGGCTCGGCGGGGACGCCTGCTGTGGCAGCGGCGCTGGCCAGTGCCCGTGCAGGTGCCGGGCGGTGGCGGGGGCTCCTTCTTCCTCCTCCGCTTCCCCCTTTCCTCCTCGACCATGGCGTGGAGGCGGCGGCGCCAGCCGGGGTCACTGGGTCTGGCTCCTTGACGGCTAGATCCGGTGCCCCCAGGGCAGGGGGGGGCGCTCGAGGTGGGGCATGCGCCTGTCGGTGGCTGGCGGAGGTTGGCAGCGTCGACGGCTGGTGCTTGAGCCGGCGACGACAGCTGGCGACAACTTCGGCGTGCGGCAGGGTAAGTCCAGCTCTGCACGTTGCTCGGTCGGAGGGGGTGGCGGCCGACGTAGTTGTGCGGCTGCTGTGAGCAGCCGGCGCATCGATGCCCCTCTGGAGGGGCTTCTGCGGGATGGCAGTGACGACGACGGTGGCGACAGGCTACCGTCCGGCATCTTGGCTCGATGTTTGTGCTAGGGGCACCTCAGGTGAAAGCCTTGGCGACGGCGACGCCTGTGGGTGCCGTTTTCCTGGTTGGGGGCGTCGTGTTCTTGTGCCCCGAGCCATGTCTTCCACGGGTGGAAACCCGGTCCATTCCTGGACAAGCGACGGCGGCGCTATCGGCGTCGTACCCTTCCTGAAGACATCGCTGTGGAAATTCGTCTCAGTCGTGATGTCTCCTTCGGCGGATGTCCTCTGCCTCTCGGCGCCCGGTTGACACGAGATGGCGAGTTCTGCATCGTGAAGTCGGAGCTGCTGCATCAGGGGATGTAGCTCGGCAACGATGACGTGGGTCGAACCCTCCTTCTCCGACGGCTAGGTTTTAACTTTAGAGGTTCGGCAATCGCCGCGGGCGGGGCGTGGGATCAAGGCAGGAAGTCGGAGCTGCTCTTCGCGTAGCCATTGAGCTCGGCAACGATGACCTGTTGCAGCCTCCTGCTTCGGGCACGTTGGTCTGACATCTTATGTTGGGTCGTCGGTGTTTTGCCATGGGAAGTAAAAGCTGTTGGCTGCTTTGCAACCATGCTCGGCAACGATGACTCATGGTAGTGTGTAATCTACCACGTTGCGTGGGTGGGCTAACCTTTCGTGGTGTTTGGTGCCACACTTGGCTACCTTTGTATATAAACTTTATTCGTTTTAATTGAAAGGCGGAGCTCCTGCCATTGTTTAAAAAAATAGTTCTTCTTTCTTCTCTTGGCATGAAGCTGAAAAAAACGAGTGTTTGAATCACCTTTGCGAATCCATGTTAATCTAGAATGTTGTCTTGCTCTGGCCCTTTGAAAGGCCGCCATTCCCAGAGCCTTAGCTCTAAGGTAAGATTTGAAATCCCTCTCTTCTGCTGTTAATATCCTTTCATCTTGGGCCCTCTCTCCAGGTTGGCCATTGTGATTTGTATTATAGCCCAACGAAGCTTCCAATCACTGAATTGCTTTCTTCTCCAAATTTTGATGGCTCTCGCTGCTCGCAGAAGCTTTACATGTATGCGCAGAAAAGCGTCTTGCGTGTTTACGGGCTGGGACCGAGCCTCTTGAACTACTACCTCCATTCCAAATCATAAGACGTTTGACTTTTTTGATACTAAGTTTGACCACTCGTCTTATTCAAAAAAAATTATATAGACATAGTTAAATTTAAGTTATTCTTGAAGAATTTTTATTAATAAAGCAAGCCATGACAAAAGAAGTGATATTTTGCATAAATTTTTGAATAAAGCGAGTGATCAAACTTGATCTCGAAAAAGTCACACGTCTTATAATTTGGGATGGAGCTAGTACTTCAATAAACCCTGGCATGTTGATCCAATAGGATTCAAATCTGAAGCCCCTGTAGAAATCAAAAGAGTTGTCACCTTGTAAGAATAGTGGACAGTGGTCCGGGCCCATTGAAGCCAGCGCGTGAAGATCCGTTCTCGGAAAAATCTCTAGCCAATCCGGTGTGATAAACAAATGATCTATTTTGGTCATTGTCGGAATTTGCTGGTCGTTGCACCAGGTATATTTTTCCCCACTAGATCAATTGCTGCCATCTGAAGATTGTCAATTGTGCTTCTGAAGGTGTTGAGCAGGGACAAATTGATCCGGTTATTATTTTTGTCTTGGGCTCTGTAAATTAGATTAAAGTCACCCAACATTAGCCAGGCAGGAAGCATGTGTTGTTTTAAATTGGTGATCTCCTGTATGAAGGCATTTTTTTCCGCATCGGTCTGGGGGCCATAGACACCGGATATAGACCATGAGATGTTCTCAGCCAGCATTACTAAGTTTGCAAAGACTGTGTTCTCTGTGGTCAGAACATGTTGTGGCCTGAAGAAGCGTTGGGATGCGGCAATGAGGACACCACCCGATGTTCCAACAGCCGGCAGGAATACACAATCTTGTGCCAAATCAGCCCCTACTGCCTCTAGGATCAGGCTATCAGTCCACGCAGCAATCTTTGTCTCCTGAAGGCAAATCACTGTTGCCCCGAGGATATAATTAGATTTCTAACAGTCGCCCTCTTAGCCCCATCATTTAGGCCTCTAACATTCCAGCAGAGTATGAAGCAATCCTTAGCAGACATGGATTAAACTGGAAACGACTTTACACATTGAGATTAAGTCCAAGCAAATTAGTTCTGCAGGAGTTGTTGGACAATTCACCATGTTACATGAAGCTGAAAGGTTCGTTGTGAACCTGCCTGATTGTTCTAATTCCTGCTCATCTCATCCCTACCTCTTACAGATGCTACTTCCTCGAGTAAAACCTATAGTTTATTTTAACTCTCCTAGCTGTATGGAAGTGATGGACTCCACTTCCAATGGCCTCCTGGCAGCCTCCATGGGGTGGCGAGGTGGAGAAAGAATGCATGGGAGCAATACGGATCTTTGAGCACATAGATGTAAGTAAATGGCCATCTAAAGAATTGTTAGGATTTTTGCGTGTATATTCCTTTAATCAAAAACCTATCCATTGAAATCATGAACCCTTTCTTGTTTCGTAGTCACATTTAAAGTTTCTACAAAAACTACTTATAGTGCCCTTTTCATCCACAAAAAAATATAATTCTTACTGATCCACAAAAGAACGTAGTTTTTATTTTTTTTCGAGGAGTTAAAAGATTTGAAGTTTGAATAAAGTTATATAGATAAGTATAAATATTTATGATACAAAATAAATACTATTAAATTAATTATGCCATATATTTTTATAGTAAACCTAATTAAAGATATAAATGTTACTATAAACTTAGTGAAAGCTAAGTTTTCATCCTTACATGGACGGACGAGCTCACCTCTTAAATTTTCCACATCGAGCACACACACAAACCTAAGAAACGATGTTTTCAAAAGAGGAAAAAAAACAAAAAGAAATAAAAAGGAAAAAAAAAAAGAAGCACCTGCCGGCCCATAGTCATCACCCGATGTCAAACACCTCTGAACGCCAGTGGCCTCACCACTAACCGACAAGAAACTGAGCCTTGGCCGCCACGTGCGCTGAGCCGTCGATTTCTACTCCTACTCTAATTGACACCGTCTGAACCCAGCTGGCTGTTCCATAAACCCCGGAGCGCGGCCACCACGGCGTCTCTCCAGTTCGCGCTCTGACGCTCTCCGCCTCGCCGTCCACCGCCCGCCGCGTTCCCCTCCTCCTCGCCAACTAGGGTTCTCGCGAAGGCGCAGCTCGCCTCGCAGTCACAGGTAGGTGCCCGCACGCGCGCCCCTCACTTAAGCCGCCCTCCGATGGTGATTCTTCCATCTTCCTTGCTCTTGCTCCAGCCGCTCAGTTCCCAACCTTCACGTTCACCGGGAGCCTGATTGCCGCATGGGTTCTTCTGGTTTTTCCATTTCCCGCTTGTAGTTTGCCCGTTGGAATTTGCGGTGTTTCTTGGTTCGGGGTTCTTGCCTTCTTTATACTTGCTGCATTCGTTTCTTTATATTTCCTTCCCCAAGATCATGTTATTAGGATGGGATCGATGCAAAATTGTTGCTGATAAGAGCTCAGGATGCATAACGAGGGTTTCGTTTCTTTATATTTCCTTCCCCAAGATCATGTTATTAGGATGGGTAATGGGTTCGATGCAAAGTTGTTGCAAATAAGGAGCTCAGGATGCATAACGGGGGCTGCTCTAGTTTGGTTCTTTATATTATGTAACAATTGCCATGGTTCTCTTGGCGTTTTGTGTTTGGTTGGTGATTCGGTGGAGACATGAACATGATCTTTATTTGTATCGCCAGTCACCAGTTCTGGCCTTCTGGGTCAGAGTCACATTTTGCATTTGCATGGTCTTTTCTTGTTTCAGGAATCAGCTGAAAATGACAAGAACCGAACAATGCTTGTGCTGTGTGAAAAATCTTTGACGTTTTAGTTATTTGTTGCAAATCTTGTGCTGTGTGAACAATCTTGCGACCACTTCCGGGTGGTCATACACATGTGTCCACCTTATGTTCAGGAGTCAAAAATAAAAAGTCCCAGTCCATTTTAGATTGAGAATAATAAAATAAGCTAAGATGTAAAAGGCTTATTTTTAGGTGTTAGGTTTGTGTCGAGTCGAGTCATCGTTGTAAGTTGGTTAGGTTACAGCTCGAAGACGAGCTGCATGTGTAGGTGGAGTGTAGTATTAGAGTATGTCATGGGCCTATTGGGCTTGGGCTGGCGGTATAGCCCATTAGTGTTAGTGTTAATTAGAGATAAGGGTCGCTTGCTTAGTGGTCAAGTAAGCCTTGCTTGGGAGTCAGATAAACCTCTCTATATAGAGGAGATGTATCAATCCAATTCAACAAGAATTAAGAAGGAAACCCTATTCAGCCATGGACAAAGGCCCTGCGGCCAGCCTCTCGTCCTCGCAGCCCTAGCCATGAACAGTACCCCGCAGGTACTGTAGCGCAGCAGTCGCCATCGCTTCCCTCAACTCTCTCCTCTCAATCCCAACAGCCACATAACAGGAAACTATGGCTTTGTTGTAAGTAGAACTTCTCACTTCCTTGCTTTCCAAGATATGCTCCTTTAATGTTTTAATTAAGAATAGGCACTTAGCTAAGATGTTCACGTTTCAGATCACCTTTGTGCTTTCGTTTGCTGGATCATATTGCAGGAGTTTTGTGATCCCCGGAATGCATATGATGCAAGGTATCACCTTGACAGGCGAGATTTTAAGGGAAGCCGCATCATTGTTCAGTTTGCAGGAGAGGTAATCTGTTTATCACTGTTCTTTTACTACATGTGACATTTTATTAAATTTAGTCATTACATTACTTACCCAAGCAAAGTAGGGAGCTAATGAAATGCAATCTACCATAATTTTTCAATTGAAATATGAGTTCAAATATTGTAAGGTTACTAAATTTTGGTAGGGCATATATCACTAATAAAAAAAACAATTCAACTAGGTGTGGAACATCCTAAATCAATCTTGACAATTAGGAAATATTTCATAGAAGTAATTTATTCCTGTGTGTTATGTGTGGAACTTGAATAGGAGCAGCATGATTAGGTAAAGGTAAGCCAATTAACTGAGGTATTTAACCCCACAAAACCCAATAGCTCCTCGCACATAAGCACATGCCACGTCGCCCAAAATTACTTTGACCGTTCGATCTCAACCGACGACCTAGATCTCTTGGATCGAATTTTACCGGAAGCTAATTCTCCTGCTTCACCTTACCTTCTCCGGCTTCTTCTCAGCTTCTTTCTCGCTTCTCCCGTTTCTCGTCGAAATCCACCCAAACAAATATATACTCAACTTCGGCTTCTCCTTCACGAAGCTTCTCTTCCCCTCCTCTCTCTCTCTCTCTCTCTCTCTCTCTCTCTCTCTCTCTCTCTCTCTCTCGTGTTCGCTCTCTCTCGCTCTCCCTCTCCGACGCGGGCATGGGGCGACGGCGGGCGTGAGCTTCCGTGGCGGCGGCTGGCGTGACGGTGGCGCCCACCATCCTCCTCCTCCTCCCAAGCCTCCCTCGCCTGCCTCTCATCTCCGTCTCTCCCTACTTTGACTGTTTGATCTCCTCAACCGACGACCCAGATCTCTTGGATCGAATTTTACCGGAAGCTGATTCTCCTGCTTCACCTTACCTTCTCTGGCTTCTTCTCAACTTCTTTCTCGCTTCTCCCATTTCTCGTCGAAATCCATCCAAACAAATATATACTAAGCTTCGGCTTCTCCTTCACGAAGCTTCTCTTCCCCTCCTCTCTCTCTGTCTCGTGTATGTACTGATCCTGCGATACGTGCGGCGTCGGCGGATGATAACTTCGACCAGGTATGTATTGATGCGCTCATTTAATTGTTGATCAATTCGGTTAGTTCATGGTTTGATCTGTGAGTTCGTATTTTATTTTGGTGGGTTCAGGTTCGATTTTGAAATGTACTGACTGCAATATCGTTAGTTTATGGTTCGAACTGTGAATTTGTATTTTGTATTAGTGGGTTCAGGTTCAATTTCATACCTACTCAGTTTTGACTGGGTATATTAAATATGTGCTTATCCTGCGATCCAATATCCTCAGGCTAACTTCATTTTTCTGCCTCTATCAAATAAATAGGGGATTCATGGTCTACCTCTTGTTAAGTGTATGGTTAAGGCTCTATCTATAGGCCTATCTATAGGCCCAGTCTATCTATAGGCCCACTCTATATTTAGCCATGAGGCTCTCTATATATTGCCCTCTTCATCTCTGGAGCATTCAATCTTTGTGATCCCTGAGGTACGTAACATGGTACCAGAGCTATGGGATTAGGGTTAGGATTAGATTAGTCTGACCCACGATCCATTTTTTTCCTTGGGATCCTCTCTTCTTCGCGCGGCCCGTCGCTGTGCCCTCTCGTCGGCCGTCTTCCCGCGTGGACAGTCCGTCGCCGTCTCATCGTGCCCCTTCGCCCGACGGCCCGTTGCCGTCTCATCGCCCGCCCGAGGCTTCCGCACGTCCACATCACTCGCGACTTGGATCGCGACTCGTCTCCGTCGCGGCTCGTGAGTTGCATCGCGAATCTTCCGTCGCGGGGCACGTCGCTCGCGACTCGTCTCCGTTGCGGGGATCGTCGTCTGCTGCTTCCGCTCGTCGCTGCTCGTCGCCTCTTCAACCTCTTCAATCTCCGGCTTCTCTGTTCTGCCCGCCTGTTGTTGGAACAGAGCAGAGGAGGTCCTGATCGTCATCTGCTTCCGCTCGTCGCTGCTCCACGTCTCTTCAGTCTCCAACTTCCCTGCTCTGCTCTTTGTGCTGGGAACAGAGCAGAGAGGTCTTGCACGTTCAGCAAATAGAGGGGATCGTCTGCTTCTTATACCACAGTGGTAACAAATCGCTGCCTCCCTCCTCCTTGGTCAGCTGTTAGCAGTTGTTTCCATCATGTCTCAGTCTCAGCTCAATGCAATTGTCATCCGTATCACTTTAGAGGGTCCAAATTATCCTGAATGGGCCTTCTGTGTAGAAACTGCTTTAAGGGGTCATGGTTTACTACATCATCTAACTGACAATGCCCCTAAGCCTAAGGAGGATGGTAGTAATGCTACTGCAGTAAAGGATTGGGGTATCAATGATGGCAAAGTGATGGCTGCTATGGTCAATAGTACTAAACAATCCTTGATTATGAGTCTTTCTAAGTTCAAAACTGCTAAGGCCATATGGGAAAATCTAAAGCAGCGCTATGTACAGGACAGTGGGGCTCTTTTACATAGTCTTATGCAGCAAACTCATGTCATAGAGCAGAATGATATGTCCATTGATGAGTACTATTCTGCTTTTGATCGATTGATGGGATCATTGACTTCCATGGTACCTGAATGTTCAGCTGATTCTTGTCCAGCACATAAATTTATTGAAAAGTTTTTCACTTACAGATTTGTCATGGGAGTTCGAGCTGAGTATGATTCCATCCGTTACACGGTTGCTTCACAGTTCTTCTGATCTCACTATGGCAAATGCTTTGTCGATTTGCTTGCGAAGAAACTCGTCTCAAGTCCCTGTCCGCTACAGTGTCTCATGGTGTGTTGGCAGCTTCTCGGAGGACTAGCGCACCCAATAGTACCTCTGCCGAACCTTGTAAGCATTGTGGCAGGATGGTCATCTTCGTAAAATTGTTTCTCTCATCATCCGGAGAAGTTGGTCGAGTATCGTGCACGGCGTGCTGCTCATGGTGGTCGTGGTCATGGTCGTGGTACTGGTTCCACTCCTAGAGGCTCGATTTGATGGCTACTTCCTCGATTGTTAGTGCTCCCTCGGCTTGGGTGCTTGATTCAGCGCTTCTTTTCATGTGACCTCTCGATCGGTCCCCACTGGTTGCACCTAAGCGGGTCCCCGATGGTGCTTCATTTCGACGGTGATGGTACATATTGTCATGTCACTCATCGTGGTTCACTTTGCAATAATCACTTTTCTATACCCAATGTTTCCTTTGTACCTCGGTTGTCTATGAATCTTTACGCCGGTTGGTCAAATTACCGACCGTAATTGCTTTGTTGGTTTTGATGACTCATCTTGTTTTATTCAGACCGTCGCAATGAAAGTGATTGGGACCGGCCATCGCCGTAAAGGTGCTTCTAGCCTCTACGCTTTGAACACCCTCGTCTTCCTTCGTCCGTTCCATCTACAGCTCATGTCTCATCCATTTGCATCGTCTTGACCTCTTCATTTGCCAAGTGGCATCATCGCCTTGGTCATCTTTCCGGTCTCGCTTTGTCGTCCATGATAAATAAAGGTTGTTTAGGTCATACCTCTATTGAGTCTAGCTTTCATTGTAAGGGTTGTAAGCTTGGCAAACAAATACAACTTCCTTACCCTTCTAGTGTTTCTCGTTCTGCTAGACCTTTTGATATTATTCACACTGATGTATGGGGTCCTGCACCTTTTGCTACAAAAGGTGGTCATAAATACTATGTCATTTTTATTGATGATTATTCTCGCTATACATGGATTTATTTCATGAAACATCGTTCACAATTGTGTTCCATTTATCGGTCTTTTTGTTGAATGGTTCACACACAATTTTCAGCTCCCATTAAAGTTCTTCGTTCGCACTACGGGGTGAGTACTTGTCTGCATTGTCTTTCGCCAATTTCTATCGCCCGAGGGTACACTTGCACAACTCTCTTGTCCAGTGCTCATGCTCGTAATGGTGTTGTTGAATCGAAAACATCGCCATCTCATAGAGACAAATCGCACACTTTTGATTTCATCATTTGTCCCTTCTCATTTTTTGGGAGAAGTCTGTTTCCCTTCTTTGTCTATCTCATCAATAGGCAACCTTCATCTAAATTGTCCGATCACACAATCCCGGTGAAGTACTTTTGGTACTCCTCCTAACTATGATCATCTTCGAGTTTTTGGATGCACTTGCTATGTTCTCTGCTTGCACCTCGTGAGCGCACAAAATTGATTGCACAATCTGTTGAATGTGCTTTTCTAGGTATAATCCACGAGCATAAAGGTTATCGATGTTATGACCCTTCTTCCCGTCGCATACGCATCTCTCGTGATGTTACCTTTGATGAGGATCGCCCTTCTTTTATAACCCTTCCACTAACCCTTCATATTCTCCCACGAGTCCACCTCTTTTTGAGCCTTCCTCCAAATTCATCCACCGATGATGCTTCTGCACCATCCCATCCCTCCTATTTCCATCACACCACTTTTACCTCCTACAACATCCTCGTCTCCATCTCAATCTTTTTCAAAACCACCTATTACACGTGTCTACAGCCGTCGTCCCTCCCAGCTTCCGTCTAGTTCTCCCACCATGGCTAGTCCAGATGAGCCCGCTGCTGATGCTTCTAATAATAACATTGATGATTCACATGTTGATGAGTTACAGGTTGCTCCACGATATAATCTTCGAGACCGCAGTACCATTCATCCTGAAGAGAAGTACGGTTTTCCCCAAGTGCATGTTTGTTGTTGATGAGCCATCCACTTATCGAAGCTTCTCAAATTCTGGAATGGCAGCTAGCTATGTCTGAGGATCTTGCCGCCCTTGATCGTCAAGGCACTTGGGATCTTGTTCCATTGCCATCGCACACAGTACCTATTACATCTAAGTGGGTATTCAAAGTGAAGACCAAGTCAGATGGCTCTATAGAGAGATATAAGGCCCGTCTTGTTGCTAGAGGTTTTCAAAGAAACTCGTGGTCTAGATTATGATGAGACTTTTTACACTGTTGCTCATATGACGACAGTTCAGTACATTAATTGCGATTGCAGCAGCTTCTTCTTGGCCCATATCTCAAATGGATGTCAAGAATGTCTTTCTTCATGGTGATTTGACTGAAGAAGTTTATATGCAACCACCCCCGGGTGTTGTCGCTCCTCCAGGATATGTCTGTCGTCTTCGCCGTGCTTTATATGGCCTTAAACAGGCTCCTCGTGCTTGGCATGAGCGTTTGTCTCGATGATACGGGCTGCTGGCTTTTCACTAGTGATCATGATCCGGCTTTATTTGTTCATTTGTCACCACGTGGCCGTACGTTGCTTCTTCTCTATGTTGATGATATGTTGATTACGGGTGATGATAAGGATCACATTTCCCATGTGAAGCAACAACTCAAGTGCTGAATTTTAGATGTCCGATTTGGGTCCTCTCGCTTATTTCTTAGGCATTGAGGTCAAGCAATCTACTCGTGGCTATCATCTTTCTCGGTCTAAGTATATACAAGATCTTATTGCTCGTTCAGGCATCACCGATAGTCGAACTCATCGCCACACCCATGGATCTTCACTTGCGCCTTCGTCCCCACCGATGGGGTACCTCTTAAGGATCCCTCTCGATATCGACACATTGTGGGCAGCCTTGTTTACCTCATCATCACTAGGCCGGATATTGCTCATGCAGTCCATATTTTGAGTCAATTTGTTTGTGCCCCAACTTTTGTTCATTTTGGACATTTACTTGGCGCATACGCTACCTCGGGGGACATCATCTCAAAGTTTACTCTATGCGCATGATAGTCCGCTTTAGCTTCATGCTTACTCGGATTCCACTTGGGCGAGTGACCCAACAGATCGATGTTCCATCATTTGGATATTGCATTCTTCTTGGCTCTTCTCCTATTGCATGGAAGTCCAAGAAGCAAGCAAATGTATCTCGCTCTAGTACAAAGGCTGAACTTGAGCCCTTGCCACTACTACTGCAGAGAGATTGTATGGCTTGATGGTTGTTGGCTGATTTAGGCATCTCTTGTGATGTTGCCACACCTCTTCTATGTGATAATACAGGAGCCATACAAATTGCTAATGATCCTGTGAAGCATGAACTCACAAAGCATATTGGTGTGGATGCTTTCTTTACTTGGTCTCATTGTCATCAGAAGACTATTTCTCTCCAGTATGTGCCTTCAGAGTTGCAATTGGCTGACTTCTTCACTAAAGCACAAACTCGGGAGCAGCATCGGCTTCACTTGATCAAACTCAATGCTTTAGATCCTCCACTTTCACCTTGAGTTTGAAGGGGGGTGTTAAGTGTATGGTTAAGGCTCTATCTATAGGCCTATCTATAGGCCCAGCCTATCTATAGGCCCACTCTATATTTAGCCATGAGGCTCTCTATATATTGCCCTCTTCATCTCTGGAGCATTCAATCTTTGTGATCCTTGAGGTACGTAACACCTCTGACTCTTCACAAATTCAAGATTCATAATTTTGGAGTGAAGGTAACAAATGTTTTTGCAGGAATGAAGCTATGTATCAAAGTCAGGATATGGACGAAGGCACTACCTGTTACCTTACCGTGCATTGGTCCGGTATATTTTCCCTAAACTGCAAATTCTATTTCAAATCCATATATAATCAGCACGTCTTCTCAGCTAGCAATGCATTGGTTTAGTACCAAATGTTTAAAACTCACAACTACCGCTGAAGACACCAACATTATGTACATGATATACGAGTGCTCAAATTTTTGGGCCCATGTTTTTTGCAAGATAGTTAGCCGATGGTAGAACATATTAAATGCGTTGCAGGTTAATGCTCCACAGTTCCTTTCTCGCCATTCTTTTCCTTTTTAGATCCAACCCATAAATAGTACTGCTTACTGAAAGTTGCAGTGGGTAATGAAACAGGTACTATTTTAAATGTTCAGAACCTTTACTGGATGCCTAGATGGTTTGCCAATTCATTTAGGTGTTCCCTTTTTCACTGAGGATGTATGAGTCTGCCATGGTTCCCAATACGTACAAATTCATGTGAATAAGGTGCCCCTTTCTCTTTGTGTACGTTGCTTTTTTGGCTTCCCGACATCATATTCTTAGTTATTATTCCAAATCATTCTTAGAATGGTAATGAAACTGGTACTATTTTAAGTGTTCAGTTCCTTTGTTGGATGGCTGCTTATTTTATTTTTCAAACTGATGCTGCCTTGCCTCCCTGCTAAATTATTTGTCTGCCAACTAATGCTGCTTTTGTTTCTTTGTACTCATGCTGATTATGAGCATAGCATGACATGGCCTTCATTTCCCTTCTCATTACAAATTCTCATTTGTAATTCGTACCTAACAGACATAGGCATCCAGCCTCGCGTGAGTTCTCCATCTACCTCTTCATTTTATCTGCCAGTGTCTAAGCAATCGGTTGGCCTTGCTGGACATCTTCTTCTATTGGTGGGTATTTAGGATTCATAGCAAATGTAGGTGCTTCTCAAGGCCCGCTAGATGTCAATTCATAATATATTCTCTGGATTCTGTTGTTGTCAACGTAAATGTGCTTTGCTAACCTATTCCAGGTATTTGTGGTGTGACAAAAAAAAATCAGCCTTTGTCTACAGACTGGATATGGTTGCTTCCTAAAACTTTTTCCGCCTGCAATAAATGATAAACTTGGTAGGATCACGTAAAGTTAGTGCTATATTTACATAGTCTACTATTCAAAATTGTAGCTGAATCTATTTTATCGGCCTTCAAAATTCTCAGTGCAAATAGATTAATGAGTTACATGCTCTACTCTTGCTATTTCAGTAGTTTTTATGCTGTAATTTTTATAGCTAATAATAGACATGCCTTCCTTACAGACTTATTATAGCACTAGGTTGAGTCAAGAACACTATACAATTAACAATTGCAGGTTATTTTTTACTGTCCTACTGCCATATGGTTGTTTTCTAAAAAAAATGTTATACATAAACTGCTTAATCAGTTCAAAACTTGCGTGGGTGCTACCAAGGGTTGCTTGCTTCTTACCGAATATAGTGCAGGAAAATGACCTACTTTGGTGTCAAACATTACTTACCAGTTAGAAATATTGTTGTTTTTAAATCTTAGGCTGTCAAAAACCTGTGTTTTGCGTTCAGACTCTAAACAATACGATGTATGCCTCTTCCTTTTTTTCATGGTAATGCTTCAGTTCATTGCACTTCCTGTTGTTAATGCCCTTCCTATTTCCTACTTAATAAGATGCTGAATATATATTTTTAAAGAAGGATGCTGAATAAAATCTTCAATTCTGAGCATAGATAATAACTACAACAAGTTAACCACCCTCTTCCCTAGGCTGCTACTTCAGTACAACGCTTGATCGCACAAACAGGGTCCTCAGGCTGCCGCTGGTATCTTCTATTGCGTTCTCATGCTACTTTACATGGTAACAAACACCGATCCTGGAACACCGATCCTATACCACAGGACATGTAGCTTTGCAAGTTTTTCTTCATTGCTATGTATTCAAATGTCATTTATTTGATCTTAAGTTTGTTCTTGTTTCATTTCTACTGCATTCCTACGGTATCATTATAGATTATAGGTATTAAGATGAAGAGTAAAGTTTCTGGCGGCATCTCTTTTTTTTCTCTCTTCTTCTTTTCTGAAGTATCTTTTTCAGTTTTCATACATGTGTTCCAAATTCAGTTGACCATTTCTTTATAAATAAAGATAATTTCATGTTTCCATAATTGTTGTGCACAAGCATCGTCTTTTTGTTACGTACAGGGCTCTTCGGTTAAAAGAGCATTTTCTGAGGCCTTTCCTAATCGAAATGTGCCAGGGAGTGCAAACAGCCTCTCATGAATGGTGATATAATGCATTTTTGAATTGGAATTGGAATGCTCTTGATCAATTTTGATTTGGCTTTCGCTACACTTCTTGCGACTTGCCCGTCTCTCAGTTTCCATGGTTCTGGCTTTCTGTAGATCTATCTTCTATCTCTGTGTTTACATGGAACTGTCTACATGTACATATCAAGGATCCTAT
Source organism: Miscanthus lutarioriparius (assembly GCA_904845875.1). Taxonomy (NCBI): domain Eukaryota; kingdom Viridiplantae; phylum Streptophyta; class Magnoliopsida; order Poales; family Poaceae; genus Miscanthus; species Miscanthus lutarioriparius. Next base: position 61,137,070 of record CAJGYO010000016.1, read on the forward strand.
GAATATATATTCTGTACATGCTATGTATACATGCTAAACGATTCAGCTTTCCATGCAAACTTTCAACCTGACAGGTATTTCTTTTATGCCCATCAGGTACAACCATGTGTGTATGATGCGTGTTCATTTACTTGCAGATTTCATTTGGCTGTCTGCTTACCTAATAACAGCAATTAGGCAGTTTGAATGAAAACTCTTTTTTCATCCATGTTTTAAGAATATTATAAGGCTTTCTGTCGGTGTTTCGTAAACCAGACTAGTAAATTTATACGATTACTGCGCTGCTCTAGGAAGACGATGATAGCATCCAATAGACACGAGGATTTATATTGGTTCGGGCCAGAGCCCTACGTCCAGTCTCAGAGAAGATCGAGTGCGTGTTCCTCGCTTGAATGCTCTGAAGTTCTTACAATGGGGGGTGCAAGAATGGTGAAAGAGGTGGTAGAACCTATGCTAGATGAGGGGCAGCCCGAAGAGAAGCTCCAGGAGCGCTGCTGCTATGGATGGAATGGTGGAGGATGAAGAATGTGTAGATGTCACGAGATGGGAGCCCCAGCCGCCTTATATATAGAGTTTGGGGCGGGGCTCGTTACAAAGAGAAAGTTCCCCGATCGAAGGATCGAGAGCCTAAGGGAGGTCCTAGCTAACTTGGATTGCAAGCTACGCCGTCTTCTGGTGTCCGTTCGGGCGTGGCCATCGTCATGGTCATGTGTCCACGTTGCGGCAGAGCGAGACGTGGTGCTACTGTGCTGACCGTGGCAGGCCCTGTAGGCACATTGGTGGTTCGTCAGCTGTTTTGTGCAACGCGGCATCCGTCATGGTCTTCGCCGTCGTCTCTAGGTTTCCCGGGGCGTCGTACCCGTAGTAGGTGGCTGCCCTGGGTCGTTGTTCATCCGGTCGCCCGTAAAAGTGAGGGCCATGACTCCGATCGTTGGGGTCGGGCACTCCGTCGACCAGAAGGTCTCTAAGTCGAGACCCCTGTCATGGATCCCATCCCGTAGTGGGTAGGACCGTATACCCGCTTTGGTTGGGCCGCACTGGGTCGGTGGCCATCGTACCCATCGTTACCGCCTCGAGCGGTGTTGTCTTGTCCGTGCAGCGTGGCACGGTGGTTGGCGCCTCGATCGGGCCGATGTGACTCATCGTCACCTTGGTCCTTCTACGGGTCATTGCGGCGTGCTTGCCTGTCTGTCGGGGTAGGCTCGATTGGCAAGGCGCAACCTCTTTCTATCTCTTCCGGTGGTCATGGCAGAGAGAGGTCGTTCGCCTTGCGAGCGTGGTGAGACCGAGGCTGGTGGATGGGGTCGCAGATAACCCCGACCTCGCCGCTGGCTCGACTTGTTTTTGGCTTTTTGGCTGGGCCTCGGTCATTTGGGCCTTTATCTCTGTTGCGTTGTGAGTTATGCGGCCCGTCATCTAATCGATGCCTTGAGATACCCCAAGTTATAACCCCGACACTTCCCTATTTTACAAAATTTCATCTGTATTCACTTCTCATCTTGCAATCAGTTAACACTATATTGATTCCTGTTCTGAATTGTCGCATTTATCTCAAAAATATTAATCGCTTCACTGCTTTCTGCAGGCTAATCGCACGATCCATCAGCCCAACACATGGGTTCTGTTCGTTACAGGTACGATGTCATCAAAATAGGCTATCCCTCCAATTTTAAGTCGCCAAATGCTCTGATCATCTCAGCTCCAACAGATTCTGAATGATCAGGTATACATCCTGCTCTCTCCCATTTAACTCTTGACCTAAAGTCAATTCTCCTACTCCCTGTAAACCATCTACTTCAACATTTATTTGGTTTTATATAATTACATCCTAGACCCCACTCATGTGGGAGTCTCAGACACTGGGTTTGCCCTTTTTTATATAATTACATCCTACAGTCTTTCCAAACCTCAAGTTCTGATTCTCAGATTATTTATGCCCTTTTCTTTCATACCAGGGTGCCTGTAATTGGCTCCAAGTAGAGATCGAGACCAGTTACAACCATGTTTGGGTGATGCATGTTCATATAGTTGCAGATTTAATGTGCCTGTCTACTTACCTTAGATCAGCAGTTACACACTTTGAATGACTACTCTTTTTCCATACACAAACTGTGTAATATTGTGATAAATTATGTAATATTTGAACCATCAAAGCGATGCTACTTAGTCTTCGCGTTTCTGCCTCCACGTGCGCGCGATGGCGCGCGCCCTTCTACTAGTCATGTATCAAGTCTATTTGCATATCTGTCAGCTCCCACACAAATATCCTCTGTGCAGGTATCTTGACCTTTTTTTTTGGTCTTGCAGCACAAAATACGTCGATATGATCCATCTGGTCAACAGGTTAGGGACACCAAGTTATTTGTCTGCTACATTGCCCATCATACCCAGCAAGTTGATATTGAGAACCTGTTCGGTAAATATGGCAGGTGAGTAAATTAGTTCTGAACTTTTTTTAATGCAATAAATTATTTCTGAACTTAAAACTTAGTCTTTTGTATTCCTGTTGGCAGTGGCTCCTCAAATGAAATTGGGCTGGTTGGTTAAACTTCTTTTCTGGAAACCTGTTTTTTTTATACAAGTGTTCCCCACTAACTGTAATTGGTTCCCTAAATGTTCGCTAAAAGTCAGCCACGCTACTAGAAATATGGATCTACTGCAAGCTATTAAGAAATTTTCTTAAGGTATTTGTTCATGACTTGCAATCTGAAGATTAATACAATGTGTTCGTCCTTAACTATGGAACTAATCTATCGGGGTTCTTCATCATTGGTGTAGGCAGAATTATAAACTGCTATAGTATTAGTCTAACTTTTCTCGAGCGTGCAGGAGAGCTGCGCGTATATAGTGTTAGTATAACTAATAGTATAATATTTAACTTTTGTCCTATTGGCATGCTCTATTTAGTTCACTAATAGAAAAAAAAAGATGTTTCCTGTAGCTACATCAGTGCTTCACAATTTGATCACTCCAGGCCTTCCACCATGTTCTCCTAGAATTTTTTTTTAGTTTATTGACTGAGCATGGTCTCTTTGCTAACTACCATAGACCAAAAGTTCAATGTTTACTTTTCTAGATGATTCTGCAGATTTCAAACACATATCGCTGTTAGTATTGTGCATTTCTTTCTTTTTAATGCGGACGCATTGAGGTTGCACTTCTACTTGGTCTTTAGTTTCCCTTTTTTATTGTCAATTTCTCATAACATGCCAAAGTCCCTTATGAATTTTGACTGGATAATCTTGTTGGGTATTGGGGGCTGTCAACCTAAATCAGTGTCCATGGTTGGAGTGTGCTATCAATGAAATTGGTTTCTGTTGCTCCAAAGTTTTAAGTAGATTTTCGAAATTATTTTCAAAATATTCTCATTTATTTTATCAAAATAGCACTTATGACAAAGTGGTGTGTAGTTTTATTACTGACTGGATATGCATTTTCATTACCTGCAGTCTTGATGGCATTACTGCTTCTGTCAATCATTCCCAAGAGTGCGGAAAGTAAATCTGAAGGGGGCCTATGGCTTCGTTGTAAGTAGAATTTCTCACTTCTTTGATTCACAAGATGTCAACCTGTGATCTTTGGAATTAGTAATGGGTACTTCATAATGCTGTTCACATTTAAGACCCACCCCTGTGTTTTCGTTTGCTAAATCATATTGCAGAAGTATTATGATCACTGGGATGCAGATGTTGCAAGGCGTGAACTTGACGGTCAAGAATTTCATGGACGCCGCATAGTTGTTGATTTTGCAAGAGCGGGTAAGCTCTTGCCACCACTATTCTCTACTACATACATGTCATGTGACATTTTAATAATAAATTCTGTTCACTTCTTTTGGTGTGTGTTTTGGAGTTACACCAGAGCTTTACTGATTGCTGTCCAGGAAAATAGAGTTAATTGGTTAATTCTTTTTGGTTGCTCCATCCATTTATACTTTTCCTGCCCTTTGTTGATCTTTTCCCTAATCTCTTCGTGATTTCAAAGCTGACTGGGAAGAAAGGCGCTACTTGTGTGGAGAAAGGGATCGTCTCAAAAGAAACTGCCTGAACAGTTCTATGGGTTTCAGGTATTTCCTTGAATTCTTATTTTTTATCGAACTCGCAGGAGATTTCCTTGAACACAAGAGCTAGATTGCATGTGCCTTTCTTTTTTTCTTAGCAGACAGTTTTGATCGTTTCACAAATACAGGAGAGGGAGAAGCTACTTAAGGTCCCCATCTTCTCGTCATGGGAGGGACCGAAGCTGGAATTTCAGAAGGAGCCATAGCAGGAGTTACAGAAGGAGACGTAGCAGGAGTTGCAGGTCTTCTGTTGAACCTTGTTTGAAGGATAATCTTGTGACTATATTTTGCAGTTGTGCCATTCTTAGTTGCTTGTGCTTGTTGAGGGAAAGTGAAATGGAGTAATACAATGTTACTATGAGGTGTAGAAAGAGGGAAGTTGCTATAGTTGTGTTCTTCCTGTGTTGTATATGTCGATGTGGTAAGAAAATACGTATACTGTCTCAATATTCTATTTGGTAGTTGATAACTATCATCTAAATTGAATGCTTATACATGTGACCTGTTAAAACTGCCGCATTAGGTCTAACACAAGTTTCAAGGGAAAACCTTGCTTAAAAAAACAACTGCTGAATTATTTTGTATAATGCATAGCATATGAAAGTTCGGCTTTCCATTCCTTTTTGTTAATGGTTGCTTTTGTAACAAGGATCATAATTAGCTGTGTGTTTCTTGTTAACAGTCAGTTGCTATCCCCAAGTAGGAGGAACCGTAATGCTGGTGGTGAAGAATCGACGTCAAGAAACCTTCCCCCAGTTACAGCTGTAAGACCCACCAGGAGCCTCCCACCAAGGGAGAAAGCTAAACGTGGTGGTTCATATCATGGTGACAGCCGGAGCCCTATCCCCAATGGTTAAAGCAATGATGACAGAAATCGTGTCTGAAGAGTCTTGGTCGTTACTGTGCACCTTACCTTGTATGAGGATTAGGTTATGCGTTCTCAGAAAAGCTCTCTGTAGACATGTGGCATGGCGTTTGAAGAATTTTGGCTGGATTTGGTATTCTGTGAAGAATCCTCTCTGCACTTCTGAAGGCTATTGTGACCTTGAGCATCAATTGTGTCAGGGTTTGGTTTGTGAACTGCAACTTCAGGTGAATCTGAGTTGCGAAGAAGCCTGTATTCCCAGATGCGTATGATGGATGGACACTGCTATCTGAAACATGCTGGATTGCTGTTTTGCTGTTGATCAAGCGATGACTCACATTGCTGTTCTGCAGACTCGTGTGTCTCTGGCTATGCTGTTTGAGCAGATCTTACTGGATACTGGCGCTGAGGAATTTTGAAGACTGAACTATGTGCTTAATGACCTGAGCCACCTAACAATGACATGGTTTCTTGTCAGACAACAAGTGACATTGCTGTCATGCAGAATTGATCAACAGGGAATTTTAACTAATCATGTAGTTTGCCTTTTGGATGGCGTGGGATCATTTCAGAAGTTAGTAGCTGTGTAGCTGTGTGTTCATGCACGACCAGCTTCTGCTGAGTGCTTGGCAAATCAAAGCGAGGCGAATTCAAATAGATGTATAAACATTTCTTAGGTTCTGTCTTTCAAATTCTTCTCTTGAAGCTTTTATGTGTTAGATAGAGAAAGGTTTCTTGTATATAAAAAAGAGAAAAAAGGGAAAATAGTGCTTGTTGTAAACAAAATCATTTTGTTGCAGGACTATGACGATCAACACAGTACATACCGTTGTATTAGCTCTATGTGTATAATATTACTAGTGCATAGGAACTTGGAAATGAAGATACCAGAGGGATTTGTTGGTTCATGCCATATACAAAAATTTGGACATATGGGGTCAAGACTTATCCATTTTTTAGGGTGAGAACTGTCCAAATTTAGGAAGGAGATGAGCTAATTAAAGAGTATTTTGACATTGTTGTATTTTAGCAATTCAATTACTCCCTTTGTTTCTAAATCTCCCTCTATTTTTAATTATAAGACGTTTTGGCTTTTCTTGATATATAACTTTTGCTATGCACTTAAATATATATTATGTCTAGATATTAGTAAGAGTAATGTATTTTAAAAGGTCAAAACATCTTATAACTTAGAATAGAGGAAGTATTAAACTATAGAGATTTTATTAAAAATATATTTCAAGACCTTTCACACTCATATTTTAAGTCTGTACATGCACAATTATTTAAGTTGTACTAAAATACTCCCTCCATTCCAAACTATAAGTCGTTTTGACTTTTTTTTTTACATCTATTTTGCTATGGATCTAGATATAATATTATGTCTATATACATAACAAAATGGATAAACCAAAAAAGTAAAAGTGACTTATAGTTTGGAACGGATGGAGTATTTGATAAAGCAAATGGATATTTGTTGTCTTCAAAATCAAGTTGATATCTGAATGTGATCACATTTTGAACTATCGATTTGTATTATATGACAAAATCAAGTGTATTCTTATCGGATGTAAAAGTTGCAAACGGTAATACGTTATATGCACTAACACGGTATCCACTCACCAAACACGCATGCACACGCACACGTAATCCCCTATCACATGCTAATATGCTATGCACGTCTCTACAACCTACGGCAACACGTAATCATGTGTGGCACACATGCAAATCAAGTGTATCAAGTCACATATAAAACTCAACTGCAAGCGAAATATATATGAAGTCCAAAGTTACAAAAAAAAAAGATCACGCATGCATCAATCAAAATTTTAAAAATATCTAATTTTTTTTTTATTTATTCTATTTTACAAAATAAAATAATTAAATAAATATCCTATTACATCCTAGAGGTAACAGATGATTGTAATCGTGATCAGGAAAAAAAGACGAACCACTCATAGTTATCATGTTACATGGTAAAATAGGATATATTGATTGATGCATACATTTATCTAAATAATATCCCGCTTTGTCCAAGTGTTGTAAGTATTACCTATTAGAACTATTGCTATTTTGGTTTTCATCATCTATCTCCTTTGAAGTTGTTTAGACATCAAGATTAGGGATATGAAATAGTACTTGCGTCTTTTGGTTTATATAAAAAAAACGAACCATTTTATATGCTTTGTCTCACTGCGAGTGCAGACGTGCAGTAAGCAGTTCTGTGATGAACCTAGGTCGTGGAAGACGAAATCGTTCTAGTCTCAACCAATAATTAGTCATTATTACAACAGAATGAGACAACATAATGAGTCAATTGTTGGGCGCTGTATGTATCATCCAGCGGTCCAGCTGAAAGGACGACGTCCTACCTACCGCGATCATCCCAGGGAATCTGGATTTCGCTTTGGCCTACGTGCATCACTGGCTGGCTGGCTGACTGCGTTACGAAACGCACCACCGCTCTATCCTTTCTTTTCTTACACACACACACAATATATATATATATATATATATATATATATATATATAATTTAATTTATACCCGGATTTTGTCCCTTATAACGGCTGTAACATTCCTCTGATATCCTGATCGCTTAGGCGGATCCATAAAAAATTTTAGAGGGCTAAATAATATATACCTTCGACTATTACTTGATCTTAAATCTCAATCCCATTTACACTATAGAACTTTTTCTAAAAAATTAATGAAGATCCAGGAGGCCCACTGCTCCGGTATGGGGAGGGAGGCTCGAGCCCTCTCCCGCTCCACTGCTGGATCTGTCTCTGACTTACGGATAAGGCATGATTAAAAATACTGTCGGCTAATGTGGTGTGAGAGAAAAATCCCGTTGATCGGTTAAAAAAGAAGGGCTCGCCAAATTCGAGACTACCGAAACCAGTCATCAGTGCTACTGCCACCACCACAACGACCGGCGATGGCATTCGCGCAATTATCGCCAAACTCCAAGGGTGCTAATCAAGCCACCGCGACGCTTGCCAGGCTGGCATTACACTACATTGCCCCACACTTCGCCTGCTCCACTCCACCATCAGTGCAGTGCTCTGCTCTCCACTCACGAACTCCCCCCATCCGCGAGCCGCCGACACTCCGTTACTGCTCTGCTCACCCCTTGCCCCCATCCGCCAGTTACGGCCAAAGCTCGGCGGCGATGGACCTGCGGCGGCGGCGGCTGGCCATGGTGGCGGTGTGGGCCGCCACACTGACGGCGGTGGCGGAGGGGTTCGACATCCTGCAGATCCTGGGGAAGCACGACGAGTTCTCGCAGTTCTGCAAGCTGCTCAACGAGACGCACCTGGCGGGGGACATCAACCGGGACCGGACCATCACCGTGCTCGCCGTGGCCAACGGCGACATGGGCCACCTCACGGGGGGACACTACTCGCTCGGCACCCTCCGCCACATCCTCGAGCTGCACGTCGTCGCCGACTACTACGACGACAAGAAGCTCAAGCAGCTGTCGCACGCCGCCACCGCCGCATCCACCTTGTTCCAGGTAATTAATTAACCCACGGATTCCTCCTGCCGCTCGGCTCGGTTTCTTGCTAGCTAGATCTGCAGCGTCAAATACTAGTTTTATTTTTAGACAGTTTGAAGCTCTTGTTTGCTTCTAGCCTTGGACTGTTTTGTGCTATCAGCCATTCTGAATGAAAAAGAAAAAAAAAGCGGCTTGCTCTGCTTCATCATAAATTTGGATTGAATCCTACAAGTTTTGTTTTGTTTTTTAGAAAAAAGAACACCTTTAGTTTTCCCTGAATGAATTTTTTTTTAAAAAAAACTCAAATTTCATAGCTAATGCTGTAAATCCATTTAGTGACAACTCCACAAGTCGCTTTTGAAGTGGTGCCCACGCACATGCACGTGTTGGCCTCTCCGGCGACATGATACACAAATCACAAGGTTCCAGTAACATTATTTTTCACTCTATGGAATCTCTGGATTACTACCGGACCAGCTCAAATTCGCTTTTTATTTTACCGTTCTCCAAGTCACCGAGTGCACTCTTGCAATAAAAAAAAGTCACTGAGGCCTTGTTTAGATGTTGTTAGAAATCAGTATTTGGCACCACAGTACTTTCGTTTATATTTGACAATTATTGTCCAATCATGGCCTAACTAGACTTAAAAGATTCGTCTCATAATTTACAATCAAACTGTGTAATTAATTATTTTTTTATCTACATTTAATACTCCATGCATGTGTCTAAAGATTTGATGTGATGGAGAGAGAGTGAAAAAACTTGAAATCTAAACAAGGCCTGAGTGCAGACTGATATAAAAATCACACCATCGGAGAATCATTTTCTTTTTCTTTGGTTGCTGAGCAAATAAAAAAGCATTTCAGCCAACCTGAAAGAACGGGTCAAGCCGTCAAGGGTATGCACCCTGTTTGCTTGATCGGCCATGAGCCATGATATTCTCTCACAACTAAACAAACAGCATCAGCCAGCACAGAAATGATGATGCGAACAGGGTGAAACATGGTCAAATTTAAAAGTTTGACTTGGATAAAAGCAGAGTGAACTATAATCTGAGCTTAGAACGGTGGGAGTATTTGACTTGCACAGTTGCACACCGTGAGACTCAAATAGTCCAATAGCTTTGGTGGTCGGTGCATCAAAGTTGGGACTGCCGATGCAGTAGCAAATTACTAAATTTCACTTGTTTTCATTTAATTTCGTGTCACTGAATTAATAAGTGAGCTAACGTATGCTCCTCATCGATGTGCTGTGCAGCGATCCGGATTTGCCCCCGGCATGGCAGGGTACGTGAACATAACGCAGCACCGCGGCGGCAAGGTGTCGTTCATCGTGGACGACGCGGCGGACACCGTGAAGCCCGTCACGTACGTGAAGCAGATCGAGAGCCACCGGTACGACTACTCGGTGCTCCAGGTGAGCGGCGTGCTGTCGTCCCCGGAAGCCGAGGCGCCCGTGGCCCCGCCGGCGCCCGTCAACCTCACCGACATCCTCTCCAAGAAGTACTGCAAGAGCTTCGCGGGGCTGCTGGCGGCCGACCCCAAGGTGTTCGACACCCTGAATGGCACCAAGGACACGGCGCTCACCATCTTCTGCCCCCCCGTCGACACGGCGGTGGCGGCCTTCATGCCCAAGTTCAAGAACCTGACGGCCAAGGCCAAGACGGCCATCCTGCTGTACCACACCGTGCCGGACTACTACTCCATGCAGTTCCTCAAGTCCAACAAGGGCAAGGTCACCACGCTCGCCACCACCAGCGTCGCCAAGAAGGACTACACCTACGAGGCCGAGAGCAAGGAGGACACAGTCACGCTCGACACCACCGTCGTCACCTCCACCATCCAGGCCACCGTCAGGGACGACGACCCGCTCGCCGTCTATGCTGTGTCCAAGTTCCTGCAGCCTAAGGAGCTGTTCAAGGCGAAAACGGCAGACCTCGCGCCTGCGCCCGCTCCAGAAGCAGGGCCAAAGAAGAAGAAGAAGAAGAAGCCCAGCAGCGGCTCGGCAGCCTCTGCGCCTTCGGACGAATCTGCAGATGGCCCGTCTGCCGACGACTCATCTGACGATGCCGCGGACAAGGCCGCCGCTGCGCCGTCGTCCCTGTTCGCCCGGTGGGTGACGATCGCCGTGGCGCTGGCGCTGGCGTTGGCGGCCTAAGGTGTGCGCTCATGTGCTATGTTTTTTCATAACTTATTTTGGACCCTATCTTCTTTTCTTTGTCCAATTCGTGTCCCTTCCTTGTTGGTGCAGAAAATAAGAAGGGCTATTTTTATTTATATATTTATTATTACCGCATTCCATAAAAAAATAGAGGTGTGTGTGAGTGATGTAACTGTTTTGGTTTTATTCATTGGGTTGTGGTGATCATTTTGTAATGATAGTGGCCAATGGAATTGGAGAGTGGATTAAGTTTTCACATATGATACTATATATAAGTCATCATATGGAGTTTAGAGGTGCAGCAGTGTTTGTTGTTTGCTTTCAACCTGTCCGTCTTTGAGCTTTCAGAGTCACATGCCCAAAACTATCCCAAAACCCTCATGGAAAAAGTAACAAAAGGGGTACAGAGAAGACATTGGCATGTGGTGGCCTTGCTTCCTCGGGTTGTAAAGGGATATATGCCTATGTGATTTAGTCACTTTAGCTGCTACGATGATCTGTTCTCATGATCACTGAAAACAAAAAGAACAAACACGATCCTCATTATCTGACAAGCACCTTGGAAAGGCAGGTGTAGGAGTTTTACTTTTTTCAAGGTGAAGCTTCAGAAGGCATGCCTCAATAAAACATTGCAATCAGCACCATGTCAAGCACTTCCTTTCATGCATCATGTTTGCTTTGCAGGACCATGCACACTACTTGCAGCCTCTATGCCTCATGGCAGATCACTGGATTGGAGCATCAACCCGTCATCTTCTCATTCTATCACCACCTGTTCCTAAGCTGACACTTTAAGCATCTTCTCTTTGCTTGTTCAGGCAGGCATGACCAGAGCCTCCATGCTTGATCATGGGTACAATGACAGTTGGATCACCATTACCTTCATTTCTTTGAACCAGTGAACCTCAGCTCTTGTCGCCATGGCAGCCTTATTAGCACCAGTACTGCAGGGCCTCCGATCCTGTTGTAAATGTGTACCATGAGAAACCCATGATCCTGCCGGATGTGTAGGAGAAAAATGTCAAGTTTGAGACAATCAAAGCCTCTTACAATACTTCCTACATACACCAAGATTTTTGCAACTCCCAAATAGTCGATGCAGCTGTTGTCAAGCTGTACAGATTTATAATGTCACACTGTCTTGCATGTTACATATTCACATGATAGAATGATATGTTGTCCAAGTGAAATAACTTCAGTAGGTGAATCACATAATCCAAGAAATTATCGGCATGAGTAGCTTGATGAATAACATTTTTCTAGTAAAAGACAAGAGTAAGCGTTAAGGGAAAAAAACAAGTACTCATTGAAAACAATCCGATGACGAGAACAGTAAAAAGGTGATTCTGACCATTCCAAGGCTTCTCAATGGGAAAAGGTACATAAAGTGGTTCTCCATTGAAGTTGCCAAAAAAACCCTTCAAATTTCGTTCCATATTAGTTCAGGCTACAATAATCATATTATAATAAGCCAATCTTTTGTATCAGTCTATTTATCTTAAATTATTATTATATCCTTAACAGCCACAAAAGCTCTGTTTTCTTCTTTGAATTAGCTACTTAATAAAAAGTATATTAATTAAGAACTAGAATCTACATAATTTATGCATACAAGTTTAATTCAGTGTATGTGTACTAATATATAGGAGACATGCTGATGAAGTTGTTCTGTCATCAATATCGAGCAGTAATTTCTGTGTGAAGAAAATGAAAATGTGCCACATATCCCTCAATTCTTCTAACCAGTATCATCTTCTTTGAAACATACAATGGAACGTTGGAGGAATGAGGACACAAAAAAAAGGACTGCACATAGACTACGCTGTTTTGGGCCCCAGGCTCTTAATGCAAATCTTGTTCAAGCCAAGTAAGTGTAAATCTTTAAACCAAAAAGAATTGCCGGCAAGAGAAAAATACCATGGGAACAAAACTGTAGATTCAATTCAATAAATCTAATTTCTAGGAATCTTAGAAGATTATATAGGATCTCCACTGCTCCCAATGTGACATGAAATTCAAAAGGAAACAAAGAGAGAATCTATTGTTGGCAAAAGGGCAGCAGAACAACTTCAGCAACCCTCGGTGATAAATCAACCATAGCAGCAGTGATCGATCCGAGTGCAGCACTTCCCGCACCAGTGCGAACACAAGCTTCTGTTGGACAAAATGCTTCTGCAATTCCCAGTGAAAAAAATCTTGATGAGAATGGCAAGAACAAGGCAGCCAAACCATCTCCTGATGATCCAAGAAGCATGCTCCTAATTACACCAGGAAAGCTTGCACCAAATCCAGACACACAAACCGTGCAACTTCAGGTACAGAGTTAGTACTGGAAAAAAATTGCTTAATCTCATAATTGATCTGATGAATTACTGAAACTGCACCTTTGTTATCTATGCCGAGCTGCACTGACCATTGCCCAACAGAACATAGAAGCATGCTCCTAAGCAGTTACCTCAAACAAGGCACCAAAGCTTCACAAAAGTATCAGCTCTAAATTTCTTAATGTGTTTCATGCACAAAATACCCCAACCAAGTCTTAGTATTTAAGAAAACTATTCTGCGTTTCTGTTGCCACTATCAATTTACACTCCTAAAATTGTTTCTCATATAGCAGGAATGTAAGAGACTGTTAGGAGCCTCTTAAGGAACAAATTAGATTTAGGTACAATGCTAGTTTAGACAACTAATATAAGTTGGGAATGAGATAAGAACTAGCATAGCGATAGGGGGGAAAATTGCTCATTGCTTCAAATGGCCGCCTGCCCTCTGGGCCCTCCGTATTTAAAATGTAAACTCTCCTCCACTCTTCTATAACTGTTCTTAGGCGCAAGACTTTGGGCTGCGACTCTCTCTCTGAACTTCGCGCCGGCATCCATGGTTCATATATTACGGCAATGCTACATCCGACGCTGCGCTTACACCCGTTCCCTTTTGCACTCCTCCGCGTACCGCCCGACCCCACGTGGCATCTGCGCCCCACCCGACCCCACGTAGCGTCTGCGCCCCACCCAGCAGCTGCAGAAGGTGGGTAACATTGCAATACGTGCGACACCCGATCTACTTTTGAAACATTCGGATACAATACTTGCAACATACGTCCTAACGACAAATGAACACTTAAAACACACGCACAAACACTGCATAAAAAAATCACACGAGAACACTTGAAAAAACATTGAGAACATACGCAATATCAAGATAAAGCACCTGCAACATATGTGTGAAACACTGCAACACACATCTAAAAAAAAAAGATGAAACATTGGAAGCAGATATTTGCAACATACGTGTACAACCATTGCAACATAGGCAACATATCGATCTACTTTTGCAACATCGATATGAAACACTTATAACATACCTCGCAACATATAAAGCACTTAAAACATACGCTTGCAACATGCACTTTCAAAGAAACATCTACTTGCGCCTTGGGCGAATGGAGGAACGTCGGCGCGGAGCTTGATGCGGCGTGGAGCTCGATATCGCGGAGTGGGCGCAGCTCCGGTGGAGAAAAGCGGCGGCGCGGTGAGAGCGCCTGTGACGGCGAGATGGTCCAGATGGAGAGGAAGGATGGCGGGCTGCAGCGGCTGGAGCACCGTGGAAGAGAAGGATGACAGCCAATCGGGAGAGGTGGAGAGCGCTGTGGCGGTGTGGTCATGCTGGAGCACGCCACGGCGGCATGGACGCTTGAAGGTGCGGTATGGAGAGGAATGGACGATGGGCTCCTGACGAGGCGTAGTTGGAGGAGAATAGATGAGTGTATAAGAGTGTTGGGTTGGTGTTGCGACCCACCAGTAGAGACGTCCCGACAGACGCACCTCCTTAGCTCAGTATCACGGTAATATACTAGTTGAGGACCGTTTGTCCCTGTCGTCCCATCAATCAAAAAGTAATATATATATATATATATATATATATATATATATATATATATATATATATATATATATATATATATATATATATATATATATATATATTACTATAAATGCACTACAGGTGCAATCTGTGTACAGAATGCACCTAGGCCAATTGGCGATGTCTTGTCTGAAACAACCGGCCAAACTAACCCACTAATCGGTAGCGCCACAAACCTCTACCTCTCCCACGCCAACACCGCCCCACCAGGGCATGAGGCGGAACACTCTGAATGGCGTGTGAGCGAGTTGTAATTTATGTACCGGAGAAGTTACAATCGGTTGAATGAATGAGTTGCAATTTATATGTTGAAGATGCAATCGGTGACGGGCTGAGTTGAACTTGTATACAACACGGAGGCTGCAACCTTGACCCGTCAGAAGCGATTGCAACTAGCCGACCTAACCGAATGCAATGGCCTACCACCAAGGTTGCAATTTGTATCACGATAGAAGTTGCAATCGGTTGAAGGGATGAGTTGCAATTTATGTACTGATGAAGATGCAATCGGTGACGGGCTAAGTTGGGCCCAGGATACAAACGAACTACAACTAGTTGTCCAGATGCGGTTACAGCGGGCCTACCCAACCGGAATGCAAGCGGCCTACCACCAATGTTGCAATTTGTGTCTGACGAAAATTGTAATCGGTTGAAGGGATGAGTTTGGCTGAGGCGCGCCTGGCCTGTCAGTTCTCAAGGGTCTCGGGATATACATGCGTCTTGAGTCAATCAGGTTGGACTCCAGCGCCCAGATGCAACTTCAGCGCTCGCCGTGCTCCAGCGTCTCAAGGGTGGGTGCATTTATATAGAGAATACACCCAGGTGCATTTTAGCCTCATCGTGTGTGTGTATATATATATATATATATATATATATATATATATATATATATATATGTATATGTGTGTGAAAGATCTTAGCGTCTAAAAGGGAGCGAATTGAGTGCTGAATTAAAACCTTAATCCTAGTAGGGCTCAAATAAAATAATATTAAAAATAATACAATGTGGGAGTAGTTCTTGGTACGACGTGCGCCTAAGATTTTTTTCTTTTAATGGATAACACAAACTCCTTCGAGTTTTTTTTTGTCCTCTAGTCTCTGGAGCCACTTATGACATCATGTTTAGGAACAAGCAAAGCATGCCATGTAGTACGTACGTAGTTCAATATTATTCTGTCGCCAAAAAACATCAATGAATTAATAATAAAGCAGGAAATTAAATAAAGGCAGTCTGAGTAGACATGACGACTGATTAATATCATTATTAGGCTGAGGAGACTTCGGCAGCGAGGGCCGCGGCTCCGGCCTTGAGCTTCTTGGCAATGCCGGCGAAGTAGGTGCCCTGGTGTCTGGCGATGGCGAGCTCCGCCTCGGTGGGCGTCCTGCTGCCATCGGCGCCGGCGAAGGTGCCCGCGCCGTAGGGGCTGCCACCGCTGACCTCGTCAACACCGGGCATGCCGGCGCCGAAGGCGTAACCCAGGCGCACGAAGGAAGAGCATGCCGTGGTGCGCGAGCTGCGTGACGGCGGTGAGCGCGGTGGTCTCCTGCCCGCCGCCCTGCGTGTCCGTGGCGACGAACACGCCCGCGGGCTTCCCCGCCAGCGCCTGGTCCCGCCACAGCCCGCCCGTGGCGTCTAGGAACGCCTTCATCTGCGCCGCCATCATGCCGAACCGCGTGGGAAACCCCCGCAGCACGCCGTCGGCGCCCGCGAGGTCGCGTGGGGAGATGACGCGGTGGTCCTCCCACGCCGGCGCCGGCGCCGCGCCCATCTTCCCCAGCACGTCCTCAGGAAGCGTCTCCGCCACGCTCCACACCTGCTCTGCTTTGCTCTGTTAGCTGTTGTTGTGCTCTGCTCTCATGTGGTGATGGACTATTTATAGGGGCCGGAAGGGCAGGACGCAGGAGGCAGGAGGAGGGGTGGTTTGACTTGGATTGGACCACGATGGTCGATGGCTACCTACCGTGTTATCTCTGTTCTCTGAGTTAAGAGTTGTTAACCCTCGGCGGCTTAGATAGATTGATTTGGTTTGCCACGTTAATTAATTCCAACAAAAGCTAGTAGTAAGTAATTAAGGCGCCAGACGCTATCATGGCGTCATCCTCACCTGACGTCGAGTCCAGCTGCCTC